>CM070106.1:11447500-11845000 GCA_036178185.1 Liparis tanakae
ATGCCCATATTGTGAGTTACGGCATCAACCGCCTCCTGTGGCCTGGGGGAGGTGGACCGAGAAAATGTGGTATATATGGCACATGCTAGGGTGAGTGTGTCCGTTTGGAGACGCACCGCTATGGCTGGAGACGGGACTGGCCTCAGGAGCTCCAGACTGGACGTGATGTGAGGCACCGAGTGCCGGATGTGAGAGGGATTTACTCGGACCTCCGAATAATCATCGTGGAGTAAGGGAATCTCTAGCTTCAGCCCTGTGGACATCGGGAGATAGTGAGCTCTGGCTGCCCCTGACGCTCCGTGTGAAGGATAGGGTTGAGTTGCTTGAAGGGGTGGCTGCTCCGTTTGGATATGCGAAGCCTCTTTTTTTACATGATCAATACATGTGAGTTCCGAGCTGCCCGTCAACTGGATATTTTGACTGAGTTTCCACTGAGAGAAGCGCTCTTTGCCTTGTAATCCTGGATTACGCAAGACCGTGTCACCTGATAAAGGGGAGGTAGGAGACTTGCTGCAGTACACAGAAGTTGGGCTCGCTTTAGAAGACGTGGTGGAGCTGACAAGTTCGGGACTACGGCTCGGTGTGGCACACTGCTGCTGCTGCTCCTCCTCTTCTGGATCTCTAACAGCAGTGTGTCTCATGAGGAGACACTTTCTTCTTTCCCTCCAGCCAACTGCGGAGCGCTCGGGGGACAGACAGCTGTAGTCAAAAGACTTACTGCGGGCCTCAGCCATGAGGACGCTGGGTTGCGGGTCATGAGGCGCCTGCTCAGACGCCGAGCGCCTCATCTCTCTGTGCTGATGCACTCCAGGCACCGCCAACATGTGAGGAGCTCTTGATCTCCTCAGTGGCGTCGATGCTGAGATCTCCATGTCTGGTCTATTCGTCTCTTCAAAGGACGTGGAACGACTCGATGCATATGATGCACTGCTGTCCTGACTAGGGCTGCGAGGGAGGGATATCGATTCGAAACTGGATTCCCCGGAGGATTGGGAAGCCTCGGCTAGACGCAAGCGCTTCTTCTTCGGAGGAAGCTTTTCAATGGGAAGCTGGGCCAGAGACGGGCTTCTCTGTGGCCACTGAAACTCGTCGGGTTTCTCTGAATGTTTCACCGTGGCTGTTGGCTCTAATGAGGTCGATGCTCTCGTGTATGAATCCTCTGTAACCAGTATTTCTGGGACCAGCTTCCGAGTTGTTAGTTTTGCCGAATGCTGGGGTTGTTTCTGAGGCACCAGTTGATATTCTTCATGAGGTGGAGAGTTGGTTGTTGCCTTGGCGCCTTGACTATCATTGCAAAAAGATTCCTGTTTTTCAAACGAACGAGTGTGTTGAATGACCGAACAGGTTTGTAGTGCGGGTCTCCGGTGGCCCTCGTAAGCCACATTGCTTTGGTCTTTACAATGCCCCGACAAGAGGGCCGGAGAAGGTAATGAAGGAGAAGAAGGATCGTCAAACTCAAAACTCTCTTCTTTCCGTCTCTTGCGCATTGCTGAAGACCCTGCTCTGACCGCATGATTAATCAGCTGCGAGCACCCCGTTTGACTAATCACCACCTCGTTTTTCGGATGTCGTACTGAGCACAGGCTTTTCTTGTGATTCTTATAACCCTCCCAATCGTTGCATCCAGTGCCACAGGCCTCGCACTCGTACGGCTGCGGTTGGCTTTGCTTGCGATCAGGCACGGCGGTGACGACATCTGTGTAAAGTGAACGGGAACCCTCTTGGTCTTCTTTTGTAAGTTCGGCACCGAGCGGGATTTCAATAGCCGGCTGCCGCTTTAGCATCCGGTAACGGCGGGACGCCTGCGTTTCAGAGGGCTGTCGTTCATCGAAGGACTGAGTTAAGCGGAACTTGCTGAGGCCACCGCTGGAGGCGTCAAATGAATTTGCTGCCGATGGCATCGAGTGACTTCTAACCAATGGGGCGGTGGATGTTTGGCCAGCTGGCCGCTCGGCATTTTGGGATGAATGATGAAATTTCTCACATGGAACTCCCATGGTGATGGAGCCACTGCTTTTATAGCCCAGATCTCCCGCTATAGGGCTGTGTATGACTGCGTCTTTCACAGATGAACTCTTTTGTGACTCTGAACTATTCTTCCTGGAGAGTGAGAATCTCCTCGGCTTCACGCTGTCAATTTTACTGGTGTCAACCACTGCCTCGTTGATAGTGATGAGTTTGGTGATGTGATCGATAACCTGCTTCTTAGGGACTGTGAATGCGATGCTTTTGTCCTCCTGACCAGAGGGCTGCTGGTTATGTTGCCGGGACATCCTCTGCAGGTGTCCGAGACGCCCATATTTGCCGAGGATGATCTCTGCATAGCTTTTGGCACTTGTGTTCGGCGGGCTGTCCTGTGACTGCTCCGTACTTTCAGAGCGAGAGAAATAGCCGGATTCTGTACTGCCTTTACTCCCTTGAATTAGAGATGAAGACTTTTCGTCAGATAAGTCTCGAGAACCATGTTTTCCTCGACTGAGACGCAAGGCCAGTCTCTTTTTCACTGCATTCGAGTCATTGATTCCTCCGGTGCAATCTTTGACCCCATCTGTGTCTGGACTCTTGATTGAGGCTACACTGCTTTGCCTGTCTGTGAGTGAAGAGGATGACACAAGCTGTCTGGTTTCATCTTCTGACTCAGTGACTTGCTCTTCTACAGTTCTCAGCTCCCCGAGCGCCAGACCTGCCTTCACCCTGTGGGTGTGCGATTTGCGGTGCTTGTACAAGTTACTCTTGGTCTTAAACGAGAAGCCGCACGGGGCGCAGGGATATGGTCTTTCGCCTGTGTGGGAGCGAATATGTTTCTGTAGGACACTCGGCTTTGCACACGCACGGCCGCAGTAAGTGCAGACATATTTGCCCGGTCTCTGAGGCTTGCGCTCACGTTTCTGTTTCGTGGCGCCTTCCTGGGTTTCTGGTTTGGACCGGGTGGGGCCACCTGCTGAGGTAGGCGAGCCTGGTGACGACGTAGGAAGCGTGGTCGCTTTTGTTGACTCATGATTGTGTTCAACCGCCGCATCCGAGTCGATGCTCGTTCGCTGGTGCCTGAGGCGTTTACGTTCAGGATGCTGTCTTCTGGAGTCTTTGGGCTTCTGCAGCGTGCCATGGGGCTTTGGGGAGCCGGTTTGCTTCTGCTGCCGGGGCTTGGAGGGAGACTTGGGTTGTGGTCCTCGGTGAGGAGACTCTGGTTGACAGTGCTCTTGACCTCCGGACTGCTCCCCAGTCGTCAGGCGACTATGCAAGGCCTCCATAAAATGGAAGGTCAGCCTCAGGTAGACACGTGGGATGCCTGTCTGCCTGGGTCAGGCTACAGACTTCAATCCAAATCATTAACTGGAGAATGGGTTGAAGATGCCTGAATGCTATCAAATTATATCCACTTTAGTTTACTTCATAGTTTCCACTTGTTTTGCGTAGACTGTACGGCTTGACAGCAGAATGATGCCATCAAATGTAGAACGGCGGCATCAAAGAATGTGCTGTGGAGGAAGTCCTCTGCCATGCGAACTTAAAGTGTCCCATCGTGACACACTCGGCCAGTCTTGCTGCCGCACAGTCTGATGCTCAGTTGAATATTTGACTCTTCCCTCTTCTCAACATGAAGATCTGTGAAGACAAACGACTCATTATAGAAAAACTGTGCATACAATTCAACTTTGAAACACAGACTCTGACCCTCCGCCTGCCAAGTATAGATATTTAGGTTTTGCGTCATAACATTCAGCTCTCACTTTCCTGCGGAGTATTGTTAAATTAAAATGGATTATGTAACCATTTTGTATACAAATATACCAGGAAGTAGCAGGTAAAAAGGACGATTCCAAGAAAGAGAGAGAGGCATCTGCACTGGCTGCTACAGGAACATTTCAATAAGGCATAATCTGAGATGCATTACTTATTTCAAGAATGTAGACCAAGAATGTTGTTGGACAGCCTTACAAATCCTGCCCACTCCATAAAAAGAGACAATTCTGCATGAGAAAAAAATGACACTTGATTATTATTATTATGTTGATGCTTTGGCAAGATTGATTTTTTTTTACTCTTTCAAGTCAATAAAACCACATAAATACTTTAAAACCAGATACAAATCCTCCTGGTTGATAAAGGAGTTACTCATAGTATAATTTCATCGATGCACCTTTTTTTTGGAATTGCCTTTTCTTTGCATAATTAGTTACACTGGGATCAACCAAGGAGCCGTGGCATGTGACCCTGGAACAGTGTCTCAGGATGCTCAAAGTAGTGCTGCACGTATGAACTGTTGTGTCGTCCAGCTTCAAACCACGCTTTACTAGTACTACCGTACAGTACTGCCACATGAGAGGAGCTCTTTGGATCATTATATCTTTGTTTTGTAATACTTCAAAAAGCCCAGGCAAATGAAGGTGCGGGGTGTCTGTTAGCTGTGAGTGCATACACAAGGTGGCATCAGAGGAGATACTGAAGAGAACTCCCAATGTTATTTTGTGCCAGCGTACTGAAACAGGAAACATGGCATCCCACGCACTGACCAGCTGGTTTCTACACCCACGCTCTGGTGGAAGACGGCAAAGCTGTTGGATTACATCCAAATGACTGAGAACAGGTGGATAACCGTCTTTGGTTCAACTTGTGAGTATATGTGCCAGCATTGGATGAATGTTAAACCAACATCACTTTGTATCCATCGTAGCATCTCCTGCAGTGACACATTGAGTGTTAAATGTACATCATTAAGGTTAATGTGACTCTGGACTAAGAGCTTTCGGACAGACTCAAGTCGTCATTGTAAAAAATAACGCCTGAGAGCTCAGACGCTCACAGCCTCCGCACGCTAGAGGGAAGAGCATTTCAGGACAACTTGCAGGACAAAACAGGCAACTAAAACCAAGTGACACATTTTAAATCATGCATTGCTTCTGCTCATTTACACTTGCATGTGTCACACTTATTCCAGATTTAACTCAAGTTAATTTGCACCTCTTATGGTGCAAATTAACTTTTCTCCACTATGATGCTGTTTTCCTCCTGCCCGTGGCTCTCAGCCTTAAATAATTATCTCGAGGTGAACTGTTGTAAAGCTCACCTAATCTGGGTATCACGTCAAATACCAATACGTCTCCACTAATTTTACACAAAGTTTGTTTACAGGAAGTAAACTTGTTTACAGGAAGTAAACTACTGCATATGCGGAACAAGTTCAATCAGGCATTTTGAGGCTATAGAAAGAGTTGTTCAAAATGCCATACCTTGCCTCAAGTGACATCACATGAGTCAGCGTCGGTTGAAGGCTACAAGTTTGAAAAGCTCGAGGCTGCATTAGCCGAGTCAAGCACAACATAATGAACTCTTTGCCCTGCTGGTCAGCAGTAAAGTTGCATTGTGGGTAAAGGGCAAGGTTTTTGCAAGAAAGCATAGAATAAAAGATGACCTTTTTTCTTTTTAACTGTCCATCGTGAGTATAAATGTTATAGGAGTGCAAAGCTAAATGGGTGGAGTGCTTTTAAAAAAAAGAATTATAACTGTCGGACATCCTTTCCTAAAATGAAGAGGCGATTTTCTCAGCAGACATTCTGACAAAATGTATACTTTGTTCCTATTTATTTTTGTTGCCAACGTCTTCCATGAACATTAGCCTCTCGTCGCAAAGAGAAAGAAAGTTGAATGTTGTCCGAGAAGCATTAGGCGGTGATATGAGCAATGTTTACAATATAAATATATATTGCATCTGGTGCTAAAGTCTTAGTGGACTACTTTGTAATAATGACACAATATAACATAAATGTATTTGCACTGTGGGTATACGGCTACAATTACAATCTGCAGGCACTGACACACATCTCCTCAAGTTGAGTAAAAAAAATAAAAAAATAACTGATATGTTGCATCCATTCACTCACTCTCACACACGCACACACACACACACACACACACACACACACACACACACACACACACACACACACACATATACACACACAAGCCACACAAAAAAAGAGAATATTGTATAAATGGCTTTTTAAAAATCTTGTCAATTTCCTCCTCTCACACTAATGGGCACCCAGCGGTGGTTCCTATGGTAACGGCCCTAAACCATGTGGTAGCAGATGG
Organism: Liparis tanakae; assembly: GCA_036178185.1. Classification (NCBI taxonomy): domain Eukaryota; kingdom Metazoa; phylum Chordata; class Actinopteri; order Perciformes; family Liparidae; genus Liparis; species Liparis tanakae. The sequence continues at coordinate 11,453,594 of CM070106.1, forward strand.
AAGGAGAGCTGGAGGGCTAAATTTATCTTCCAGCATCCTCACCGACTACAGAGAGAGCGAGGGAGCGAGGGAGCGAGGGAGCGAGGGAGCGAGGCAGGCGAAGGTGCCTCTCTCCTTGAAGCTACGGCTTTTTGGGAGAAAATAAATCAATACTTTGGGAGTCTTGAATCCGTAGTCCAGCGATCCTCCTCCGTTCTTCCAGGAGGAACCAGAGAGGAAAAGGCGTGCATGGTGGATGGCAAAGAACACTGGACCGGGTGCATTGAAAAACTGAGCAATACTGTTAATAAACTATTTAAAAACCTTTTTGTTTTGTTCCTATTAAATATATATGTACATTAACTTGAATATTAGCTTACAGGACAAATAAAACATTAAGATGATTTAAAATCATTCAGGTGTTGATGCAAAAAGTAGGAATTTCTTTGACAATTTCCTGTTGAAACAGTGAAAACAGTTTCACCGTCAACCTAAATCTTCATCTCGCAGACTCATCTGAGCGAAGCAACACATGCCCTCATCTGCTGGCGTGTTTCCACCACAACGTCAGACGAGAATCGGCAACGCCGTCGACCCAAAAAAGCGCAGCTTCATCAGCAGCTCCATCGCGGCGGCGCTCTGCGGGGACAGAGGAGAGCCCGCGGGGAGTCGGCGCATTCACAACCATTCATTCCTCTGCGCATGTGTGTGTGTGTGTGTGTGTGTGTGTGTGTGTGTGTGTATGTGTGTGTGTGTGTGTGTGCGTGCACGCTTGCACCACGGGAGTGCTCCCCGGTCCACAGGGGGAAGTGCCAAGCAGGGGAGGTTGGATGCACAACACAGGGAGCTCATTCACTGCCAGTCTGAGCTTTAATACATACGGAGTCCACGGATCACTCACTACACACACTCTCCCTCTCCTTCATTCACACACACACACACACACACACACACACACACACACACACACACACACACACACGCACACACACGCACACGCACGAACAGCCTCACGGCAGAAGCTGCACGTTCTCCACAGATTATGAGACGGGCAACAACAACATATTCATTTAAAATGTCTTCCTTTGCTCGCCGTGGGATCCCACCAACAAGGCTTTTTTTTCTTTTTCTCACCACCACACTGGCTCTGTGACGTAGCCAGCGCCAATGACAAAGAACCTGAATGGAGAAAATCCCCCCAGCCCTCACGTCACCTCACACACACACACACACACACACACAAACACACACACACACACACACACACACACACACACACACACACACACACACACACACACACACACACACACACACACACACACACACACACACACACACGGACACAGATGGCAGCAAAATCAAATCAAAATCAAAATCACTGCAGATGACAGAGAGGACATCAATGGGTTTTGCTTCTTTCTTTTTTTACCTGGTAGCAGGTGGTGTTGTCCTGAATGACTGGAAACGGGGAGAGCAGAGAGAACTAGAGGGAGGTGAAGTGAAGGAGAGAGAGAGAGAGAGAAAGGATGAATGAGAGTGACGGAGAAGAGAGAGGGGTAATCGAGTCTCCGCTCTACGTGCACTGGGCTGACAAACAGGTAGCGGAGTATATTATGTGTATGAATGAGGAGGAGGGGACACTCTCCACGTCTATCTCCACCTCCTTCGTACACACACACACACACACACACACACACACACACACACCTTTTTAGTGTCTCTCTTTCAGGTCAAAGTGAAGTAGCAGCTCCTTATTTGGAAGATGACGTCAGCGTGTGTTTCTTTTGGCAGCGGTGTGGAGCTGCACAGCTGGCACAGCGGCGAGAGGTAGAGGGGGCCGGGCGAGCGGGTGGTGTTTTAATTTGATCGGAAAAAAGAGGCGGAGGGGGTTACTTCATTTTTTTTTTTTTTATGTTAAACACAGTTTCCCCATTCAGGTCTCTCTTTCTGGCATATAGGCAGAGAGCTGCTGCTGGATTCAGAGAAAACCCTGGAAAATGTGAAAACTTTTTTTTTTTTTAAGACATTTGCACGGGGTCCAGTTTTTTTCTTTGAAAGAGAAGCACTGGAGAACGTCCACACACCACAGCTCAGCCTCCACGCTCCTGCCGGGGGTCCGGCTGGAACGAGTCCAGGCAGCTCTGACATCACTCTCTCTCTCTGCTCTTTTATGCCATGGGTCTCCCCCACCCCCCCTCCGGCCCCCTCCACCAACTACAGGCTCAGAGCTCGCATGTGGAGCATTGAGGGAAGAGCAGCCGGTGGGATGAAGGCAGGCGGTCAGCAAGAGGAGAAGCTGAGAGGGGAATGGAAGCGCGCCCAGGGCGTCCGTCCTGCGCCGGGCAACAGAGAGTCCTTGTGAGCGAGGCTCCAAATTTGAGGAAATACTAAGCGAAGCCCTGCGGTAGTGACGTTACTGGATAAAGGCTGCCGATAGACGATTTGAATGTGTTTTCATTATTATAAAAACTCCTACCTGACCATACAAGTCACCTCTAAAGCCACTCTTAAATACTGCCAACATCAGATGGGATATCAATTCAATCCACTGTAGGATTCTCCCTGTATTCCTCCAAAATAACCTGGTTTTACACACAACGGAGACAACCTGGCAACCGACTGGGGGAAAGGGGCCGGCGTGCGTGCTGCAGGGCTGATGAGGGAAGGTGGAATCGGCTGAGCAGGTGGGCGGGGAAGATCAGGTGATGGGAAAAGTCGGAGGGCTTCTGGTGGACTGGTAGACAAAACATCAATGAAGGGACCTGGGGAGGAGATGCGGCTGGATGATTCTTATTTATTTTTCATTTTATGTGTTTATTTTGCAGGAACGATGCACAACGATCAACAGCCAAACTGTACGAGAGCCAGAGAGGCTCATGTTCATCTGAAGTCCACGGACAGATTTTTTAAAGGCAACCTAAATTTGTTTAATGTCGATGAACCAGCTCCTTAAAGATGTTCATACCAGTAGTGGATGGAAACGCAAGTTTTTTCTTTTGCCAATTTTCTGGAATGTCATATTCGCTGTAAGAAAAGTAACAAAAAGACAATGTTTTTTTGTTTTTTCAGACTCATTTGCAGTCTTATCACTAAAGATATTAAGCCAGAAATGACTCCCCCGTGCATTAGTCGTGTACAATAGTTTTCCCATAAAAAAATTGTAGTATACTATTGTCAAATTATAGTTTGTTTGACTGAAATTCAATCAAGTTACCGAAACAACCCGATACCAGTAAGTATTGGGGGCTGGATCATTAGTTTACCTGCAAGGCAACATCCAGCTCCACTCAATCATTGCAAAACAACATGTAACAAATAAATATACAGTAATAAATGTTCTCAATTGTTATCACGGATACCGAATCTAGCTATTTGATAAGTACCAAACCCATATCAATATAGGTGCATCTCTATTTATTGAGATCAAAATCACGGTTCACAGTAAAAATGTGCAGTTAACTGAACATCTGCATGTGTATCATTAATAATATATCCATCAACACGCCATGCATTAACTTTTTTTTTTACAATACAAATAGCATCCTAAATACTTTGCAATTTCCGATAAATGACTGTTTGCAGAGGCACGCACACCTGCTGAAAATAAAAGGTGTTTTTTTTGCTTTCAACATATTTTTGGTGTGGTGTCAAATAATTTTAGCACGACACAAAGACTAATATTGGCTGGGTAAATCGGTCTCACTCATGTGGAGGTGACAGAGCTGCCAGTGTGGAGCCCTCTCCCAGTGGAGGCCGGCCTCCTGCAGCTGGGGCTTGTCTGGATGGCCTTGTCACCGAGTGAACATCCCGCTACCAAACACACGTCCTCAACAGGAAGATGTCCTTTTGTTCGGAATGTAGGATAAAGAAGGGAGGAAAACAAAAAGATAAGGTCTCGCAATACTCTCCTTTTTTTCGCCCAACAGAACCTACTGGGTGAAGTCGTTTTATACCTCAAGCTACACAATACATTAATATTTAGCACCGGCTGCCTATAGCAATGAGGCTATTTAAAAAAAAAGATGCAGATGTGGAGGATAAAAAGGCAGCTAATTTATATGTGGCCGCCATTTGATTTGCAGAATAGCGTTCATCCTGCTCTTCTAAAGCTGACGCACACCAGCGGTGGAGAAGAACGGGGTCCTTCAAGGGTAAAAGAGCGCACACTTACGCTTTTCTGAAATTAAATAAAGGTTGTGTACGAGTGACAAAAGCATGTGCATGCGTGTGCAAGAATCGGCGTTCATGGAGCGCCACGCTGACAGCAGCTGGAGCCCTTTAACCCCTCGACGCGAGGCTGTGAAGTAAAAACTTGTCTTTTTCATTTTGGATCTGCCGTGTCATCGATTGCATAATCTTTAAACAGTGATGTACGTCGGGGCCGACTGCAGCAGGATGAGGTAACCTTCACCGGAGGGGAACGGAGGGTTCAAGTGAAGGCCTGGCGGTCGATGCCTCGGCGGGATGAAGAAACTGAACACATGTGCTATTTGTTTTACTCGTCCTACATAGCTGCTCCCCCCGAGCGTCTCGGCTTCGATGCGACACATTTCAAAAACAGAAAGCCGGCGTTGCAAACACAGATTTTCTATATCTGACGCCACAAAATCGAGATATCTGTCACAGTTTGACAAAGTGTAGGACCCCTTTTACACGATGGGAAAACGCATATATTTTCATGCGTTTTGGCCTTTCATTTACACAAACGGAGGTTTTATCAGGGAAAACTATCTTTTCTAAAAACTACGGCCAAAGTGGAGATTTCTGAAAACTCAGTTTTTGTGTGAACAAGGTCAAACTGAGTTTTAGGTCGTCAAACGTCACAGTGTGGGACTAAAGATGCTTCACGTCATGTGAGCGTCCTATGGGACGTATGCGGACGGCGTATTTATGCGGGTTCATATAAACAGAAACTTATTTGAAGACGACCTTGTGTGTACAACACTATTTTTGAAAACGGAGGGGCAGAAATATTTGTTTCTGTAAATACCCAACTATGTGTAAATGTGGCCTAAAAGTATGCCGAATTAGCACTTTGCAGTTGCTGTGTGCAATTTCAAAATCAGAGAGACAGACAACAACAAAAGTAACTTCCTGTTGTATTAGGAACATCTGCATGCACCTGGAGTCGGAACAACCAAAACAGTGAAGTTGCACGTCGTGAAACCAAAACAATGTGCAAGGATATACTTTAGCGACTGCACGTCCGGGTAATAATCTGTTCTCGCTACAGCTTTCACATTACTTTTGTCGTATTTTTTCCCCTCATTGTTGACATGAAAACAATAAACTCCTCGTGTGTTGTTTGCCTCCGGCAGCTAGTCGGAAAAACATGAGAAGTGATTGTTCCCCAATGATTCTCAACCTTTTCAGTTCTACATTCGGTGCCTTCTGAATGTTCCTAAATGTACATTAACCAGAATCCACATTTGTTCTTTTTAAATTGTCGTAGTTAGAATTCTTGCGTTAAAGCCAAAAAAAGCGTTGTGAGAGGTCACAGAGGCTTTTGATCCCCAGATTCTAATTGGTTCAATCTCGAGTGCAAGTGGACGTCTGCGCCAAATTTTAAGAAATTAAAAAGTTTGTTCCCAACATATCACATTCGCGAAAATGTGATGGACAAGAGGCCACAGTCGCCTTGACCTTCACCCACTAACACATATTCAGTTGATCCTTCAGGTAAATGTTTGAGGCCATTTTTATAAAATAATTCCCTCAACGCGTCCCTGAGATATCACAAGAATGGACGGGACGGACCGGCAACCACGGACCGGCAACCACGGACCGGCAACCACGGACCGGCAACCACGGACATGCAACGCCTCCGGCCCGAAGCCTGCAGAGGCGTCGCAACATCAATTAGAGGAGCTTTAAAGTAGGTTAGAAGATTATTTTGAAAGACGTTTCGCTGCAGATTTGAAAGATTACGTTGATTAAAGTCTCTGCTTCCACGTCTGATTGACGCCTGACTGACTGCTGTCCTCAAGGGGCGGATACTGGCAAACTGGAACAATACTACATCGGCCCGACCCCGGTTGGTTTGCGTTGGCGCGGCAGCAGCCGAGCTCCGGCTCCATCCTGCAGAGCCACAGAGGGAGTTTCTGGGCACACTGCCACCTGTCAGGGGGGGGGGGAACCAGCCAGGGTTCCTCATCATCAGCATCGCAGTGTTCAGGGGACCTCACGACCAAGACCAAGGTGATCTTCACCGAGTCGGCCGGTTGTGTGGCCACTGGACTGGAAGAAGAAGAAGAAGAAGAAGAAGAAGAAGAAGAAGAAGAAGAAGAAGAAGAAGAAGAAGTAGAAGAAAAAGAACAAGAAGTAGAAGTAGAAGAAAAAAGAACAAGAACAAGAAGAAAAAGAACAAGAACAAGAAGACGAAGAAGAAGACGAAGAAGAAGAAGAAAAAGAAAACAAGAAGAACAAGAAGGACCAATAAGCAGAAACACTCGTCGCCTCGCCTCCGTCAGTCGCCCAGCCGCAGACAGACCAGAGACCCTCCTCCTCCTCCTCCTCCTCCTCCTCCTCCTCCTCCTCCTCCTCCTCCTCCTCCTCCACCATACCACCACCCACCAGAAGGGAACAGATGCCCTCTATCTACCCGCCCTGATCCCCGACAGAAAACAATGTTGTGACCAACGCGCGGCAGGCTGAGTCCACGGACACAAATAGCCATCTGAGGAAAGTAAAAATTCAAAATAGTTTCCGCTAGCCGGACGACCCGGACTTCCCAACAGGAGTTGACAGATGTTGTGCAGGTCGTACAGCTGTGGTGGGTGGAGCTGCTTCAAACCCGCCTACCAAATGTTCCAACAACATACTTAAAGCATGCATGTACAAATGTACCTTTATGGACCGAGGAGGCCTCTCTGTGTACTCAAGGTGCAATAATAAAGATTTTTACTGTACACCGTAGCACTGGGACCATAATACACCCCCGATTCTACACACCCCGTTCCAAAAATACATTTGCACGTGTCGAGTACTTCATGATGTTTTTATTTCCCGTGATTTTTTTTCTTTCTGACCGATAGCAGACCCTCCGAAACCAATCATTAATCAATTACCGATGCAAGAGTGTTAGGGGGGGGGGCTGTGGCTGAAGTGCCAACACGCCGCCCGGGTTCAATCCATCATTCAGCAGCAGCTGCAGAGCGGCTGATTCCCCAGGTCGCCCGTCGGGGAGAGTTAGCCGCCACTTTCCCAGGAAGTCTCCACCGCATCAATTAGTTCAGCCGCGAGGTTTTCAGTAAAGAAGACGTGAAGTTTGCAATTTGTCACGAGTCCAGAATCAAAAATGTCAAAAAGATAACTCGGACACTTATTATATGTAATTAGTTCCCATGCAATGCTGCTCAGAGCGATGTTAGCGACCCGGGAGCGGCCCTGCTTCTAACGGAGCCGACAGCTTTTGTTACGCAGATCCCATTGACTTGCATTATGATGCGTTCAAGCTCTACCCACAAAAAAATATTATTGAGCAGAGACAAATTATAACTCCATGTGTTAAAATGTAATCTGTATGTAATCGCTGCAATATATTTAGTCGATATTAGAGAGGGAACTTTGATCTGTTTAGCATCGTAGCTCTAGCTTGTCTATGATGTAATATAATATATAATTAAAACAATGCCAACATCTTTTTAATAAAAGCAACAACAACATTTTTATTCAATCATGCATTATTTCCTAATGATTTTTTCTTGTTTTTAGACGACAAAAACAAAGTAAAAATCTATCATTTAGTTATTTTTGACGGTTTACACATGGTTAATATTATGTTTTGGGGCGTTCCAGGACAGTGGTGTTAAAACTTAGCTAAGAGCCTTGCTGTCAATTATTAATATAGATGTATTATTAAATTGCAGTCGGTGGATTAAAGCAGTAAAAATACTGTAAATAAACTGTTGAACTTTAAGCATACCACGTGATGCATTTCACTTAAATTGACACTTTTAACACACTTGATGTCCCTGTATGTATTTAAAACACATAAGCATCACAAATTAAACTCTGATAACTCTATTATCCTTGTCTAAAGCATGGACCACCGAGGTGTGAAGGGATCCCGTCACAGTCTGGGTCAGTCACGCCTCCTCCCGGGTGGTCCGCCACCAACGGGCTATTCTGAGCGAGGAGAACCCTTCTGACAAGCCGCTGGAGGCTCGCCACACACTGGACGATGCTTCTGCCCTTCATACTTCACTTAAATATATAGAAACAGCAGATCGCTGTACGAGTGACTGATTATATTCTTTATTTTATATTCATTTTCTGATTTATTTGATTATAATAATTTAGGATAGGATAAGCATGTTTTGCTTATTCCTATACCTTTTCTAGCCATAGTCTTTCTATTTTGTTTATTATATGTGTTTATATGTGTTTTGTTTATTATATTCTTTATTTTGTATTCATTTTCTGATTGATTTGATTATAATAATTTAGGTTAGGAAAGCATTTTTTGCTTCTACCTAGTCTGTTGTGTATATTATTAGGGATGCACCGATCTGATCGGCGCCGATCATTATCGGCCGATATTGCCATTATCGGTTTTGATCGGCGTTCTCAAAACGGCCGATCAAACCGATCGATCAGATGACGTCACATCTGCGAGAACTATCAGTTTCAATCGCCGCGCGCCGCAACAGAGACGACGCGCCCGCCGAGTGCCGCAGAGTGAGAGGTCTCCGAGGGGATCCTCACCACGGAGCGGCGTCCCGTCCCCGCGTTGAACCTCTGGGTCAACTCACCGACACTCACATGTCTGAGCCCCTACAGGCTGATGTTCACGGCACACGCATTCCATCGGGAGCGCGCGAGGGTTTTCATAAAGTTAGCCGCTAACTTTATGAAAACCCTCGCGCGCTCCTGATGGAATGCTAACTGTTAGCGGAAGGATTTATGTGACACAACATCCGGTTTTGCAAAGATAGCGGAAAGAGCCACGTTGATCAACATCCGTTTTTTTCAAAATAAGATGTCGACAAATCATACACTAACATATACAAGTAAACAATTAACTGATTTTGTATATTTATAGATTGTTTATGAGATTTAGCTTGAATGATGCTAACATTAAAACATGTTTACTGTACCAAGGAAGAGTTTATAAAAATAAGTCAGACTTTTGTATGTTAAAAAAAGGCCTGTATATAGATTTCCCTAAGAGTTCCAGAAAATGAATAACGCAGATGTGTTCCATACATATCTGAAATCAATCCCCTACAACAGGAATCAAACAATTTTAAAGTATCAATTAGGACAGTTTTCAAAGTAAAAGTCCGAAATGTTTAAAGAAATCTGTAATTTCTTTAATGTTTGAGGTGCTTTAGATGTGTATTTCCTCATAGTCCGAGGCAATAATGCTACACAATAAATAGAATGCTTCAATCGACGCTGTGATCGGTATTATGGGATCGGCAGATACTATTTCAGTGATCGGTGATCGGTATTATCGGTGATCGGCTGACACTGATTTCAGTGATCGGTGATCGGCCCAAAAAAACTGATTGGTGCATCTCTATATATTATATAGAATAATATTGTATTGTATTGCAATGATTGACTGAATAAAATACTCAACAATAACAACAACAACATTGTACAATCGTCTCTCGATGCTGGATATTCATTTTCCAGCTCTTTGAACAAATTCTAGGTAAACCAAGGGTAGTTACTCTGAATATTTAAAATAGAGTTGTATATATATATATATATATATATATATATATATATATATATATATATATATATATATATATACAGACAGGCTCACCAACAACAGGTTCATTTACTGGAAGGCGTGGCACACGTGTGTATTTAGAGCAGCAGCAGACCCGATCAGGAACAAGGCGAGAGGCACAAAGAACCAGAGAATGGAGGCATTGTGCACGCTGGAGAAAACAAGTTGGCAATATTTAGAGGAAATGCTAAATATAGGACGGATGACCGGCCACGTGCTATATATGTCCCCACATCTAAGTCGGGCTGTTGCTGCGAGTGTGTGTGGTTTTGGGGAGGGAGTGTGGCTTTCGGTCAGGGCGCCGACTGAAACTGTGACACTCTGTTTGCGTACACGCTCCACCGTCACAATGACAAAGGCCGACGGCTAACGGGCGAGAGCTCCGCAGCCCCACGGAGCGCCAGCATCTCAGAAGACTGTGAATCCACATTTATGGACATGGAACGACAATTATAACCAAATCGAATACGATTATTAAACTTGGCGGCATAAGAAATGACATCGACTTGGCTTGCATAGTTTCTCAGCTAAAATAATGAATGGGTGCATTTTTCTACTTGTGAGGCGAGACTACTGCCTCCTTGGATCCTGCTAAGTATCTTTTTTAAATTAGTTTTATCTGCTAAAGTTACTGATGTATTTGCTGTTTAAAGCTGCTAGATTGTTAGTCTGTACTGTTGTAAGGTTTGTTCTGGATTAAAACACAGATTAGCACTTCAGTGGCTCTTAAATAGCTCTTATTATGGTACTTTTGTAGTTTGACTATGTTGAGGAAATGTTACTTTCTGTATTCTTGTTGTTCTTAGTTTGTACTCTAGGTTGAAATGCACTTATTGTAAGTCGCTTTGGATAAAAGTGTCTGCTAAATGACATGTGATGTAATGTAATGTAATAAATGTTTACGGTTTTTGCTCTGACTTGGGATTCATGTGATGACATTGAGGATAGGAATTTACAAGCATGTTTTGCTTCTATACCTATACCTTTTCAGTCTTTCTCTTTTGTATATTATATAGGATAATATTGTATTGTATTTGATTTAATTGACGGAATAATATTGTATTGTATTTGATTTGATTGACTGAATAAAATACACAAACAAACAAACATGCTCTCTTCACGGACATGATGATGTCACAGCAGGTTCTCTACTTCCTGGATCTATAACAAATATTGCTTAATTGCTTTAGTCAAACTTGCCAAACATTTATTAGTTCCAGATATTCAAATGTGACAATCTGGTGCTTTTCTTTGTGACATATTGTAGTCAACTGTCAAATAAAACAAGCAGTTTGAATACATCTCAAAGGTCTGAGGGAAATTAGAACATAAAAAGCAAACCCAGAATATATATTTATATCCCCATTATTTATAACCTGTATATCATGTATTTATTAGGATACTTCTGTTGCACTTCTGGTTGGATGCCAAACTGCATTTTGTTGCTCTGTACTTGTACATGTGTAATGACAATAAAGTTGAATCTAATCTAATCTAATCTAAAAATCCCAAAAGCAGCAGCACCAAACTCTAATATTTAAAATGAAAAAAGGATATACGGTGTGAAAGATGTGATACTAATGAATCTTTCAAATTAATCTTATACTTTTGCTTGATTGGAGTCCTTACTTTACAAAATATCAACATGCATCTCCACAAAAAGCTTTTTAATTTCCCACCTGAAGGTCCACTCATCATAACGACACACGGTGGTTAGGCCAGAGTACGACGAGACTCTGTCTGAGGTTGAGAGTCTATAAAGATGATCAAATCCAAATCAGTACCAGTGAGAGTCCATCAGGGCATGAAAAAAAAAACAGGAAGAAAAGTTCAAATCTGGGAGCTAATGGAAACCAGTGAATAGCTGAAAACGAGCACACGCAAAGTCTTAAACGCTCAATAACTCTGCACGGTGTTATATAACTCCGATGGATCAATACTAACTCTATTGAGCCTGATGCATCAGGCAGGGCTGAGCGCTGGGTTCAGGATACAGAGCAAAGGAATAAATAAAAGTACATCGCAAGCTGCTTTTATTTCAACCAAAATAAAGCTTGCCAATATTTGGTGGAAAATGCATCTCGGATCCCCCCCGCAAGCTGTAGATGCAAAACCAATCTTCTTGGATATCAAGGTGATGTAATGCAGGGAGAGAGCGGCCATATGTTCTATTATTTCACCGCCAGAGAGGCCACGCCTCCGAGAAGCTACGGAGGGGCGTGAGACGCCGGAGTGGCCGGAGCCAGCGCTTCATCTTTGGACACGCGCTCGCGATGATGCTCATCTCCACCTGTGGGTACCGGCTGAGTCTGGGGGAGTCTCTTCATCACTGGAGGAGGATGGACATCGGACAGGACAGAGGGCAGAGGACAGAGGATAGGACAGAGGGAAGGTCTAAGGATAAGACTGAGGGAAGGTCTGAGGATAGGACAGAGGATAGGACAGAGGATAGGACAGAGCCCCAGACAAAGGACAAGGCAGAGAATAGGACAGTGGGCAGGGTAGAGGGCAGGACTGAGGAGAGAGCAGAGGAGAGGATATGACAGAGGAGAGGGCAGAGGATATGACAGGATAGGGCAGAGGATAGGACAGAAGGCAGGACAGAGGGTAGGACAGAGGGCAGGACAGAGGGTAGGACAGAGGGCAGGACAGAGGGTAGGACAGAGGGCAGGGCAGAGGGTAGGACAGAGGGCAGGACAGAGGGTAGGACAGAGGATGTGTGGTGGAGGTCAGTGTGGGGCCCTCCGGTCAGCCTCCTCTGCTCCTCAGAGAGCGCTCCGCTCTCGTCTGCAGCGCTACGGCGTCCGCGCTACATTAAAGCCGCTACTATCAATACTTAATGGCTGAGAGTTGTTTTGTGAAACAAGTCACCCGAGAGACGAACCCACGTCGTCATCACCCGAGAGACGACAACACGCCGCGTGACCTCGACTAAACCTGAACTTGTTTTATCCATAATCAGAACATGCAGCGGAACGCCAGAAGAACCAATCAACCAAGAAGAGCGGGGGCCTCATGGACATGGATGTGGGCACATAATGTGTGTGTGTGTGTGTGTGTGTGTGTGTCCACTAGGTGATTTGTGAATGAGAAGTGCAGCTGACAGGCCTTCTGCCCGACAGGCTGCTCGCCCCGCGGGGCCCCAGGAGCCAGAGGCCCCTCCACCTCCCGGAGAAACCCAAGCTGGGTCCATACGCTCGCCTCCGGGGTCACCGGCGGCGAGCGGCCCCGTCCGGCACCGGGCTGCAGCTCGAGGGCCAAGGACCTGGCAACCCGCTGCAAGCGTGCACAATTCCCATGCACCTCCACACACACACACACACACACACACACACACACACACACACAACACTTAACACCCAAGCATACGGCGTCCACAAAGCACACGTGCAAGCTTTTCTGCCAACACGTTTCCCCGTGCACAAGCACATGGGCAAGCGACTGCGTAGGCGAGGATGTAAACACACACACACACACACACACACACACACACGCGCGCGCGCACACGCACACGCACAAGTGTATCCTTTCATTAGCAAGGATTAGAGTCAATTTCCGCTCCCGTCGTCTTAGGCCGGTTGCCGGCGTGGGAGGAAATCTATTCTCTTACGGCGGTTCTGACATTAAAGCCCGAGTCTCTGCTGCTGGGAGGAAGTCCTTGTGATTGATGAGCAGGGCCACCCGAGGGTCCCCCGTCCCCCCCCCCCCCCACCCCCCGTCCCCCCCGCTGCATGACTCGCTGGAATGTCGTCTCCCTTTTTCCGAGCGGGGATGTACGCGCGTGTGCATTACACGTCCTCGCTCGCCCGGGAGTGCCGGTTACATGACACGTCTTAAATCATAAGCACCCGGTTCTGCGCAAGTACTCCATGATTTATCGCTCCTGTAGTTGCAGTTAAAAATATATTTTCCAGGTTGTTGTTTTTTTTTTTTCGGTCGGCAAGAGCGTGGAGTTTGATGATGTATTGCACCGGGAGGAGATTTGTTCCAATAAGGGTCGTGCAGCTTCAGCGATATGTACGGTGACCTCTGGAGGTCGTTTCCTACTTCCTATTTGAACTCCAGTGGAAGGTCAGAGTTCATGTTGTGATGTCCTGTGCTGGCTTCTTCTTAAAAGGGTAGCTTTGCTGTGTGCCGTGGGGACAACTATTTTTCTTAATTGGTCCAGTATGCTGCAACTCCTCAGAGAAAAGCTTGTTCTCTCTGAACGGCTCAGATTGTTATCGGTGTTTGACGACAGCGTGTAAGGCCGCTGCAGAGATGTCTAACTTTTTTATCTTTACCTTTCGCTCTGATCAAGAAAATAATATGAAATATGTCTTCGGGTCAGATTCCTATTCTTGTAAAATATTTGTACGTCCCCATATTCCAACGTCACAAAACTGCAAATGGAGTACGTTTGAAGATCGTAAGGTATAATGAAAAAAGTATGACTTTTGGCATCCCACTGTAAATCAAGTTACATATTTGCTCAGGTAACACAAAAAGATTTCCCGCAGGACACCCGGCCATTACATCCAAGTGTTTAATAATTAATTAAATCATGTTTCTTATGCATTTCATGTCATCAAGACATTCTGTCTGTCATCAAAGGGGTCAGACTGTCACTGCTATGAAGGACCACTTATTCTCTTAGGTAAATATATATATATATATATATATATATATATATATATATATATATATATATATATATATATATATATATATATATATATATTTATATATTGCAAGTATGGAGTACTTGCACAGAACCCGGCGCTTATGATTTAAGACGTATATATATATATATATATATATATATATATATGTATGTGTCTACTCTCTACTCTCTACTCTCCCACCTGGAAGACCGTTGACTTTATGTTTTAATAAGGTTCAAATATTACGTCTGCTCTGCATGTTCTCCCTCCACGGACAACATGATGAAGCTCTGGAGGTGCCCTCACACGTCCCCTGCTACCAAGGACACTGCAATGACAGACTTGTGAGGGATGAGGACCTCCATAAGAACGAGCTGCATGAATATCAATGTCCGCTGCCCTTGGCTGGACAGAGCGACCTTTGACAGGGCTGCAGAAAAAATAAATACGTTTTTAAAGAAACACGAGTGTATGCCCATTTTGTAATGCCGTGGGACCTCGGGACGCACTATAAGACCCCGCACACTGCACACATGTTTACCAGACCTCCACTGTGTGTGTACGTGTGTGTGTGAGTGTGTGTGTGTGTGTGTTTAACTCTTGGTTACCTTTTTGGCCGGGTTGCTCAGACGCCACTCACCCCCACACGCACAAGAGCTCGGTAATTTGCTCTGGGTATAAAAATTATGTCTGTATTTATATGTATTTTTCAAATAAAATGACCCTTTGCAAACTGTTCATCACTTATTCATATAAAACGATAATAATGTAACCTATACAGTGTCGTGGGAATAAACACTGGCAATACAGCAGTTGGAAATATCCTAAGTTCTAGTCTCGGGGTCAAGCGACGTCTGGTGATGCACTTGAACACATCTTCAGTGGGGTTCGTCCCTCCTGATCTACAGTCAGAAAAGCAACGAGGGAACATTGGATTCTACAATTCCCATCATGCAACTCAATATCATCCTCTGTCAACCCCTCCTAAATGACATCATCTCCTTCTCGGAACCATTCGGTACACGGCCGGTTGAGTTTTTACTCTCAGTGCAAGTAAACTGATCATAACAAAAGGGGGAATTGGTCAAAATGGACAAATCTATGACTCAAATTATGAATCCTGGGCTTTGAATAGATGCATGAGGTCAATGTTGCGGTGCCCAGCCAACCGGCGACAACAACAACAAATGACAGGCGCCTGGTCATCACCCGGTTGGGTGATTGATGCGTTTGCCGAGCATCAAACCCGACTGCTGCCGTCATGGATTGTTATGTCCCCCGAGGTGAAGGACATCTCCCCCTGAGGTGAAGGACAACTGCGATCGGCAAAAGAAAAAATTATAATAAACAACCACATTCACAGTGGCCGGCTTTTTCATGGATACCTTGTGGAAAGAAATTCCCTCTCGGGGATGCAACAATCGGGCCGCTGGTTCCTCTCCACCTGACGGGAGGAAGCCATCGGCTCGAGTGAGAGGATGGGAGTGTGTTCTACACACAGCAGGACGTGACTGTAATGCATTGATAGAGACATCACTTCACTCTGGTCATTACATATGTATTACATGTACAGCGGTGTATTGTATAACAGAATATGTTCCCAGTTTTCTTGATACACAACACCTTTCTTGTTTTTATGAGACCCTTTCCTCGTGATGACAGCACATTTAACACGTGGTGGGACGGCGCTCACAGACGTGGAAAATGGTCACGATCGGGTCAATTTATCAATTAGTCAATCGACAGAAAATTTATCAAAGGATTTTTTTTCATCAATTATCATTTAAATCATTTATAAACAAAAGATATTTGATATAAGTATGTATTGCTTTTGTCTGTTCTATGTAATTGCATATATATTCATTTTACATTTTATAGATAGAAATAAAAAAAATATTAATAGGTTAATCGATAAAAAAAAACAATCATCAGTTGCAGACCAATGCCCACTCCCTCCTCAGCTGCTATCATAATAATAGACATCATCTTATTGATTAAATATCGTATACATATACCCAGACATGTATTACTCCTCTTCGTGCCAAGAAATGTTGAGAGAAATGCGATATTCTAAATATTGAGATAAACTAAATCCCATCCACACGGAGGAAATGAGAAATGCCTCGTACAGAGTTGTTTTTGCAGCAGAGCGATGTTAAAAGCCAGCGCTGTCCTCAGATGCCCTCTAATCCAGCAGGCATCCTTGCAATGAGGAGTGTTTTCAGGCTGCAAAGTTGATCCAGTACAGTGGGTCATTTTCTTACTCTATGAAGGCGCATTAATGTGCATATTTAGTCTGTTTGATTTCAACCGGGATAGAAATAGTAAAAAAAAACACAAGGGTGGGCGAAATCCACAGTAAAATGGGGAGGTTAAGGCTTATCCACTTGGCCACGACACTGACAAACCAAATCAGCACATCAATTTGAGCTCAGTTGTGATTATGTAATATTATCGGAGATTTGATCCTGAGGCCCAACTCAAAAAAAAAGAAAAAGAGGAGGAAAAAAAAGAAAAAGAAATCCGCCCCGACTGTTTTCTCTCATGCATGATGTCATGTTGGATTCCTTGCAAGCAGGTTATGCAGAAATCTGCTCGCAGCAGGGAGGCGTTCTGCAGGCAGCGTGATGGGGTTCGGTCTGTTACATGTGGGACACGGAAACACCAAGTTCCCTTCAATTAAATCACCATATCGTCTAAATATGCGTCTCAGCAAGAGGCATTTACATTTTTATTCGGCATTCATAAACTCAGTGGATTAAACCTTACAGGTTTCTCACTGGCAAGGCTCAGTAGGAGCTGTGCTAAATTAAATCAGGAAACACACCAATAGTCTATAAAACACCATGTTCTCAACGGGACACGCGCATTTACGGACGAATTCATAAAGAAATATATTAAAAGTACGATTTTTTTGAATGGAGTTTTTTTGTTGGTGTGTGCTACAAACGGGGATGTAGCCGAATGCAACGGAGCACGCTGTCGAATCAAAAACAGCCAAAAGCCAATTATGATACATAATGTACATTTTATTTTTTGGGGAGATTAAAACAATTGTGAAATAAGGTAACAGGCGGTTCGCTGCGATTATTCGAGACACAAAACACCTGCGCCCATGTGTAACAAAGCAACCGGGCAATATTGATTCATATTTGGGGTTTTCTTTTTCTCCTACGTAGTAGCATCAGACCGAACCGTGCAGTTTCGCTACTACAATCAGCGTCAAGCTAACGGGAATAACAAAGCCTTCAAATAAAGTGACACCGCATCATACACCACGCACACAACAAAAACGACAAAATTACACTCGTGTTTCATTAAAAAAAACAGCTTTCTAACGTGACACGGGTATTATTTACATCACCTCAGCGGTTCTAAACTAGCAATTTACGTAGTCTTTTTTACTACTAAAGAAGGCAAATTCAAGACGTTTATTTTGAAGATTACATCACCACACTTCCGGTCTCGTTATGTCCCATACCGGCTGACTTGCCGCAGCTTTCACCACCACCACCTCCTCCTCCTCCTCCTCATCCTCATCCTCTTCCACCTCCTCCCTCTCACAGACAATGAATGAAGCCAGCTTTGGGACTGGACAAGCCCAGGACCAGTGCAGGTAGCCGAACACCCCAACCTAACACGCTACCCAAATAATTCACTACACACAGGACAGCACTTCTTCGGTTTGGTCACGCTGACCATCAGAACGTTAGCTACCTTTATCTTACCATTCCGGACATATAGCGACAATACAAAATATGCTGAATGATAACACCCGTCTTGCCACACCATGTGGAACCTCACAATGAAAGAAAGCGACACAAATATACTGTAATATTTAAAATAACTCAGTGACACCATTAATGAACATCAAATTACCTGCAGGATGGTCAACTTCACTTCTCTGCGGTGCGACCACGGGCTTCGCGAGCTGCGTCAAGTCAGCCGACGTTCGTGTCGAACGGCACAGGAAGTCCTCAGACGCAGCTTTCAGAATAAAAGCAAAAAGACACGAGAGTTGGGGCGTTGACATTAAAAAAAGGACAACGCTAAATGTAGATTAAATACCTAAGTGTGTGTCTGTATTTGAAATGACTGGTACACGTTTATGCAGCTTGATGTTGTATTGTAGTGTAAATAACAGAACCTCTGACAGACAGCAGTTGCATGTACAGTTGATAGAAAAATATTGTATTTTTCACCGGAAATAATAAGTAACTCACTAAATAAATAACTATATTATAGCTTGATAGTACAATGATACTGGCATGTTCAGCAACATACAGTCATTAAGCTAATTTACAGCAACAGAAACCTAATTGCATTTATAAAAAAATGCATTTGCTTCGTATACAACTGTTTTATCTTAGTTGTTACCTTTAAACAACGTGAATCGTCCAGTCCGGATAATGGATGTAAATACGACATGGTCCGTATGATGCCGGTAGCGGGACGGAAAGTTGATGCTGCAATTTGCCACTGCGCTCGCGTCATCGTGATCATCGCGTGGTAAACAGAAAACAGAGCATTTCCGGGCACAACTTTTTTTTCTCAACAAAATCCAGCGAGCGTGGCGACGTAGCAAGGAGGCATCTGGGGTCAGTGGAAATAACGTAATCCACTGCAGAAAAAAAATGTAGACTTTCGCGAGCGGACTAACGTGCACACAATGAGCCATACATGACGAGATATCTCCAAAACTGAAGTTTTTTTTTGGTAACGTGATATGTCGCTAAAATATCACGAATCGCATGAAAAGGAAAAAGCTTGCAATGTTCAAAACGTGTAAATTGTAATATTTAGGTGCATTTACTTTGAAAATAAAACCCCGGTTTTAATGCGCCTTATTCCGGTTAGCTTGACAGTGCCAACATCCCGCCACAGCTGTAGCGCAAGACAGACACGCTGTTGCCCGACTGAAACCCACGCGCACTACCGCGAGACCCCGCCCCCTTACACTAGTATTGGAAGAAAAGAAAAGCTTCAAATATAAGCGTAAAGTCAGGTTTAAAAGACATAAACGTCATTGCTTTAGTGTTTCATTCATTTTCTATAATTATTATAATATTTTTTAAATTATTTACTCAGAATTGGGTCAGTATGGGAGAGTATGCAATAAGAAAATATGAAATAAAACAACAAAACTAAACATGAAAGTATACACTAGGATCACAAAATATGATCTCCTTCCTAATGTGCTCACATTAGGAAAAAAAATGCAATTTGTTTCCCCTGACACACATTTGATTCTATAAGTATTTTTATTGTGTTAAATAAAATGTAACATATGCCCTCCTTATCTATAATCACACCCACATCATATTCCAGGAATGTGCGATGTACTCTCATTATTTAGCCCTCACACTCTAAACCTGTGATGACAAGTGAGAGATGAACCTCATACAGATGCCTAATGGAAACTATTGCCACGGTGCCAGGGCTCCATAGGGCTTGTTTCTTTGGTTGCCAGGTGCTTCGAAACCCTCCAAGGAGGCGGGGCGGCGTTGCTGTTGATGATCGCAAAGGGCCGCAAGATGGCAAAACACAACAAGAGGATGATCGCATAACTGGATTATGCAACTGATCAGCACCTCATTCAGCATTATATAACAGCGTCAGCTGGAACAGGGACTGTCCCCGCCAGCCGTCCGTACCATTGAGGGCCAAATCGTAACTTTTGGCGCACATCCTGTTGGTACATATGGTCCAAGTGTGTGAGGCGAGTGCCATGGCGCAGCAGGGGGTGTTAGCGTCCCGTGCATCGGATGTCTTTCGCCTCTAAGTGGTAAACGCACTGTGCACGAGCGGACTGGAGTCAGAGACGAGGTGGACGGATCACTGATAGAAACGGTCACTGTGCTAGATTGTTCTAAAAGTCTATCAGCTGAGAGGGAGCGCTCACTCGGATTGGTTCCCGATGTCCCCTTTTTGGTTCATCTCTGTTATGATACAATGGATATGACTTAATTTGTTCTTCTCACTTTAAAAAATATTTTTTAATGTTATTTTTAACAATAAGTGAGTTTTTACCTTAGTAAGGGCTGTTTGATTTGATTAGCTGTTTGATTAGTTCAAATGTTGCTCAATTTGATTTGGGCTACAAAAGTACATCATATTTTAATAATGATCCCCCCAAAAAAGGTTAGCTTGGGAGTTAGCCTGAGCATTTCAAAGCTTACAAAGTAGTGCAAACATGTAGCGCTGGAAAAAAACATTTCCATCAACCCGGAAAAATGCAAAACAAGTATGGGGAAGTTATAGAATCATCAAATCATATTAGATCTGTGTGGGCAGCAACGTACACCGTCATGTTGCAGGTATAGCGTCTAAGATCGAGTCACCAGACTATGTATAATGAAGCGTTGAACTCCCATGTGTGTCTAAATAGAGTCTACTTTATGAAATCCAGCTTATGCAGAGTCTAATTCGATGGCCCAGAGCTCCATCTACAGGACAGAAACGTCACCTACACTCAGAATGAAGACAGCATTTAAACTTTATTGATTACAATTTAAAGTGAACACATAGTATATTGAGGACGCAACATTAAAACGTGTCCTTGTGTGCAAATCAGAGAAGTCACCGTATTTTTTGGCAACGCTGTGTACATTTTAAAAAAGCATTAAAAAAATGTGAACAACACCTTTCAATAAAATCTAACTGATTCATAGGAAACAATGAATGGGAAAAGTGCCAACAACTAAAATATATATATAGTGAAGCAAAGTCAAAATATAAATTCCCCAGAAAAGGTCATATAACTTGCATTTGGTCTTGTCCTATATAAAAAGGCACGGTGCTCTCAATTAGAATATGTGTAACAGTGAAAGATATTAAATGACCTGAGGTGGAATAGCCTGGAATGTGTGATTAAAGCTAGACTCAGACCAACGTATGTTCCTTCAAAACGGCAGTTTCAACTCGAGGCGCGCAAATCGACATTTAGGCAAAACATGCGATGTCCTAAAGTTTAAGAACAAAGCCCACCACGCTTCCATTCTTCAACGTTAAATGTGGCGTTGTAAGCACAAGATAATCAAATTGAAGTTCGACCCATCTCCCTTTAAAAAAAATAAAAAGGTTTAACAGGCTACGAGCCACGTGTTGAAAGACTTCCCCGTTTTGTTTGTTTTAGCTGAAGTCTCTGCCAGAGCACACCAGCGGAGCCACCAGGGTCCAGAGGTAGATGGCCAGGCCGGCCCAGCTGGAGCCGATCTTCACCCACACGGCCGGCATGGTGCTCCGCATGACCTGGTAGTCGGTGTCGGGCCTGGCGAAAAAAAATCGAGAGACGAGTGGGTTCACGGCGCCTCTGACGGAGCGGCGCAAAACGCGACGCGAACCGATACTTACATGTACCAGTTGGTGAGGGTCATCATGATGTAGAGGGAGGCCATGCAGAGGCTGAGGTGGAAGAAGGTGTAGTTGTAGGTGACGCCGTCCTCCTCGTTGTCCACCGCCCGCCGGACGCCCTCCTCCCCCGACGCCGACTCGTAGTCGGCGGTCAGACCCTGGCCCTCCTCGGTCCACATCAGCTTGTTCACCTGAGTGTTGTTGGAGGAGCGGATGCTGCGGCGGGTGAGAGCACAAGATGTCATGTTGACGCTGACCTGTAGTCGTTATGTAAACTAACGTTTCTAAATAGAAAATAAAACACAAATCCTGAGAACCGGACACTTAAGCACAGCAGCTGTTGCAGTCGAATACCTGGCGTAAAGAGTGCAGAACAAGAAGATGGTCAATCCCACGATGCTCTGTGCGTCCCACCACTGGATGCCTCCGGGCGAGGCGGTCGGAGCCGGTCCTGGCTGCGGAGTTGGACTGACGGGCTGGACCAAACTCAACAGGCTGGGGTTACACTGCCGGTCTGAGGGTTGGAAACACAGAGAACAACAGTTACAGGGGCGTGTTCTTCTCTTTTCTTTCTACTCACTCACAAAGTCCCAACTTTCAGAAGAGAAGGCGTGTCTCGCTCACTGGGGTTGTTGGTCATGGCCGACCAGGTGATGTACATGGTGTAAAGGGAGATGAAGGAGGCCTGGAGGAGGCCGGAGGTGGGCTGAGCCTCCTGTGGCGACATGGCATGAGACCAGTTAGAAAATAAATGGCTGTGCCAGTAAAACAAAACTCTCACAAGGAAAAAATGTTCATTCCATACGAGTTTATAATCTGGATTAAGCAGACTTTTCTAAACATACTTATATTACTGATTAGAGTAATATGATTACGTTTAATCATCATGAGCATTAGGGCACACATATCAACTTTTAGTAGCATTTTTTATTTTTTTTAAATGGTTAACATCTCTTATTACCTGAATTTTGGGCAGGATGGCCACAATGGACACGATGATGCAGAATATGAAGTTGAGGCTGATGAAGACCTTGTGCTCGGTGCAGTCGTCAGATTTGGTGTAAAACACGTAGAAAAGCACAACGGCGGTGAAAGCCAAGGCGTAGAAGAGGATGGTGAAGGTCAGCAGAGCTGCGAGGAAAAACACAAGCGAAGGCCGGTGGCGTGGTGCAGCCAGTGGTTTATACTCCTGAGACCGTGGTTTGAGGCTTCGTACCTGTGCATGCGTTGCCAGTCCAATTCTACATTTCATTAATGCTGCTTGAACCTACCTGCAAACCAGCATTTGGAGTTTCCGTTTTCCGCCTTCTCCAGCCAGCTCTGGTTCCAGGAATGGACAAAGTCCACCAGCAGAATGAGCTGGATGATGATGAAGGTAAAGGAGCCCACCATGCCGAAGTAATACCACACTGAGGCCAGACAGAAAAGCGATTCAGCACATTTGGTTATTAGAAGCTCAATGCAGCGTGTGCCATTGTAGGTCAACATGTATCAGTTCTGCTTGATATATAAACGGTTGCTTCTATTATATGTGAACATCCAATTTAAAGTAGTCAGCAAAGAAAGAGAATAAATCTGAGCATTCAATGCCAACGTTGGGTTCTTGACAGCATGTAGTACTTCGTGGTACAAATATTTTGTAGAGCCTTTGAAGCTAATTTTACTCAAGTCTGCAGCGTTGCTCTTTTGAACCAAGCATGTTGGTCTGAAGGTGTGTGTGTGCTTGTGTGTGCTTGTGTGTGCTTGTGTGTGCTTGTGTGTGCTTGTGTGTGCTTGTGTGTGCTTGTGTGTGCTTGTGTGTGCTTGTGTGTGCTTGTGTGTGTGTGCGCTGCTGGAAAGCAACATGGCAGTAAAAAAACTGGAACTACTATTAAGTTACTAATAGGATGTGTGAGCTTCACACCTGTATTAAAGATGCCATCTGGAATGAAGAAAGCTCCCACTGTTATGCCAACCAGCAACAGAAACTTGAAGAACCAGAAGCTGTGGGGGGAAGAATTAAAATGACAGAAAAGGCATGTTTAATTTCTGTTGAAATACTATCTTTGGCGTGCAGTCCTCATGTTTGCCCAGCAGAGGGCAGCAGGCCTGCGTCACACGGGACCGTGGTCCTGAGGCTGCAGCGAACAATACCGACCCGTTTTGGACGGCGGCTCGGGGGTCCTTGCTGCTGCGCACGAGGATCATGAGGATGGAGAAGAGGAAGAAGAAGCAGGACATGGCGAAGCACATGCGGTACACCGACTTGTAGCCGACAATGATGTCACAGTTCACCTTGTTGTCTATGCCAGGTATGGACGTGCCACCGAGACAGAAACCTGGAATCTGACGGTGTGAAGCACACGAAAGGAAACAAAGGGTGGGCAACAAGAAAAGATTGAACTGGGTCAACTGGAATGTTTTGATGATACTGAATGATCACTATTTCTAAGAGTACTGGTTAAAAAATACTAAACTCATAATCCTCTCCAGCTGCTCTACTACGCTATTGCTGTTGCTGGGTTACAGCCTTATGAAACAATGTTTTATTGTTTTCCAGTTTTTGAATAGGAAATAACAAGTAGCTAAAGAAAAAGAAAAGATTATATGGGCCTTATGAAACTATTAAAAAAGGTGCTTGATGCAGCTTGATGTGCTTGATGTGTCATTCAATATAATATAATATAATATAGCGTACCTGTTTCAGATGCTCCTCCATGCCTGGGAGAATCATGATGACGGACACCAGCGTCCCGAGCAGCAGCAGGAAGGAGAAGGCCAGCCGGCTCACCGTGGAGATGTACGTCGACGGGCAGCATGACGACAGGAGGCAGGAGGCCGAGCCGCACAAGCAGGACGCCTGCAGGAGAGATGCGGGAGACAATGAGCTATGAATTCATTCAGATTCATATTTCATGAAACTCAGGGACAGGGCTGTGGGGTGTGGGATAATCAGGGTAATGGATGCGTGGCTCGCAACGACGGCGGATGGGACAAGAAAATAAAACTGAATAAATGACACCGCGTCCGTCGTCAGGACGCCCATCTTTCTCCTTCTGCTGCACGCTTCCACGGAGGCGGTAATCAGGCCCGGGATTAGAGCTGCCGTCGTAACAGATCTCCGTCCCTCATTCAGCGAGGTGAACTGGATCGCAGAGGCCGAGAGGAGTCTGAAGCACCGAGGCGGAGACGCGAGTGGAGAGCAGCCCTCCTTCACAAAACACGAGTACGCAACAGAGTACACACGCCTTTGATGTAAACAACAGGAACCGTGTCACCATGGTTCAGACGAGCTTACGCCGCGGCAACAAAGAGCTCAAGGAGGGAGGGATATGCCCCGAATAGCACTTTTACTGAAGAGCATTAAAAAGAACTGATGTATATGTTGTGAATACTGTATTGGTTTATGTAGATATAAATGTGTACGGATGGGTGTATTTAAACTGTGTAGATATATAAATGAAAGAAAACTGAGAGCCATACAAGGGGAGGGGGTGGGATGGGGAAAAGTTTGTGTAATATTTTTGTTTTGTCTTGTTTTCTCCTTGTTTCCATCTTTAAAAAAACACATCATCCTTGTGTGGTGTTTTTATAAGGTTATACATTGGTGTATTTTCTTTTTGGAAAATAATACTTTCAGTATAACAAACTGTAAATGCTGGCTATTTCACTACAAATATCCTGTAAAAAAAATGTTGGTAAGATTTTTTTTTAAATGATCATGATAACACAGCATGTAAAACATTAAAGTGCTTTTTACAGATTTTATTTTGCAAATCTGACAAGGGCCATGTTTCAAAACCCAATATTTTTCTTATTCAACAAAAAATAAATCAAAGCATTAAATATTTGCTGATTTAATTCAGCATTGGGCCTACTATTGTGTACAATGTCTTTAGGTGTGTCTTGAGACAGCACTAAACATTTAAGAGGTTTAGCTTCTTTTGATAAAAGAAAGTTATTAAAAGTATAATAAAGGTTCTCTACTGCCACGGCCCTCGTCACAGTCAAGGGGATGAAGAGGATAAAAGGAAAATGTCAACATTTTCG
Source organism: Liparis tanakae (assembly GCA_036178185.1). NCBI lineage: Eukaryota > Metazoa > Chordata > Actinopteri > Perciformes > Liparidae > Liparis > Liparis tanakae. The sequence continues at coordinate 11,479,346 of CM070106.1, forward strand.
GGCATCTTAGTGCCCTTAATGAACGGGGATATAGGAGTCAGTTTATGTCGTACCCTTCCCTTGTTGTGTTCATGGTAATAACCTTGATGTGGATTTGTTTGTAATGTGCCCTTATCTTCTTTATTCAGCTTTTTACTGCAACGGTGATTTAAGAAGCAGATTTGACAGATATGTGTTCCATATCATGGCATCTGTCACATATATCTATATACATATTTTGTTTTCTATTAAATTATCACCGAACTTGAACAACGTTTCACAATCTGGGGGTTTGCTTAAACAAATATTTAATTTCAATAGAACTTGGGATTTTTTGTGGGGGAAAAAAAGTAAAGTTACATCCGGGTAACACAAATCAGGAATGCCCTGGACCAAAAGGGGCGTGGCCAGAGAGTGAGCGGAAACCCGGAAATGGCGCATTTTCATAAACAAGCTCGCACGTCCAACAGACAGTACTTTGTTCCATTTACTTGACTGTATCCATTACAACATTAACAAACGATTCACCTTCGTGAACTGTAAATAAAGTCAAAATGATAACAAAGCTACTTTCACACAAAACAGAAACCCATCAATGTACTTCCACTTTTGATTGAAGAAAGAAAAACACAAAAGTCGGTCTAAAAGTTATCACAAGTAGGGTTATCATTAGCTAGCTTGTAAGGCTATTCAACTAACTCTATTCACACATACGTGTACGGTAAAGGGAGTTTTGATATCGGTTAATTAGCTCCGTAATGGTTTCTTTAATAAACAAAGCATCGCTCAATTAACGTGAGCCAATACATGTCGCGAAATACTCGCGTTAAGTCCACGAAACAACAACACAACTTAAACACGTTTACTTACACAACTGCCAAGGGAACCCAGTGCCAAACAAGCACCCATGTTGGCTTAGTTTAATTCACAATTCGGACGGGAGTCGTGAGATATCGAAAAGTTCAGGAAGAAACTCAGACAAAATGGCGATGTCAAGTAACCTGATTAAAAGAGAATAGGAGGAAACTCGTTTGTTCACTTCAAAATAAAAGCTTGAGGGCGTACGTGGTCTTACGTCGTTTAAATCGTGCGCACGCACTTCAGGGGCAAATTGTATTTTTTTGGTTTGTATCGTTTTGATAGATGTACTTCAGGAACACCACGGATGCTTGGAGGGTTTTGAAATGTGTTTTTCGCTGTCGCCTGAGATGACGATCTCAGTTTTATTTTAATGGCAGATACACTGTACTTGTACTTCCGACAGTGAAAAAATGCATCTTTACTTTACTTAGTGCTTCGTGTGATTGATTTCACGAGTTGTCCCCTTAAAAGTTTCATAAACTGGATCTTATAGTGCAAAGTAAAAAAAACTATACAAAATATCCAATACCACATTTCATATATTATATTATTTCCATTAATTGTATTGACTGTATTACACATTTTATTGTTAATATAACACCACAGAATAATATTTGCTTTATAAAAACGTTGTTGAAAATGTGTGCCTCCTGCAGCATCACCTATAGTATTCTGATCTAAGAAATGCAAACCAGTTAGTAAATAAGTCAGCAAATCAGCCACAGGGCTTAAGTGTTTTCCTCCCCATATGTTTACTTGTCCTCCTTCATTATAATCACGCTGAGAACAGGAGGTATGTGGCTTATTTTGTGTTCTCTGGCAGTACATGTGTACAGAGTGATTTAGTCATGTTGGTTAACGTTGGGATGTTTGTAGCAGTAATACATATGTATATCCTGTGATTCATTTTGAAGTACTTATGTATTTTATTTCCCTCTTACCTAATTATTCTATTATCCACAATTCATATGCATATATATATATATATATATATATATATATATATATATATATATATATATATATATATATATATATATATTGAATGTAAGACTGTATTTTTACACTGTGATATTGTGATTTTTATTCGTCCTGAGTACTCCACCACTGCTAATAACTTTACAGTAACAAAGAAGAGAAGGACATTGTGATTTAAAATGAAATGAAATCATGAGTGAGATAAGCATTTAATTTATAGTTAAGAATCAGATGAACAGCATTAGGTTGTCAATAAATTTACAATATTCTCAATATTCTCACAATATATAAGATAGTGCTCTTCTTCCCTCAACTTATTCTATTATTGCATTATTCGTGTTTTGAATATATATATATATATATATATATATATATATATATTCAAAACATAACATATATATATATATATATATATATATATATATATATATATATATATATATATGTGAGTAGATTATTTGTACATGTGCACATGTTCAATGTAGACCATTGTAAGAGAGTGAACCTATTTTAGGAGTATCATACACATATCAAAGCTATACACATTAATACCCTAAAGTATTATGTATGACGCATTCAAACTAATTGTTGTTTTCCTCTGAAAGAGAAAGCATCTAGGAAAAAGCACAAGCCCTTTCACGGCCATTGCAAAGACACTCTAATTATATAGAAGTGAATAAGAACAATACTGATTAGGTTTCACCCATATATAGCAGCAAACAGTTGGTAAACAAGAGTGACAACAAAAGTCACACAGTGATGTTGAAGCGACAGGGGGCAAAGCTCCATCTGCTACTGTCTGACCTTCAGAGATGCATGAAGGTGTTCACCCGTGAATAATCACTGCAAAGATTCTCTGCGCCTTCTTTTTCACCCTGAAGACTGGCAGCCTCGTAATATATGAACAAATAAACTAAATCATGAATATACTTGTTAATGAGCAGCCTAATGAATTTGATGTTAATATCCAAACAGCTTTATTATATTATGTATCCCTCAAGGGATTGATTGAAATCACCTCTTCTTCTATTATTGATATTTTCATAATAACCCCAGGACCTTATGAGTACACCTATTATGCAGTGTTTACCCTTTCACTCTCCTGTGGCCTGTCGGTTCATGGGAGGGAGTCCATTGTGACGTCTTTTACAGATGTATCGGGTTAATTATATACCTTTAATTGTTCATCCCATGAGATAAACCGCAAAGAAATGTTGAAGGCTGTATAAAAATTTTTTTGAAAATGTTGGCTGAAACCATTACAGCATTTGGTGAAACGCAGCCGACATTGCTACACTGGACCACTGCCTTTCTGTTTTTATTGAAGGTGTATATTAGTATACACGTGCCTCAGTTTCATTATACCTGTAATAATAATGAAATAAGTTGAAGTACGATAATCTACCCTTAGGCCTATAACTGAGGACCGAGGACACATTACTGAGTGATTTGATTCTGTCAAAAGACAAAAGGCGATTCCATTTGTTCATATTTGAATGTTTAGAAACGGTGCACCCCTTACTAAAAAGACAATGGTACAAGCCTGAGAGCAGCAGCGGCAAAAACAAAACCTGGACAAGACAGCTAGACTAACACAGGAAACTGCACCACTGTGGCTTCAAAATAAAACAAAACATACAAAAATGTAACCTCTATGAAATAGATAGAACACTATTTCATGTATCATCACGATTACAAAGTTATACAGACTACTACAAACGATAAATAAGTTACTAATATTAAAACATAATTAAAAAAATGGGGTTTTATTAAAACATTACACTGTATTATGGTACATTTTATGTTAACCTGAAAAAGCAAACTTGGTGTCCTTTTTTTGCTTTAATTGTATTAATTAATTTTACCACAACAAAGCGAGAGCTTCGGGTCAAACAAAAAAAGCCACCAATGAAAGTGTCTTAACTTTTAGACCTATAGAGAATGATACACTATGCTACTTTACTGAGCAATACCAAGCAAATTAAAATCAATATGCATATGTCTAAAGGTCAGAGCAATATAGTAATCACAGACAAGCTCTTCTTTAAACTATAATTTATTCATAATGTATTTCTGTGACTATGCTGATACCATTTGTTGTTGTTTTTCCCACCTACAATGTGTGTCACGTAAAGACATATTCACAGTAGTTCCGCTTTTACTTTGAAGGGCAACTCTGGTCTCGTCCTGTATCCTGCGGCCTACGCGTGCGCACCTTGACGCTCCTCCCTGTTGCCGCTCGGAATGAGCGCACGGTGCTCGGCTGTCGGTGCGGCGTCAGCGCGCTGTAGTCCACTATGCCGCGGGTCCAGCGGTGTCGGCTGTAATGAAGCGGTGTGGTGGCGTGTCGCACCGGACGGACCCCCTGACGCTCCGCGCTCACTCTTCTTCGTGCCTGCAGGAGATGGTGGCTGGCGGCTAGTTCCAACTTCGGACTCCGCGGTTTTTGTTCCTCGGCGAAGCGCACTGACATCAGCTGGTGAGTGTCCGTCGCTGCGCACTTTCACCACAGTCACCTGTTCTGCTCCACAGGTAGGTCATCCAACTGGCTTCGGCTGCTGTGCGCATACGTATCTGTACACCTCCAACAAATAAAGGCTGATGGAGCAGAAAGCTGCTTTTTTAAATTTGCAGTTCATAATTCAGATATGAATCAGGCTGGAGACAATAAATACTCTGAAACTGACAGAAACAAAGTAAAAACAATGCGAGCTGAAACGACAACATCCTCGTGTGAGAGATTTATTATAGTCATGTGTTGAGTCTGATTCAGTTGTGACAATGTAACTCCACACTAGAGCAAATGTTAAAGGACAATATAGGCTCAAGTGACCAGCAGGTCACTTGTCACCTCCATGTAGACTTCCACGTCGGTATCAGCTGTTTAAATGAAAAGGGCTCCAAACAAAGAGCTGGATGGCAGCTGGATTATGTGCGTAAACCGTGACCTTCAGATGGGGATCCTGACATCTGTGAACCAAGCGGTGGAAACATGAGTCTAAAAATAACATTTTCAAAATGTGAACGTTATAACATTGTTATATTTCCCCCATACCCATGTGCTTTAGGGAGTTCAAGTTAGAAGATTGGGTCAGTTTCTATGGAAGGCCACATCTGGGGTTAGTTGACAGTATATGACTGCATTCTTAAAAAAAGTTGGATGAAAAACTAAAATCTGCAATGTGGGAAAATAAATTTAAAAAAAAGAAAATAAATTATATATATATATATATATATATACATATATTATATATACATGTATTATATATATACATGTATTATATATATACATATATATGCATATATATATGCATATTATATGTATTTATATATATATATAAATATATATGTATGTTGTAATGTCATTATTGGCAAAACTCTTAAATAGGCTCTCATGGAAACTGTCCCTGAATACTATCTTTAGGCTGTGTGTGTGTGTGTGTGTGAGAGATTGTGTCTGTGTGTCTGTCTGTGTCTGTCTGTGTCTGTGTGTGTGTGTGTGTGTGTGTGTTTGCCTGTGTGTGTGTGTGTGTGTGTTGTGTGCGTGTGAGCCTCATGTCCTTATTCTAAACAGAACTTCTCCCACCATTCAGAGGAGTCTCAGCTCCTCGTGCGTGAAGGCCTGGGAACAAGCCTCGGTCAGCATGCTGTGGTGAATGTGGATCATACGACGGCCCGTCTCTTTTGTGTAGCGACCAGTCGTTCTTGATTGTGCTCTTTAGTGAGTCATCACCATGATGCACAATGTCAAGTTTATAGGGAGATGAAGTCCTGGTCTTCAGGCATACGAGAAGAGCCTCCCTGCTTTAAATAATCACGTAAGCTCCATGGTACCTATTCTAATTTATAATGTACCCCTTTGTTAATTACCTGCATGTCTAATTTATTTGGTCTCGGTTCAATGGCTGGCTTACATTTGTGTTTTCAGCCAGGTTAGCTGTCACTGCTCCTTCTTACCTTTGGAGCTATTCTTTGTTTATTCCAAAGAAAACAAACACGGGGATCACAAAACACATCACTTTCTGTGATGCTATTTTCCCCATGGAAATATCTAAGTAAAACAAAGTAAATACAAGCATCAATGAAGTGGTGGTTGAAATACAATACCAATATTTAATATGATGCTTTTAAAGCTGCATTAAATGTTCTGTTTTTTTTGGTCACTCGGGGGCAGCGTATGAGCTGTCAACACAGCTGCGACATATTATCACCTCATACAGTTGTTATGGCCACATCACATGCATGTACACATCCGTGACGCACAGAGCAACACTAGCACTCAGTTGTGTCACCTGAAGAGCGGTAGTTTAATATTCTATTAGATTTGGTCTCCACTAGAGATTCAGAGTTTCAACATGTCGTGTCCTTGGACTCAAAGCGCACTATTCAAGGAATCTGGTGAAGTGATTCATTTTTAAAGGTATAACTTCAGCTTCATACATATTTCAAGCAACACTTCAACAAGGGGAAATGTGCATAAAGCTATGGGCTCCCAACTTGACCTCTTTAGAGTATTATTTGATGGCATTCATACTTGGTAGGAAAACTAGGAGCGTCTATGTTAATCATCATTGGCCCTATGTATAACGAAGAAGTCTGTGTGCTTATAGTGAACAGCATGTCTCTGGTTGAACCACGTTCACAGCTGATCACGACCACTCGTAATGCATTTACTTATTCTAGTGGTACCTTATTTTTATATAAATTCATATATTTATATATATATATTAATATATATATTTTTTTATATATCTATTATTTATATATATATATATATATATTTATATATATTATTTATATAAAAAAAATATATATATATATATTATTTATATTTCTTTCTAAAAAAGGAATCTTCGTGCTGCAGCTAGAAAAGAACCTATGATGGAAGCAGTGCGACTAAACCAAAACAATAAGCTGAAAGAGGCTAAAAGCATCAAGGAGCTGAAAGGCACGTGGAGTTTGGTGTCACTGAGGGCGCCATCTTTCACATTACTCATGATACCTTCATCCATGTTGAACAGAAAAGTAATTATTAGTACAGCTTTTAATTTGACAGACAATATAATACAAATCAATATCAGAATTTAAGATGGAGAGCAAACCAAAGAGCTACAATACAAAGCTTTCAAATGTGCCTGTGTCCCTGTATTGATGGTGCTCAGGGGCGACACTCATTCCTCGTCATATTTAAACTCTCTTTAGTTAACATCTATTCATGGAAATTAAGGTACTTTGCTTACGCCGTCACCGCTGGGTGAATCATCCGACTTCCTATCATCTGTTCGGCTCCTTCTTGGAAATCAGGCTTCGTGTCACAGTGTGTTAACACACACACGGGCGACGGCAGACAGGTGATGACATCACAGCGGACGCTCACCGCCCACACATTCTGATTCTGGAGTCCCGGAGGGGAGCAGCCTTCATCATTAACTTCTTAACCCCGCCTCAGTCAGCCCTACCTTTTTCTTATCTTTTCGAGGGGAACAAAGGTGGCAACTGGAATCAGTAAACGGGTAACTGCCTTACCTGTGAAATCACTTAATCTCCAGCGGCCTCGGCCAAGACTGACCTGCTTATCTTCAGTTCCCGTCTTACACTTTCCCTCATTAAAGAGCCGAGACGGACTCGTGAACTGTGGTTGACCAGATTGTATTTGTGCGTGATGCAGATACCTTTGGACTGAATGATGTTGTGTGTTGACATTCATACACCGCTGTACTTCGTCTATTTTTCGCAGTAGCTCTTGGTCTGCAACGATGCATTCAGACTGAGCACAGAGCGGAATTTGAGCCACACTGTTCGTCCAGTCTTTGTTTGTTCACCACAAATAGCCAAACAATACAACTAGTTTTGATTTATGTATAGGTTAGCTATGAAGTGGTACCTTTTTTTTCTTTTTTTGCATGCTATTTAGCTTTCTACTTGTCTACAGACCTCTGGATTTTAAAAAAATTAAATGGAAGCAAAAGTCATACCGAAGGTCGCTAGACTTTACTGGTACATCGTACAATCAGTGGTAATCAACCCAACCAGAACTATGTAAGCACAATAAAAAATGGTGCCTCAACCATGGGATCTGGATGAGATTTAAGCTGCTTTACAGTTTGTTGCCAGTCAAATGAACAGAAACGACCTCTCTTGTATGTCTAATTTCCATTTCGGCAATTCGATACGTCACTAGTGATCGGTTTGAGCGAATAACAACCCCTCCAAAACATACAACCACACTGTAATGGATCCAACGCGTTGCAACTTTATGACTGTGTTTTATTTCGCTGGAGTTCTTCTATGGCTGCTTGTGTTCACACAATATTTTGAATATTTAGTTTAGTTTTGATGTGAAAAAAATACATGGAAAACCATGTTTATACCGCCCAAAGAAAGTTATCAGAAACGGTGGCATTTTGGTATCATCCCCCAAAAAAGCGGAGGTATTGTGGCACAGGCAATTTCCAACGATACCCGGCCCTCCTCACTTCTGCGGCAGACTTGTCGTTTGAGATGGAAAGTGGAAGAGAAGGATTTGCTGTCTGCCATGAAATTGCTGTTGAAGGAAAGAAAAAGTGTTTTACACCTTTTTTTTAAACGTGTCTCTTTGCGTGGCAGCGAGATGAAAGACGGCCGAGTGTAAGCCCGTCGCTTATAATTTCCCCGCCGGGCGGAAAATTTAATCCCCATTGATCGTGAGGCCTCGACCACTCGGATGATGGAAACAGTGATATGCCGGGCTAAATTCCAGTCATTCATTATTACTATGTATTGACCAGTGACCTATAAGAGTTTAGTCCGAGCCGATGCTCCTGCACAGCCCATTGCCCTTTACTGTGACCACTGGCCGGTTGCCATTTGGCTACGGCTACTTTTATCTTTCCGCCATTAAAAACACTTCAATCAATTCTTTCCCCACCTGCGGGTCTGGAGGACATGTGCGACAGTGACTGTGCAGAGATGATGGGGGGATGAAAATAAAAACAGAAGCTGTGTTCGACTGCTCCGACCTCAACCTCTCTGAGCCCGTTTTCCCAGCAGCCCAGTCTGGCGATAGGCAAGGGGCGGCGGTTTAACTCGTGTAGACTTCCCCCCCAGCATGCCTCCGCCCGGCTCTATGCGGTTCGTCAATGTCACCTCTCCTGCTGCCAGCCTCTCCATATAAGATGGGAAAGGAACAGTAGGTGAGATGGGATGGCTCCTCTGTGGAGACAAAGGGTTTATTGTGATTGCAGAGGCGTCCATTCATTCCACAGATCAGTGACCTTTTCAGCAAAATCGGACCACACGACAGAATCAGCTGCTTTGTTTCCGTCCTTGTAATTACCGCGTGGAATTCCGTCTGCCCTAGAAAGAGGCACGGCATCTCCCCCCCAAAAAAAGTTTTGCTCTTTCAGACGTCAACCGTCTGAAGAGCTCATGCTGGAAGAGGGCGAGAGGTGCAAACGATGTCTCCAATTGAGCTTCAATGGGCACCATTGAACGTGGTTGTCACTGGAGCTGCCTTTCACAGCTGCACCTGGACGCTTTGCACATGTGCAGCTTCAAATAGCTGCAAGAGGGAAATATTAACATTTCCATCAGCCAGAAACCAAATTAATGACGTCATATTGACTGTGGATTCTGAGAGGAGCATTGATGGCGTCAACACTGGGGATAATATGCTGCGGCAGAACTTAAAAACTGCACTTATCAATATTTTTATACTAACAATGACTCAAATGACTATGTGTAAAAGATACTTGTCATCCAGTTTTAGCTTCTCTTGTCCCGCAGGTAGCTTTATAGTCTCTTTTAGCACATGTGTGTGGTTTTGTATGTATTAGACTAAAAGAAAAATACTCAATATCTCGAGTCTTGAACTGTTTGGTTGGGAATTCTGATACCACCATCTCGGGTGTTGATTAATCAAGAAAAAAAATCGGCAGATGAATCTAAAACGAAAGTCATTGTAAGTAAGATGAATTTATACACCGATAGAAGAAGCAGGTGGGGCTCTTTGGGAACGCCGTAAGAGTTCCCGGGAGGAGCTGAAGGAAATGTTTGGTTCAATTGATGTCCTTCTCTGTTATGTACGGACCTGTATACAAGTTGGGAGATGGCAGGATGGAAAGATGAGGGAACCTCCCAGGGTTTCCACTACTGCTGGAGACAAAATCCTCTTCTGTTGGAGCTCCTCTTTTTATCCCTATCCCTATATTAGCGCCGCTTCAATCACTAACGCAACTCACAAGAGCTTGACACGTGGAGATGCAGGGCGGCAGTGTCTGTGCTGCCTTTTATAGCATTATAGTGTGTGTGTGTGTGAGTGTGAGAGAGAGTGTCTTAGCCGATGCCTCACTTGCCAGGGTTGTTGTCAGAGAGTGCTAGAGGCCGATGGGTTGCAGCCAGCGTGCAGGAAAAGTACGTGCGTCCGCAGCCGCAACCCGGCCACACGATTCCAGGATGGTCTAGTTGGGAGAGCGGCCCCGGGGTGGAGAGCGGCCTCGGTCACGCTCTTCCAAACAACAGGCTTTGTGTTGAAATATTGATGTGACGGCAGCACACACTGTCCTCCCGGTGTCACACATATCAGACTTGTGCAGACTTCTTATCCAGGTCTTACTGCAGCTGCAACAGATGTATGGGTCCTGAAACATGAGACTATAATTACGGATAGATGGATGTCAAAACTTTGGTAAAAGGTTATTTTAGAATCTCGGCCTGCAGCTTCTCAAATGCAAATATTTTGAATTTTTGGAATAGTAATAGTAAGTTTGTTTTTTAACTGTTTCATCTTACTAATAAATCATCCAAAGCTAAATTAAAGTTGCCTAAATGATTGATAGTCGGCATTACTCTGGTATTAAAATAGTACTCCCATGATTGAGTATTGCACTCCTACAAAGTTGGGGAACTCTCAACAGAATGCTAAAAAAAAATATTGTTCAAACTTGACGCAGCAAAAGCAGAAGTCCTGACCTCCAGTTCCTGGTGTGGGTCGAGTGCCAGTAATGCCAGATCCTACACTTCCCATAATGAAACTGAATCTAGTGCCATTGTGTTGGACCCTGCCTGCTTGTGGAACAGCCATGCCGACATCATTGGGTTGTTTTGGGAGATTTACCCCGTTCTGTACCGACGCACTACGGGTGAAGATTGACGTCGGAGTCCACCACATGTTGCTGCCTTATAAAACGGAAAGTATAGATGCATCAAAGCCACCACCAGGCCAACAAATAGGACATTCGCAATGTGATTTTCCGATGTTTGTTTTTTCCAGTGGCAAGAGACGGAGGGCCATTTGAACGCTCGGGATCGGTTAACGATCGGAGAAAATTGTGCTTTGTCCAAAACAGCCTGTTCTCGCTCGACGTGTTCTTCAGACGGACCCGAGGTCTCAGCCGGCGCAGTCTGTCAGACATTCTTTACAGCTCCGTCAAGTGTGCTAATTGCTGTAAATAGCTGGGTGCTCTGTTGTTGTGATTGACCCTTCTGAAACCCACTCAATCCGTCTCATATTTGGCAACGTGGAGGGAGCACTTTGTTGGCCTCATTTTGTATGATGGATTGTTGTTATTGCACATTAAAACATAGTTAATTACATAGAGGGCGGATTGCTTTTAGGTGCTATTTGAAGGACTGCGGGGGGGAGTTCCTGTGTGGACCAGTAAACAGTGTAGCTGGATGGTATCAATGACTGCTCGGTACTCCCTTTAGTGTTGTGGGTTGTTTCTGAAATCGGAAATCAGACCTTGTAATTGAAAAATTAAAAAAACAGATTAAAGCTGAGTGATGATAATTGGGAAATTACATCAAAACGTAACCAACTTTTTACGTTACAGCATTACCTACAGGAGGAAAGTAACTTATTAGAGTAACAATAATGAAGTTGGTATTGATATTTAAGATCTACAGGAACTGCCCCTTCACTAAGCCTGTCAACCATTCCAATTATCGCAAAGTAACCTTCAAAATTACTGATTGAAATTCATTGTAATTCTTGAAGCAATAGATCTCGATGTCACACAGAAGTAACCAAAAGCAAGCATCACATTTCTTGGCCTTTTTAAAAATGTTGATTGAAATCATAACTGTTGTTCGTAGAGTTTATAAACTCCATGAATTCCAGCTGACATCGTAATGTTTTAAGCTCATTTAAAGCAAGGAACCTGTGAGACCCTTTGCTCGTTTGCTTTGGCAACACAGGGTCACAACTTTGAAGTTATCCTGGCGGAAACTTCCAGAGGAACAAACACATTCCTCACAATGTTGCTCTTGTTTTATTTCCCTTTTCTTAAGGTTACAACACCAAACTGGAAACTCTTGCTTTGGCATGCGGAGGGGAAAAAACAACACTTGAAAGACCTTGTCGTGCCGGTTGCTAAGCTCGGTTAAGACAATCGCTGATTGTGTTCCACAAATGATCAATTGCCCAAGAATGTATTGTATATTTGAGAGATGGGAGTGTTTCCCCTAGGTTTACAGCTTCAGGGGGGCGGGACTAGTGTCGACAGGGGGGGGGGGGGTGCTAGCGGGAAAGCTCAACCTGCGCGCATAACAGCTGGGCGCATAACAGCTGCGCGGTTGTTGACGGGGGAGGGGGGGGGGGTGCGCCAGAAATATGACGTCATGACGAAAATTTCAGGGTGGCGGGCGGAAATTACAGGGGGGCGGGGCGCCACCCTGTTCCAATGGTAGGGGAAACACTGGGTAGGAATGGGTCCTGTTGACTTGAGGAACACATTTACAATAGATGCACAGACCTGTAGCACAAGGCTTTGGCGGTTTCTCTTTCAAAAGATCCCCACCTCACCCCTCACCCCTCACCCCTCCGCCGGCTGATACATCTTTGTCTCTGATTCCTGGCTTCTGAAACATGAAAGCAGGCAGAGAGAAAAAAGGAGGCTTGATCCCGCTGTCTCATTAGATCAGAGTCTCTCTCTCTCTCTCTATCTCTCTCTCTCTCTCTCTCTCTCTCTCTCTCTCTCTCTCTCCCCCCCCCACAGCTGCTCGGTAAATTAACTTCTTCTTTTCTTTTTTTTTATCAACCACTGTTATCAGAGCTACGCTTCACCTTCCAGCCTTTGTCCACATGTATGACTCTGTGCACCTGATCATGTGAACGTGATGAGCCTCCAGCCTTCACATGTTTTCTCATTTGCTGGATTTTGCATATAACTTGATTCTTTTGTACTGAAAACATTTATATTTTTGCAACATAAATGCTTCATTTGTTATCGTTTTTTTAATCTATTTATGTTTCACAAGTAGGCGTTCCTACATACGGTTCCTATTGTGTTGCTGCATTACTCCAGTGTCCCCAAACTCTGTTAACATCATATCTGGGGGTTGTCGTAGCAAAAAGATGAATTGAAGGAACTAAACAATGCAGTACAAAGATAGTCTGCTTCTTTCTTGGCTCCCCTCCTCCATTTTATAGCTGGCTTTATAATGGTGCAGTTACCATGGCAGCGAGAGCATGTTAAGCTTTAGGATAACAGTACAAAAAAAAGGAGAAAGTGGGGAGAAGGACAGGGAATAATCACAGGGTATGAGGGACTAAAAATAGCAAGGGACTTAATCCCAGGCATTATTTATTCATCTAAAATGTCTCATGTCTGCGCCGGCTGTGTAAACATCAATTCTTCTGCAATTTCTCGTGGTGCAGGCACGTCATATCCTGACCTCAACCCCCACTAACTGACTAACCGTCCTGACCACAGGGAGAGGGGAGGTACAGTGGCAACACAACAACAACAACAACAACAACACACTCCGGATGAGCATGTCAGGGCTGGATTTTTCTGCGGGGGGTTGTCCGGTAGAGGGAAACCAGTTCTGGATTATTGCACAGAATTATTTTTAGATGACGCTTTGCAACACGGCTGCAAAATAAAGAGGGGGTTATGAGCGCTGAAAAACAACAACAGCCACAGAGGCAATTTGTAATTGAACGCCTCCCGAAATGAACGCCCAATCACGTTTAGTGGTACGTAATCGTCGCTTCATTGGTTAGATGCAGCGATTTGTGATGTAGAGTTGAGAGTGGAGCTGCAGCGACTGTCACACGGCGACGTTACACTGATGAGAAGCGGGATAGAGGTCAGCCTCGGGCGGCCGGCAGGGCCCGGCTGCCCGGCTGCCCGGCTGCCCGGACTGATATATATCATTCTCTTTGAAAGCTTTGAGTGGTCTGAAGGCCGGTACCAGAGCTGACAGTTTTGCTTGAGATCGATTACTTGACCATTTTTTGTCGACTTCGATTTCTTTCGTTGATTAGTTGTGTTTCATGCTCTCTTTTTTTCATGTTTAATAACTTATTCCCAAGAAAACCTATGAGAACACTCCTGGTAAACACACAATTTAAAGTGTGAAGAGGGAAGAAACTCAGTCTGTAACTAATTGCTTAGAAAACAAAATAAAAAAAAGATGTCTTTAGTTGAAGACAGCCCTAGAAGCTTCCAATAGCTTATATGTTGTGCTCGGATTTGTTATGTATCAACAGTTTATGTCAAAGCTATTTAACTAAAAAAGCCTCTGAAACACTCAGATCTTACGATTCTGTAGTTTCTTAATCTGATCCTAATATTCCGGAATCCATTTCCTGGAAAGAACTACAGTAATTCAAGCAATTTACAGATGGACAATCTTCATGTGGCACACTTAATAAATTCTTAATGTAGCCTGGAGAGTCTGGTAGTCAGTATAGAGCTCGACTGATAAAGAGCCCAGGCTGCTGTATTGGACATTATTAGCATATTGCAGAGAGTGGGATCAACATGCACACGTATGTTGGCAGATAAGTGACAATAAATACCAGTTCAGAAAAACCAACGTTCAAGATCATTTGGAAAAAGCGTCACCATAGAGCGCTGCAGGGATGACACTAAATGTGTGGATCAATCATGGAAGTTAGCGATGCAATGTTTTTTTGGGGGGGGTATTTATATATTTAAGGCTATAAGGGGATAAGGCTCGCAGAAACTTCTTTTAAATCAATTCTTAAAACCCATTTTTATAGAACAGCTTTTAAGAGATCTAGTCTTTTTATGCAGAACTTTGGTTCCCCTAATTTAGTTTGTCTGTTTTTAATTTATTTGTAATTCATTTATTTTTTTAATTTGAATTTTGTATTTTAATTTTCAATTTTAATATATACTTTTAAATATATAATATATATTATATAATATTGTTTTCATGCTATTCCACTTGTTTTGCTTTGACTCTATGTGGAGCACTTTGTAAACATTGTTTTTAAAGGTGCTATATAAATAAAGTTATTATTATTATAATAATTTTTTCAGCTTGTGTTAACCACAGACTCTTTTTTCAGAAATGTAACCAACTCATTTCTGGATTGTAGGACTCACTCCTGCACCACTCTGCATATATTGTCCATTAGAGAGCACTTGCATGTCAATTCCTACTCAATGTCCCACTCATCTTAGTGGTCACCCATTTTTTTTATGGATTGTTTGTTTATGTTACATAACAGTACGTCCCGCTCTTGAATAAATAATCACATTATACACAAGACAATTGATAATTTAATTAGATAATAAGAAAAGGTGCGAAGTAAGGTATTTTTTTCCATGGACTGTTTTCATGTTGCTCTTGATGTTCACACTTATATGCACACCTCACACACAGAGGTGTAAAAACCCCACAGGATTTATGGTTGGATTCAATATGTTTCACTCATGTCACGATGGAACGCATTTTCAATCAAGAAATGAGGAACGCCTGAGATTGTGCATGTCACCTTCATCGTTATGTCGTTGCAGTGCTCTCTGCTTTATAAAAATGTAATGTTTGAGAATCCGACGATGGAGCTTTCCTGACCCATTTAGAGAGTGGTTTTCCCAGCGCCGGCTCCGGGTTTATTGCTAAACATCTCTGTTCCAAGTGTCTGCAATCACTCAAGGAGATGAGAATGCAGAGGACATGTCACATTTATTCTGACATAACCACCGACTGTAATGGACATGACATTTTCAAACAACTTCGCCCATGCATTTATTTTGCACAGAAGGTGGATCCTTAAAAGCTTCTTTTATGGAAATAAATTCTCCACTTATGACCAGAAATGACCAATTTACTGAATTCTATTTTTGATATTGTATCTGATTGTTGGTGATATTGTTTTTAAGCCTATCTCAAGAAAATCTTTATTATTTGCAATTTAGGAAAACTGACTGACTGCTGCATCTAATAACAACAATGTTAAAGCTGCTCTAATCAATATTTTTATGTTGATAATACATCAAATTACTGTGTCTGTGTATTGTTAAAGAGGTGGCTCTTAAGAAATGGAATATGTTGTCAGCTCATTGGTTATTTTTTTAGTTGACTCTACATTTTCAAAAGATCAAAAATAAATTCTAAGTAATTAATGATTTGACTAGTAGTTATTACAAAATCTAGGATTTCTTTTAGTACAGACCAATATCAAAAGCAGACATTGACTGGTCATACTAGTTCTGCTCTGTGATCAGAAGGTTTCTAATTTCATTCACAACTCTGCAAAGTTGAGACTGCATTCAGGAAAAGTTACTCGACAAATACTTGTGTTTAGACAACAATTATCATTCGAGAATAATTTTTGTTTAAAAGTATTGGCGCTGAAAAGTTTCCATTGTGTTGGTGTCAGAGTTGCAACATTCTGACTTCTGAATACCCCGGGCAAAATGTTATTTGCATGCATTCTCTTTAATCCTTTAGAGACAATGGAGTTGTTCATGTGAGGCCGTTGCTGCCGCTCCGCATTCTTTGTTTGAGTGTCAAAAGTTTATGGGAATGACGACAAAAATACTTCTTGACACTAAACCCATGTATACCGAATTGAAGTGTGGATCCTGACTCTTTCTGAAAGGTTCCAGAAGTGCCATTAAGTCAACACTAAGGGAATAACGACGTATCTTACTTAAATTGACATGTTCTACACACAAAGAAGAGGCATGTTATCCAGCTCTCTGCGGCTCTTTCGGTTTCTAGCGCTGTCCTTGGTGCTGAAAGCTGGCGTTCCCTCTCTGAGAACATGTATGTTGAAAGGAGCTTTCCTCCTCCTGCTCCTTGGATCTGTATTTCCATCCAAACAGGCAGCTGCTCTTCTCAAAGAGCCACAAGGCCTCTTCTGAGCGGAGCTCCGTTAGCTTGGATCGGACATGACACCAAGTGCTTCAAAACTACCCGTAACCCTCCTGTCCCTGACCCGGTTAATGTTGAATCATCCAAAAGTGGTCAGAAACCAAAACATTCTAAAAACTATAGTTTGTACATCATCACCAACAACATTACTAACAATCAAATCAGTTTTTTAGTGGAATTGAGTTATTCACCCCTCCATAGATCAGAGTTCAATCAGGAGAACTCACTCGTTTTAATGAAAAATACATGTTCAAACAATATTTTAGGTACATTGAAAAAATCTAAATCTAAATTGCATTAGTCTACCATAACATGTATTTTCTCCTAAATTTTATTTGCATTTTGTAAGTTTTTTTTTTTCATGGGGTGATGTAGATAAATAGAGATGAGACACCTGTGCTGTTCAGGTTCATAATGACCCGCCCACTAAAATTGAAAGTAAATGTTAGTTAAGTTTATTTTTAGTGTTAAACATTGAATGTTATGAGCACTCCAAGTTCATAGAGAAGGCTTTTTTTTCTGTTGAGAAGACCCTTTTGGCTGCGTGATTATTTACACCCAGCATCCCTTGCAATATAGAGAGTGTTTCAAGTACGTTATAATTAGTTGCTAAATTATAGACGTCACTGTGTTTAGAAATAGCCCAGATAGCAATTTGCAGCATTAATGAGTTCTTATTTAATAGAAGTGCTGTCACGTGTTGGCAGTTTTAAAGAAGCGACAGCCCTTTTTTGTCTTTTTTCTACCCGGCCTGTTTGCACCTGCTCCTTGAGCGACCCTTGACCTCTGACGGCTCTTCAGTCAAAAGGCTTTCTCGGCTCCACTTTGTTGCGTCACGCATCTGCAGCTTGTCCCTGTGTGTGACGGAGGCGGCGCGGACATCTTAGCATCTAGGTCAATTTTCTTGACAAGCTAATCCAATCTAAAACTGCTGTTGGATTATCAACTAGAATAAACCTGTGCAGATGATGGGTCACTGCCTGTCCATTGTTTAATCTGGAGGCTTAAAGAAAGTTACCAAACAGTTACCTCTTATAAAGGTCGGGGGAGGCTGTTATTCACACTGATGGTTCTGCTACTGGAAGCAAATGCTTTATACTTTTGTTCAAATTAACCCATAACAATATAAAACCTCTAAGCTACATTTAAATAATCATTGGTGGACTGAGGAATCATCTAATTCAAGTGTATACAGACTAAATCCCCTGAGACTGCTGAGGTAAATGCTGCCGCATCAGCTGTCATGTCAGCCGGGGTTGATTGTGGCGAGTATCAGGTCAGGCCATCAGAGACCTGACATTACAGTCTAGTTTTATGTATCTAGATTTGCAGATGAATCATAGTCTGGCAGTCAGTTTTTCATCTTGAGAAGCCATGTCGGACTTAAAGGGGACAAATGTGGGTATCTGGCATGTCTCCCAACACAAAAACGCTGGAAAAAAACAACTCACGCGGCTTGTTGTGGTTCCTCTATGTCAGAAACGATGTGCTTGAGTACGTCAAATGGGATCACCACCAACGTCTACGTAAATTTTGAAGCACGCCCATGTAGGGAGTCTGGCTACATGGCCTTGGAGGGGGGGAGCTGGCTCATTAGCATTTAAAGGAACAGGCACTCAGAACAGGTCAATCTGTGGGGAGGTGTTTCTGACAGGGTAAAAAGGCTGTTTGAAATGATTCTTGTGGTATTTTGACCAAAATATGTTACAAACATTACCTTAAGACCTGAAGGAACCATATCAACTTGTGGAAAAATGGGCATAATATGTCCCCTTTAAACCACAAGGAGAGACGAGCGGCGTCCCTCCTGCTGCTCGGCCCTGATTAGACTCCCATTGTCCGACTTTCAGTTTAACTGTGGCCTCTGCTGCAGGACAAAGAGCAGCTTTAACACGTGGGACTGGAGAAGGAAAACTGGACTGAAAACACAACGCCTACGTTAAGATCCAACTGAAAGGCCAAGTTTAGTTAGTAATGCAGCTACATAATGGTTCACTGGTAAACACTTCAATTATAGTGGTCATGGAGGACACTGAGGCCAAGTCCTTGGTAGTTCTATGTTCATTTGGGGGATTTAAGTAACACGGTGGTGCTGAATGGATTCGGTTCATTTTCGGGCTGTCTTTCTTTTTTTAACACAAAACCACTATTCGCAAGTGGAAGAAAAGAAATATTCCATCTGTTATCATTCGATTCTCAATGTTGACATCAGTTTTTAAATCCTGGCTGTGGTCCTAATTTGACAATAAGGGTGTTCGATACAATGAAATGTGCCATAGCATTTTAAATGAATGTGTTATTATGGCAATAATTATGAGTGTCTTACTTTGGGGGGGAGGATGGAACAAACAGATTTAAAACTATAAACATTATTTCTGATATTAAATAAAGACTATCAATCATTTAAAGTAATTGCAGGCAGCTTAATTTGATTGTTATATGTGGAGCTTCACATATAATAATCAAGCAAAGTCACGTAAAGACTACAATTTCATTGTGTTTAAATTGCCTTCCCCATTCCTGACTCTAGGTACAGAGCCGAGGAGGATTATGGGAACGTTTTAGAGGAAATGTGTTCAAATACACATGGAATTATTTTAAAATATAGGTCACAATTTACTGACTGGCTTTTATGAGCTCCATGGCGATGCTACAACTCGGCTCGAGGCGAACAGATGGACAACCTGTGGCCCTTTTTCTGGAGATCTAGATTGTGCATGTGTGTGTGTGTGTGTGTGTGTGTGTGTGTGTGTGTATGTGTGTGTGTGTGTGTGTGTGTGTGTGTGTGTGTGTGTGTGTGTGTGTGTGTGAGTTTATAGCTGCAAGTGCGCATTAACATGCATGTCATTCCTTTGTCGAAGGAGAGGGATGGGACATGTGATTTTGCTCCCCAGAATGGTACGGTTATTTAAAGGGAGGCGACGCGACACAAAGAGGCAGACTGGGAAGAGAAAGTGAGATAGCGAGAGAATGGATTGGAGGCATGTGTTTACCTGCCAGTGGTGCTTTTTCTGTAGCGTTGCCATAGCAACAGGGGTTTGCTGCGTGCGCGCGCGCGCGCGTGTGTGTGTGTGTGTGCGTGTGTGTGTGTGTGTGTGTGTGTGTGTGTGTTACAAGGGATGTAATTCTGCCTGTCACCAGTGTAGCCATGAGCTGACTCCCCAGCTGCTGGTTGCCATGAGACCAGACAGACACATCCTCCGCTTTTGTGATAAATCTTTTCTCTCGAAGCTCAAATGGCTGAACAGATGAGGTGCATTTGGTTTTTCCTGAGATAAAACGGACACTGTCGCGTTCCGTGTAACTCAAAATGCAGTTCTGCCATTGGAATGTAATTCAGATGATAAAGGGTCAACGCAGGTTTGGAGGGAAATTATAGGTTAACTGCTAAATTCAAGCAAACCAATAATATTGTATAATTTAAAACCACGTTGACTTTGATGTTGCATGTTAGCTACTTGACTACACATGGTTTTCCCTTGCATGGCAACAGGAAGAAAGCACAAACAAACATATTGATGGCTTAATGTAAACACTCACTATGTTTACAATTAGCCAAGATAGCAACATCTATGAGCTCTTGTAATTAATTAAAGAAATGTTCACAGCTTACAAAAAGAAACTGTCCTCATCTACTCATAGAATCTTTGCATCCTTTGATGGCGCTGAAATCCAAAAGCTTTTATAACTCTTGCTTGTTACATAACACACGGGCAGATTCTACCTGTGTGAGCCGGATATGCCACTGTCGGAAACCTCCTTCGACATCACAGGGATCCTAGGATGGCATAGACTTGACCTGCCCTGCTCTGCCTCTGATTTGCTTTCCCTGATATTCTGTAACCAATCAGAATCAGAATCAGAATCGGTTTTATTGGCCAAGTAGGTTTGCACAAACAAGGAATTTTACTTGGTAAAGTGACTCAGTGTGTTACATAGATTGTACTTTACAACACAAAACAAGACAAAACATGACACAACACACAACACAACAACAACAACAACAACAACGACAACAACAACAACAAGAACAGTGCAGTACAAAACAAACAGTGCAAAACAGTGCAACGGTTTATGAGGTATTTTTCTTTTTCTTTAAGTGACTTACAGTATATACAATACATATATATACAATCTCCCTCCTACAACCAACAGAGGCAATAAGTTCTAGCCAATCAGAGGCAGAGAAGGGTTAACACACTTTAATTGACATTGAAATATAGTCTGTTGCATTGCATGTTAGCACAGAAAGATATACTGGATTTGTTGTGAAATTAATGAAATAGCTCTATAATAATGTACACGCTTTTAATGTGGTAACAATCCAGGGGTTTATTTGAGTTATATACCTGTTGCCCAAATGTTAAGCTAACCAAATAGTACCTTCTTCTTTTCACGGCGAGGCGCGACACGTCACAGTGTGCTCTGTCCCTCTCTTCGTGGTAGAGGGGTCCTGAGATGACGGAAGTGGAGCCGGTGTTGGACTTTGCCTCCTCGGGGCGCTCGGGGAGGAGAAACGCCCTACCGGACATCCTGGGCTCACCGGCAGGCGTAAACCCTGGCGACCTGCCTCTTAAGCTGGCTGAAATGTCCCTCACAGGTAAAAAGCACACCATGTTCTCTTCTTCGTTATAATAGTGAGCACGGAGGCTAATTACCTTTGCATTGGAAATGCGGAAGTTTGTGTTTTAATCGGCGTGTATTTGTATGCGTGCGTGTTATTCGCATAAGTCAAAAAGTATTAAACCGAATCGCATGAAATTTGGTGGGATGATTGGTTATTATCTGGGAACCATTTGATTAGATTTTGGGATCCACTGGGTCAACGGTCAAGGTCATGAAAAGGTCAACATTTTCTTTTTTTACCATAGCACAGTAAATTTTTATGTTCACAATTCAATGCCCAATCTTGTGAAATGCGAAGGTATGCACTCTACCGAATGACCATTCTAGTTCAAACTATAAGCAGCTTTTTTTTTTAAATGAATTTGTAGTTCAAGTCCTGGTATCATGCGCAGCCAGCCTTCTGCCAATCGTGCTAATGTACAAGTCATTTAGTTTGGGAAAAGTTGCCTGACATGAACGTGGTTCGAGCAGACCGCGTCTAGTGTTTGAGACGTATAATTATTTAAGAAAGAAGAAGAGATGATGGGGAAACACCGGGAAATACTTCGGTCCACACGGCTGCCAGATACGGCAACGATTTACGACTGAGGACTTAACTTTGGAGAATTGGCTCCTGTCAGAAGCATTCGGGACGTCTTTTGGCTCGAATTGTCACTTGAGAATTGGCTCTGACTGTATTCTTCCATGCCAGAGTTATCCTAAGTCATTAATCACCGCTGGCATGAGTGTATCCACCAGGCGTGCTACATTTAAAGCCCTGTTGGGTTAAGTACCTTTGACTGCATGGATAGCAAAAACATGTCCCCGCTGCTAAATCCCTATATAATAATATAAATGTGTCTCGCATGCTCCAAAAATAAATTGAGACCCCGTCTGGCATCACTCAATCGTTTCCATCCTTACAATCTCTGTGCGCTCGCTAACGCTCCGACGTCGTGTGTGTTTGTGAGTAGCTACGAACTAGCGCAGCTAAGCATTGTGTCCCCGTGATGCGGGATGCGGGAGCTCATTACCCCCCTTCAGCTTCAATTAGTCCCAGATGTGTAAGAAACACATGATTTAGGGCCCTTTAGCGATGAGCCTGCAGATTGCAACCAGCTGATCACGCCTCCGCTCTGCCCTCCCTTTACAAGCACGCCAGAATAACTACGCCGGGCCTCCGGCTAACGCAAAAACACAAACAGCTCCCTCTGGAGAAAGCGTTCGTTTTGTCCCTTCCGGGCTACTGTAGAAGAACCTGCTCCCTGTGTAAATATAAAAAAGTTATTCTAAGGTGTCAAAACAATATTTATTGTTATTTTTAAGTCATTGTACACTGATGAAAACATAGTGTTGGAGCTATTTATTTTGACATTTGTATTTAGTTTTATTGTAAAGTAATCTTGATTATTCATTGCTTATTTAGATTATATTTTGATATAGCAGAGCTTTTTTCTAATGCTAGTTTTAGTTTAGTTTAGTTCATTGTAATTGTTGTTTTATGTAATTAGTTTTAGGATTGGTTCACTGATTGGGTAACACTGGGTACCTTATATGTAGGTGTGGGTAGCTTCAGGACCAGCATGCACCAGAGTGGCTTATGTTTTTTTTTACCAGCACACGAGAAGCAGTGTCAACATTTCATTTGTTCTTTTTGTTTGTTTAGTAAATAAATTATAAGAATAATGACCTACAAAAATGGACATTGCTTGAGTCAACTCAAAACCCCCACGCCATTTAATTTATAGTTTTATTTGAGTTATTTGGACAAATGGCCTCTCCACATAGTAATGATTATTATATTCCATTTCCAATACGTGCTCCACACTGCTCCTTGGTGGTTTTGAAACCGGCTTTGCGATCAACAAAAGCTTTAGACTCTACCGTCTTTCTCTTTGTCCCTTGAGAGTCACTGCGACCGATTTATTTTCGTGTCTCTTTTTGTGTGTGTTTGTGTGTGTGTGTGTGTGTGTGTGTGTGTGTGTGTGTGTGTTTGTGTTTGTGCGCAGATGGTCCAGGAGGGGCCCAGTCACCCGCGGCGGAGGGGCCTCCAGCGCCGCCAGAGAGCTCGGAGGGGAAAGAGGGATCGTAAAGGGGGCTCGCTGGATTTACTCCCCGGAGACCTGCAACGATAACCTGAGAGTGACGAAGCTAGAGGGCGACCTGCGGGAGAGAGAGAGCGATTATCTGCGGAACGTCGGTCTGTTTGGGAAGCAGCTGAACCACGGAGGCAGAGCGGCGACGCCACTCCCCTGAGACCGGAGCCTCGCACTCGGCAGCACGATCTGAAAAGAGTCAGACGTCCCTTAGTTATGAACCCGGGAGAGAGAGAAAGTGTGTGTGTGTGTGTGTGTGTGTGTTATACACTACGCTGAGAATCAAAGGGACCATGACAGATTGTACACTGTACACTATTTTTGTATGATTTATTTGACACTGAAGACAAACAGGAACCCATTAGTCAAACTGTAATGTGTTCCATGTCCTGCTGGTTTCTGTTGTGTAGGGATGTGTGTGTTATTAAACATGGATGACATTAGGAGGGTACTTTGATCGCAGCTCGTAGTTGTTTAAAGCTTTTGAAATCAAAATGTCAAACAGTAGATTTAAGAAAATTGTAAAATCTTCGTGTCGTCTCCGGCTTTTACACTAAATGTCTACTGTATGTTTTCAACCGGGAGGCTCTTGTACAGTGTGTCCGCATTGTAAATGTACAGTTTTTAAACCCCTTATTGCACACTGTTGTGATCCTGGTAACACTGAACAGGGATTTGATCCATTTTTTTATAAAGATGTCCATATGGTGAGAGGTGATGAGGCGGAAGAAGCGTCCATATCTTGAGACATTCCTTCAGAGAATAGTGTCCCACTGCCGGCGATGAACACGCTGCTTCATTAGAACACAGAGAGAAGAGAGATTTCCTCGTTTTTTTTTTTTTGCTCAAGGCTGCTTTTAAAAGTCTCTCCGCTTTCCAAAACCTCTGAAAATGTGCCTCGTGGCCCAGCTCACAACCCCCAAAACGTGCGTGATGTTCTTTCTCCTCGACGTACTGTTACCCACTATTTTTGGGCTGCTGATATTTCCCCAGTTTTAAATAGGAGGTACCATTCACACATATTTACTGCTTGAACTGTAAATGAAAGACGACACACTTTTCTAAGATTCTGCTGACTTTGCATCTGCAGAACCAAACAACACTTTGTCAAGTAAAGCATTTTTTCGTTGTTTTTCTTTTTTTTTTTTTTTTTGGGGGGGGGGGGGGGGGTAAACTTCGGCAGGGCTTCTTGGGCCTTTCTCCGCACGTGCTCTTCTTATTGCAATGGCAGCATATGCCTGCCGACCGGGCGCGGGAGCAAGCGTCACGCAACACTACCGCCTCAATGTGAGCACCGGGGGGAAAAAAATGGCTTCACGCTCGCCTTCTGCCTCCCCGCACGGAGGAAAGTCTGTTCACACTCATCAACACAAACAGAGCTGTGAAGAGGACGCGAGACTGATCGCGAAGAAGCAGCTATCCACTCACTGCTACTGTGTATGTATATATATATATCTATATACATACTGTATTGTAGTATAACCCATGTGTGTGTGTGTGTGTGTGTGTGTGTGTCATACATGCTGCTTGTATGATTATCAGACTGTATTCATACTGTCGTCGTATAGGAAATGCTATTCTGTAATTGTCTCTATTTGAAGATGTGTTACTGGTGGCTGTGTCTTTTGACGTGGATGTGTTTCACAAATACAACAAGGACAGTCTGGCGTGCTGCTGCCCAGCCGATTTGATGCTGTATACTTTGTGTGCTCAAGGTCCACACACGCTGTATGATCAACACTTTATGTGGTGGGGGGAAGGGGGGGGGGTCGGTGACTCAGAAGTGTATTTTGTAGTGTCCTGATCTCTAAGTGGTGCATATATTTTATTCAGCTGGATTTGAATCCCATGTGTCGATTCTATCTGGTGGTGAAACTTGCCATATTAAAACCACAAGCTTTACATATACAA
The DNA here is from genome assembly GCA_036178185.1 of Liparis tanakae. NCBI lineage: Eukaryota > Metazoa > Chordata > Actinopteri > Perciformes > Liparidae > Liparis > Liparis tanakae. The sequence continues at coordinate 11,504,893 of CM070106.1, forward strand.
CTGTGTGCTGCTTAGTTTCATTTCTACGCGAGGCCCTCAGTCCCGGTGCTTGTTTTTTTACATATTAGCATACATACGGTACGTTGATTGCTACTAGGATAATATGGAAAATGATTATATGATTTCTTTTGTCTTTTTTTATTTATTTTTTCATAGTAGCGTCCGGCCTCTGTGTGGAGGTCAGTCGGTCAGAACGCCACTTTGGTCCAGACTGAATTAGCTCAACAGCTACTAGATGGGACAGGGATGTTGTATATATGTCGACATATTGTAAAGCCTACCGAGGAGGCAAATTCGTAATTTGGGATATTGGGCTGTATCAAATAAACTGCATTTAATTGAATTGAATGTATTGCTATGGAAAAAGCCCACTGACACAGTTGATCCGCCGACGTCCACCGCAGTCCAAAATGTGTCCCGTGCTTTGGTTCGCTACGTACCTGATGTCACGGAAACACGTCTGGATGTGTGAAGTTATAAATGTGATTACGACACCTCTGCAGTCCGCTTCTTATGTCTGCTTGAGGCCCGCAGCTCATAGTTACATCGGCCGCTAATAGCATAACAGTCCAAACTGTTGGCTTCCCAGTTGCATTGTGGGTATAGTGTGGTAATGCAGGTGCCAAGTTTTGAAAAGGAAGTAGAATGAGTGAAATAAAAAAAGATATTTCTGGTTCTGCTGCATTCATTTAGATTTTTTTTTTTTTTAAAGAATACAACTGTTCATCGTGAGTCCGATAATGTTACAGGAGTGCAGTGCTGAATTATCGCTGGAATATTTAAAATCGCTCTTTGAAATAGTGGTGAATGATGGCTGCATGTCCAATTACAATAATGATGATATTTGATTGTTTTTCTTTTGTATTTATCACAATGCAGCTTATGTGGCTATCGGTAATAGCTAAAGTAAATAACAAGACCAAGTATACACATTTCTACGTATTCCTCCTACATTGCTCTCTTCCATGATTACAGTCAGAATTCATGATAAATGCTACTTGATGTGATCTTTTTTAATGTGTTGAGTAAGAGTGCATCAGGAGAACCTGAAGGGAGCACAAGGCCAGACACAATAGCCATGTTGTCGCACTCCCATTACATAATGCAGTAGTTCTTCTGGGTGTGCAGCAGATGGAGACATTCACCAAATTATCATTCACACCACGTCACGTCATGATTCCACACCGACGAGGGAATTTCTTTGTTATGTCTGGTATAAAGAAAATGGCTTAAATTCAATTTGTCTACAACAATATCTGAATGAAACCCGTAAGTTCCATACATACGGTGCATCAAATCATGATTTGGAAGTTCTGGGATCACATTCACGCGCAAATATTTCGGCGTGAACCTGGTAAGGACACGCCCTGTGCCGGCTCGATGATCGTGCAGCAGATGGGAGCGATTTGACGAAGGCTGGCACAGTCCGAACTATAGTTTTGGGTTTAATTCACTCCGCCGTCCCTCCTAACCTGTGGAGGTTGATGATGAAGTGTGAGTGTGTGCGTCTGTGTGTGTACACAGTGTGTTGTGAACCGTTGTGATCGTGCAGACTGGTTGTCTGGCGTCCCAGCTTCCCCGTTGACAGGAGATGAAACCCTGCTGACTTACAGGCTCTTTGTCTGTGTGCAGCCCCAGTGAAGCACTTGGGCGTGAGGCATGAATGTTAGCTGATGCTGTGGTTTGGGAATCGATGTAACAGAAGCATTGTGTATAAATAAGCATAGCAATGGCTCTACTGCATGTGGTAATAGTGGGCATTTATTCACGAAAAAACTGTGAATGTGTAATCCAAATTCAGACTTATTGGTTTTGCTCACACATCCCCTGTGTCTGTCTTCACCTCCATTCTCCGGCAGCCCGCTCTCCTCAGCTCCTTCGCCCAGGCAGCCTCTACGTAACTTGTTGCTAGGGCAACGGAGAGAAGATTGGGCCACGTTGCATTGTATGCAGTCATGCTTTTATGGAGCACGAGGGAAAGGTGAAGAATTGATTTGAAGGCTGCAATGAGGACAAGTGCCATATGCATATATGCATGATGGGTCTATCGGAGGTTGGGCCATGTTAGCCTCCACTGAATGAACCGTTTTCCTCCTAATGAGTTATTATTATAATAACATATACAAGCTAAGCAGTATCCATAAACACTTTGGGTTGAATAGCGAATTACAAGCCCTAAACGCTGACATTATTCTCTCGTACTGTGCATACTTATACACATCTGGCATAACAAGACGCCGTGTTTCTAATTCCACCAAGAGGAAGAGTAGCGAGAGAGCAAAGCTCTCTGTTTTCTTACATAATTGAATAGCATGGTTTATCAGCGGTTAGCTACTGGCTTTCCTCGAGGAAATTGTTGAAGGAATTGCCTCACAGAGATGCACTGCGGTTGCTCAGTTGTAGGCAACGAATCCGTTGTCAATCGAAGCTAAGTGAATAGATAGCAGCAGCCTTTAAGTACTCTACCACTCTCTCCACCTCCATCTCCATGTCTCATCGTCTTCATGTCTCTCATCAGGACCAGGCTACAGTCTATGATCTGTTGTGGAGGAGACAACAAGCGTTATAGTGGAATAAAGAGAGAAACAGGGATGGAGGGAGGGAGGGAGGGAGGGAGGGAGGGAGGATGAGACTGCTGCTGAGGCCAGCAGACGTGGGTCACAGAGAGGATGGCGGGCGGGCAGCCCGGCAAATAGAAAAGCCTTCACGCGGAAGTCAACGTGCCATTTCCAACACACGGCAGCCTCGGGAGGAAAGATGGAGAGAAGAGGAAAAAGATGTTAGACATAAAAGAGAGAGAGAGAGAGAGAGAGCAAGAGAACGTGGGAGAAAGAAACAAGGTACAAGAGCTGCTAAGATGGTCTCTGGGATGAAGGTCAGAACGTGTTGGCAGGTTGTAGGTTTAGGCCTTTTCATTACATGTCATAAGACACACGCAAGAGTTATTCTTTGTGAAACATGATTTGTAAGGTAGAAAACTATCAACCCAAAGACGGTTCTTGCCGTGTAATCGATGAAGGGGCTTCTGAGCAGAAGGCCCGCAAGTAAGTGGAACCGAAACATTATTCTAATCATCCGTCCTCCTGTGTGGGAGATACCAAGATAAGTGATGAGGGGGGGGGGGGGGGGGGCTCATCATTAGATTTAATTTCTAAATTGACCCTCTTCCTTTCCCCCTTGGCGTTGGATTCATTCTTTGTCCAGCCTGTAGACACACACACAAAGACACACACAGACACACAGGCACACACACAGACACACACAGACACACACAGATACACACAGGCACACACACACACACACACACACAGACACACAGACACACAGGCACACACAGACATATGACATCACCCGCGCAGTGACGGGGCGGAGACTGGCAGCGAAAGCCTGGCAACACACACACACCCACACACACACACACACACACACACACACACACACACACACACACACACACACACTTGGATAGCACAACTCCCCTCCCTCCATCAGCTCCCAGATAGCTCGGCTCGGCATCACTCACTCCCGATGAGATGGAACGGGCATTAGTTCTCAGACCAAATCACTTTGCTCCGACATGACGTGGCGCTATCTCCGTGGTCTGGCCTCTCTAACATCCCATCTTCCTGCTCTTATCCAGCACATCCTTGATAAAGATATACTTAGATGAAAGGGTCAGATTGTCCCCACGCCTAAACTTCTGAGCTATCCCTTATCTTTCAGCAGAAGTGTTTTTTCATAATTAGTCATTACAGCAGTTGGTGAGGGAGGACAGCCCCAGTTCCTAATCCCTCTCATCAATATCCCCTGATCACATGTGATCGGTCAGTGGCTTCACTGTTAGCTATATGCTGCAGACTGCCTTTGTAGACTTATTGGGCGGAGCATGGAAACACTAGCACTTACTGTTGTATGTGATATCTATCTGCACCACCCTCTCAAAGGAATGACAAAGGGCTTCAAGAATATGTGATGTCTAGTGTAAACTAGGAGTTATTTGGGGCATTTGGAATTACATTTTCGTTTCAATGCTCCCACCGTGTTCCTGAACATAGCGGAGCGTGTCGGACAGGCGCTCCTGGGTGTAGAGATGAGTGGCTGCTGCATCCTGGTTCCACCTCTGTCCGGACTTTAACTATGTATGACTCATGATGAAATGCTTCCACGCTCCACGTAAAATACATCTTGCCCCCAGTTTGATATCCTATAAATCATCATACATTCTAAATGCTAAAACCACATGCTCAAAATGACAATGTTGAAGAGTTGTTGAAACGTGTGAACCGTGTGGTGGTATCTGAGGAAAAGTCAGGAATCAACACATTGATAAATAGTTTATATGGATCATTCCTATACACATATTGCGAAAATGCACTAATATTAAATGAACAATTTACAGACGGCTATGGGCACCTAAACTGCTTGGATAGTCCGAAATAATACTGAGCTTCACCCGCAGACATCTGGTTTATACAAGTGGATATTGGTACGATAATATCAGGATAACACTAATCGCCCAGATTGGGATTATGATTAACATTCACTAGGACACAAAAAGACGTCTCCCCCATACATCGTCTAATCTAAACATGTCGGTTTTCAAGGCTGAGGCAGTTTAAGCCACTCAGCAACATGCATGTACAAGTCAATCAGTGCAATTAAATAGAAATCAATAACAAGTATCATTATCGTAACACTAATTTCATCATGGGGGACAAACAACTGATTTGCATCTCTCTAATACATGTCCATTGACATCCAGTGTTTGCCTGCAGCTTCCATCAGCCATCTGTGGATCATCTCTGCAGGTCTTCTTTGTCAATCCCCGTGTGGTTTCACCCTCTTTCCACGCCTGCCTCCCTCACACCCTTCTCATCCCTTTGTTTGCCTCCCCTCCCCTCTCTTTCCCGGGGCTGACATCATCGTCCCAGAAGAGCCGAGGGATGGTAACCAGCCCTGAATCAGCACCAAGTGCCCTCACCCTGCATCACTTTTCATGCTTGCTATTTTTATGGCATCCCTGGCCTCATATTTCTTTTTATCCTCCTTACCCTCCATCCTCCCCCCACCCCACCCCCCACCCCCCCCCACCCCCCACCCCCCACCTCCTCCCATCGGCCTTAAGCAGGCTCCAGGGCTCAGACTCCTCTTACTGTGCTGAAAACAAGCTCTCCCAAGTGGGCAGGGCTCTCATTTCACCGTAGGCTGCCTCGGACAGCTGCAGCGCATTCATGGAAAAACATCAGGGCAGCACCGAAGAGAAATATTTATCCAAATCATAAATATGGAAGACAGCAAAGTAATAACTGTTAGATTACACTCTAGTTTCAGACTAGATTGCTTCCTATTTTTAGGTCAGTGTGTTTGCAGTCTCACTTCCAGCGAAGAAATGTCAACCAGTAAATCTTTGCTATGAGGGCTCGACTTTATTGTATTAATCAAAGTATAAGGAAAGAATCCTCAACGCTGGCCTGATATTGCTTCAGCATAGCAGATTATTTTGATTTAAAATAAGGGAAATATGAGAAACAAACAAATGAAAACAAAGAGAAGTCTGAGCAACTCCCACACTCAAGCTGCAAACTGTTGCCATCTTTAGTGTTATATGTTATGAATCCTTAGGAGACTCTAAATATTCTCCTTTTAGCTTGGTGTATAAGTGGAGAACTGAGTGTACAATTGATTAAAATATCCACCATATTAGATTAGATTCGAAAACTCATAGAGCGTATAACAATCCGTATCTTTCTTAAGGCCAAGCTTTGAATGTGAAACATTTGCTGATGACGCAAATTCGACATTGACGTTATCCTCCATGCTGCTAGCATGCATTATTAATCCAGTCATATAAAGCTTATATCAACCTCTGCTCGATGTTTTGTTCCTGCTCCGCGTTCTCTCGCACACACTGATGCTCCCCTGTGGGAGAAAAAGGATTATCCCCCCAAGCGGTGTCCCTATCTTCAGTTTCAGCAGGTGTGAGTCCCATCTGTCGGGGGGAAAACCCAAAACAGGACTATTGTGTCCAGACTGAGGCGCCAGGACAGTGGGAGGTTGACGCCTCAGTGGGAGGGGCTGGAGGGGCCATGCGGAGACTGAAGGATTAGCTAATGGGATAGCTTCACTGCAAGCCAGTGAATGATGGGTAATAGCTGAGGTCAGGGATCGACGGGGGCAATTGTTTTGACCTTAAGGGGATAGCAGGTGGGTGCAAACATCTATAAAAAAGTCAGCAAACCCTCAACTACTTATTCATAGGTGAACTTATATTCATATTTACTAGCACTGAGCCAATCCTATTTATCAATGGTTATCGGTCTATACCTATCAGAATGGAAAGGTGTATCTAAATGTTGCATCATCAAAATTTTGGTTTTACATATTTTTTTGCATATGAGGTAACATCATACACACACAAATTACACACAAGCATAGCAAATGGGGGGCTGGGCAACTGAAGCTGAGAATACTTCTAGAAAGCCTGCAACCTCCCAGGAGGAGAGCAGCTGAGATGGTGATTATGTAACCCACAGTTACATAAAAGTGTATCATCACTCGACTTAAACATGACTCCCTATGGATGAAAACAGAAGATAAGGTAACGGACGACACACTGTATCGTCTTTCGTGCAATTTTTTTAAAGGCTTTTGTGTCCCTTGTGAATCCATGTTTTCAGCTTTCATGATGAGCAGCACGTGTCACTGTTTACTTAAATCTCAGAGGGATGTTACGGCTATGCATGCACATGTAACATCCGTTTGTATGCCCTACAGAGAATACACCAGGCCCCCCTATCTGGACCAGCACACCACAAACGGATACATTGAGAAAACATGTCGGACTCCCAGCCCCCGATTCCTGCACCGTGTTTGTTTGGACAATGAAATAGGTCAGGCTTCCAGATCCAGCCACAGCACTCACGAGTATGGCTGAGTGCTCCTGAAAAGAGGGTCCCACTCCTCTGCTTTCTTTGGAGGAAAGCTGCCTGCAGGATCAGCCGCTGATGTGTGTGTGTGTGTGTGTGTGTGTGTGTGTTTGTTTGAACCCTGGTGTGTGACACAGTGACAGCCCAGTAGGGGAGCCATGGATTATTCCTCACCCCCAAGTGTCCCATCATGCAACCACTTGTCTTCTCTTTTATCGCAAAGCTTTGAAATCACCATGCAGTTAACCCTGTGCTCCCTGTATCCATCTTCAGCACGAAAATACGTGTTCCCACACTTCCAGAGTGCGGCTGACTCATTTCTGTGGAGATGGGGCGTTAACAAATAAATTAGATCTCGATATTTGGACTGATGAAAAAGCAGATTTTACTCCCCTATGATCAAATTAGACTGTTAATCATTTCTGCAGGTGAAGCACAGAAATTATTTGGGTTGTGTTGATAAAAAATGTGTGAGCACATTTCTGAAATTAAAGCAATGACCTGATTACCCAAACTGATTTTTTTCAATCTTAGCCACAAGACTGAATGTAAGATAATCAAAAAACACAAACACACACACACACACACACACAGAAGGTTAGAGCCTCTCTGCTGCAGACACCGAGACCCAAATCCTCTTCAGCTCACACATCTGCAAATATTGGCCACCACTGCCACTGGACCGGACTGAGCCCCACCCACCCCCGCCCCCCCCCCACCACCCACCCCAGTTTCCTCGGCCTGCCCCCTCAGGCTCTCATTCGCCCGACAAAGAACCAGTTAGAGGGGGAGACTGACGCTGGCAGGCCGGGAACGCCATCTGCTCCTCTTCACGAGGACGGAGCAGCTCCAGCTTCCACTTTGTGCCAACGCTATATGATTAGTTAAACAGTCAGATATGAATGTGTTTGAACTACGAGTGATGTTGGGTGCGTGATTAAATGGGTTAATTTCGGAAGCAGGACGTGGCGGAAAAATGATCGTACACCAATGAAAGACAGGCCCACTCATGTCCCACTGTCAAAACCATGAAGAGTGTTTAAGGGCTCGTCATCTCTTTTATAAACCTCATCCAGAAGTCCACATTTGTGCAGACTTTGTCAACGGGAATTACCCACCATTCATTTAAAGCTGAGTAAAAAGTATTAAATAAATATCCCCAATTGTATATAACATGATATGATGTTTTCATGGCACCATTTAACAGGTGACGTCAGAGCCGTCCCTGAGGGTTCAGGCCTGAAGACTTTAAGGGGGGAGATTGGGATTGGGCCAGCTTCAGCTTGAACGCCAACAGGATTTTTATTAAACCCAAAGTTCTTTAAAACAAAACCACACATCCATAGCTCCTTCAGGAGCCACCTCTCCAAATACAAAAGCTGAATCGGTCGGCCCGCTAGCTGACTTATCGGTTCAAGATACAACAAAAGTTCACCCTGGAGATCTCGGGGGAACAAGTCTCTCCGCTCTCAAAACAAACTGAACGACCTGGTGAGGAGATCAGCTGCAGTCAGGTGGCTTATTCCCACACCTGCTCTCGATGCTGTGACATGGGAGTGGGTGGAGCAAACTGTGTGGAGGCCTCAAGTTGCCTCCCCCTCAGCACCTTGTATTATTTGTTGTTTTGCTTTAGTGTTAAAATAATTTAAAAAAATCTGATTTCTGATATCTTAATTATCTTGTGTCATTTCTCTTTTTTGCCAATCAAATAAATCAAAAGAAGAGTTGTTGTTGTTTTTATTTTATTAAATTGTGAATATTACACCAGAAGATCATATCGAATCATTATTTTGATTGACATGAAATGTGTTCATGTGGGTTTCCCCTTAAAGTGTGAACTATATGGCACTTTGAAGAATAAAAACTGCCCGGCAGGAACACCTGCACCCGTCTGCGCTCAAAGGCACCTTGCCCCTTATCCGTAAGACCGTTAATCTTAACATTTTCGAACAATCCTGTCTCAGGGCCAAAGTGAGTAATTATGTTTCCTCTCAGACTGTGACTCCATGTTAGCGGCTCTGTGCAGTGTGAGACTGAATGAGGCTGTCCGTCATCATGTGATCAATCCAGAGCAACACTCGGTGACCCGATGCACGAGAGGATGCTTTAACTCTTTCTTTTTTCCCACTTCACTGAAACATCCCCACTGCCTTCAACACAAATGTAAATCAGTGGCCCAAATCAAAACATGAAGTGACATCCACATGGCAACAGTAAAAATAGATGTATCTGCAGTATAACAAACACTTTCAGTCCTGCACCAATGTGAGTGAACAAACACTGATCTGCTCCTCCTGTCGTCAGAATAAATTGGAGCTAAAAATAGTCTGAAATCAAATAGCCTAGGTTAGGTCGATTGAAGCTAAATTCAGTCCAAGCTTTTTTTTGCCATTTACATAACGCCTACATGACATTGCAGAGCAGCATCCACAAAGATTCTGAGATATTCGCTTAAAACCGACCGTTTAACGAGATTATATGTCACCATCAATAAATTAAGGAGAGGGCAACAGCCCACGAAGATACGTCAACTTCTGAGAAGCAGAGATGAGCTATCATGATTAATTGGATTCAAGGATACTGAACATCTGTATATCTAATTTGCTCTGTTACTGTCACAAACTCAATGTTACCTTTGTTCACCACAGCCCGTAAGACCTTTAAAGGGTGAGTCACTTGAAAAGTACATATGGCATGTTTTGATGCAATTTGTTGTATTGTCATGTGACCTTTTAATCCCCAGAAGCCCTGTAAATGTGACCTTCTAACTTTGAGCGGTCACAGTGACAACATGCCCATATGACAGATGGGCTCAGAGGGTTATACGACTTCATTTCTTCTCACAGTTCTTCCCAACATGTAGGTTCTCCAAATGAAGTCATGCACCAGTCGTTATTGCTAATTCAGTGCCGCTAACATACACTGTAAAGGCTGTGTGTGCTGATGTCATTGGCCCGTATCAGCTGAATAGTCAGAGCACTGCAGCAGACTGCTCCATATCGATTCCTGCAAAATATTTTGCTTTCAGACCTTCGTCTGCACCTCTCAAAACATCTCCTTAGCCCTCTACCTCAGAAGGGTCAGATATCATGGTTAGAAAAAACACTGAATATGATGCTTGATATAAGGGCTTTAACCTGCATGGTATGGCTATGGATCAAGTTGTGGACTCTTTTCTGTGAGCACTTTAACATCTAAAATCATTGGAGGGAAACTAAAGAAGAGGATTGTTTTTCAGTTATCATGGCTGCTATGATTACAGTTTCCAGAATGATATAAAGGAGTTTTATATATATATATATATATATATATATATATATATATATATATATATATATATATATATATATATATATATATATATAAAGACTGGATATGCAATGTTGGAGACCAAATATTATTTTTCTCAACTCAATAAAAAGAGGTAGAATTAGTTAAGTTAATGGTACCTTAATGAAAAAAATAAAACAATATATAACAGTGCAATGTCGAAAATCCACTCGGAAATGGGTGGGGCAATAAAGTAAAACAAAAATTAAACAATGACCCTGACAATTAACAGGTTTTTTTTCTTAAAAATTGCTTTCCGAAATATCACTATGGATTGCTACCTGACCGATTTTTCTCTAGATAATAATGAGTGATTTTATTTGACTCGTAAAACAGTTCGAGCTGAGCTCATTGTCTAAACGTGAAGTCACAAAATAAAACTACAACTCCCAGAGGCCCCTCCTCAAAGCGAGGGGGAAGCCACTGATTGGCCGCAGTCGGCGTGACGACACTCAATTTGGTCCATTTATGAGCAGCGTGTGCAAGGTTGGAGCAGCAATTCTTTGGGAGAGCAGAACATCATCCAGAGCTTGTTCAAGGTGGGTGTGACGCACAACATCTTTACAACAGGACAAATATCACCAGGAGTGTTACTTTTTTTACCGTCTGTAAGTGCACATTTTGTTGAATTCTTACCCTTTTTAGTGAAGGGATTCAGCCAAGACAAGTGTCGTGATTTAAACGCTTCGTTGTATCGTTTTTAGCAAGTGGGTAATTTTCCGACATTTTTTTTCTTCTTTTCTTTTTTTCTTTTCTGAATGGACTGTTGTTCGGCGGTAGCGCGAGAACTTCCGCTACATTGCGACGGGCAGGTTGTTGATGGCTGCATGTCGTCGCCCACGGGAGCCATTTGCACCCGTTTGAGCTCATTTCAACGAGCTACGGCGTCGACATGGCGTCTGTGTTGGTTCGGTGTGTCCGTGCCGGTCGGTTAGCCTATTGTATGGTGGCAGACACTGGCACAGTGGGCACCGACGGACACGGGCGGAGACGGGTGTTTTTTTTGGGAGGGCGGGGAGGGGGAGGGGGGAGGGCGAGGGCGAGGGCGACTCGTTTCAAGTCTTTTGAATGTGTAAGTAGCTGACGTCATGTTCTAATATTTCTTTTAAATATATTTTAGCCTTCAGCTATTTTTTTTTCTCGACATTTTCTGTGTGGGTAACCCGCGGCTCGTCTTCGTGCAGCTGCTCGTCGCGTTGCCGTCAAAAGCTCCTTTGTTTGCTGCTTGTAGGGCTCGTGACTGCAAACCCAATCTAATTGTGTGTGTTGGTGCTTGTAAGTGAGGCGAAGCCAATTACTAGCCAACTAAACAAAAACATACAAATGTGTCACTTTGGTCTGGCCAGGTGTCACAATGCTACTATTTTTAACTAGTTGGCAACATGCATGAATGCATAATCACGGGAGGGGTCTTTTCACTCCCCTGCCACATTCTGTTTAATATTTGTTATGTCCAAAAGGCAAAACAAATGCTATTGTCGTCCTCAACGTTTCATCACATTGGGATCGATATCACGTTTTCAAGTGACCTTGTGTTTGAGCAGAGGTCCAGCTATTTGCTTTCGCTCAGCATCTTTATTCGGCTGTTGCAGCACTTTCACTTGTGGTTCTCCTTCCTCCTCCTCCTCCTCCTCCAGCCCAAACATATGGCGCATATAACAGGTGCTCCATGGTGGCTAATCCCCCCTCTCCTCCCACTCCCCGATATATTCATTGCACACTAATCTAATTTCAGTTGATGCATAGTGGCGGGTTTCTAGTAAGGCGACTGCGGGCCTGTCTGCACCTGGCACTGCCAGCCGTACCCCGCCCTCATCCGAGCCGCCTTTGTTTCAACAATGCGACTCGTGTCTTGCTCATTAACGAGGACACGCGGCAGGCAGGCAGGCAGGCTCTGTGGAAGGCCTCTCCTTTCTTCTCTCGATTATCATTTTGATCAGTGTAATCTGTACATTTCCACAAAGTTGCAAGATAAACAAGTGTGTGTGTGTGTGTGTGTAACATGCAGTGTGTGTGTGTGGATGGGCGGTGGTTGCATGCAGTGCTAAAGAAGGCCAGCGGGTGTTGCCGCTGCGCTTTGTCTTTAACCTCGCATGTAGTTCTCAAAACATCCGCTAGAGGTCGCTATTTATTGTCAAGTCACCAGACTGTTCGAGCAATGCAACAATCTAACTGTGTTTTTCTTTCTCCTTTCAGATAAATTGACCTGCAGCACACTCTTAAGATGGCAACCTCTGGAGGTGAACGACATTAAACTTAAGATTTGGATTATAAAAGTATTGGTGCAAATGGTTCATGTTGCCTCAATGCATCATCTTTTGTCTTTGTTTAGATGGCTGTTCGGATATCTTGGTCAAGGAGCTTGACAAGAGGGCCTCAGGCCAGGCCTTCGAGGTCATCCTGGGTGCTGGTGTCCCAGATGCCAAAGGCGAATTCCCCCTGTCTCCCCCCAAGAAGAAGGATGTGTCGCTGGAGGAAATTCAGAGAAAACTGGATGCTGCAGAGGAGAGACGCAAGGTACAAATGTATTTAGAATGCAATCTTCAGCCTGATGGCGTCCTAGAAACCGAAGCAAGCAGGATCAATTTAACTCTGAAATATTGTCCATTATTTAGCTAATTAATTAAATGCTAGGGAGATTTTTTTTTTTTTTTTTAATAATGTGAAATTGGGCTATACAAATGAACTAAATTGAATGGGGTAACAAATGAGTGATGGGCAAACTATTATGTTTTCAGAAACATGAAGCTGATGTTCTGAAGAGCTTGGCTGAGAAGCGCGAACATGAAAAGGAAGTGCTCCAGAAAGCGATGGAGGAGAACAATAACTTCAGTAAAATGGCAGAGGAGAAGCTCAATCAGAAGATGGAGGCCAACAAAGAGAACCGCACGGCACTTATGGCAGCAATGAGTGAGAAGTTCAAGGAGAAGGTCAGTGTCTTATTTCAATTCAAATGTATTTAAGTTGCAACATTTACTTTGATGTTGAAACTTAACCTTTTTTATTATTTCTATTCTTCAATAGGACAAGAAGTTGGAAGAGGTGCGAAAGAACAAGGAAACCAAAGATGGGTCCGAAGACTGAAGTTTGAAATGGCATTTGTACAGCGTTTTTTACGTATCCAAAGATTTATTTTATTTTTTGTTCAACCGGTATTTTTGTTGTGTTCACTACCCACCCTTTTTGAAATAAATCCCAGTTCTACTCAATTTCCCTGCTATAAGTGTACTTTTACATGTGGATCATTTCCCCCAAGTGTTGACCGTCTGTTCCATTTGATGTGCCGCTTGTCCGTGCAGCTTCGGCCCTTTTTTTGGAAGTTTGCAGTGTTTACTCTCGTTTATTAAGGAAGCATGTTTCTATGCATAGGTATTTTATCCCTGCCTATTTCATAGTGCGTTTTGAAAAACTGTTCCTGTGAACCACACCTGTTCTTGGCACTTACTGTAATAAAAACAAGTAGCACAAGGTTTGACCGAGGCGTCGGCTGTTGTAGATGCAGATGTTTCGTGCAGCTCGTGCATTCTTTGCTTTTGTAAAACAATGGGGGTTGTCAAAAGCCCGCACATGTGTGCCGTATCGGTGTAAATCAACAAGCCAGACATGGAAATGGACATCACCTTGACCATCGCTGACCAGTGGGCATGCTAACGAGCAATACATGTCGGCGTCTCATTAGATACAGTGGCTAGTTGACTTTAACTGTTGTACTAAAACAAATAAAAATGTTAAACGCACCGCTTTGCTTGCCGTTGGTACTCTTGGTCTTGTATGAAATGCTTGGTGTAGTTCTTCTCTGGGAGGTCTAGCTCCTTAATATTTATGAGCATATTATAAAACATCTGAGACCATTTGCGTTTGGCCTGATCTTCACTAACATGATGCAATGTAGAGTCCATCCTTTGCTTATTGATGCCTCCCTATATTGAACATGACTCTTATGTAAGTGATTGTGTAATCTTTGCTGCTGGAATAACTTGCTCGGTGTTCAGTACTATCTCCAACTAGTCGGCCTCGTAAAGCCGTGGCTCATCACACATGCAGGGAACTATGTAGTCCAACATTTTGAAAGTGAATACTCAAGTTTATGGCGGATGTGTTATGTGTTCGACATCTTGCACCTTCTGTGAACCTGCTTTACTGAACCGCGGTCTTTGTCGCCCTCTGCTGGTGGTTGGATTAAACTGCAGGTTCTCAAACAAACTTAATCCAGTTTAATGCGACTCCATATTTGGGAATCATGCATATATTCTAGATTAAACTTGTTTTACAATCCAAGGAAGTTGAGTAATGCTACTACGAGTAACCAGCTTTGAGAATAATTAAACACGTTACATTACAATGTGAAGATATAAACAGTTTATATTGTAATCTAGTTTTATTTATATAGAGTTGGATGAAGCACCAATTAAAGGCATATTATATAGTATATTTAACTGTCAGTGCATGTGTTTCAGTAAAACATGTCATTTCTTACTGGTAAAGATTTAAGTATCAATTTAAAGAAGTAAGCACCATATCAAGTCATTATTTTATATATGTATTTACTATGAGTCCATATCTATGTCAATCTTATGGACTCATGTGTTTTTAAATGTATAATCGGAAAAGTAAAAATAAAGAAATACTCAAGTAATGTGTATACACCAGAAAACTACTGAATACTCGAGTAAACTTAATGCATTACTTTCCACCTTTGGATCTTCTGAATGGTTTTGTTTTTATTCACAGTCTGTTTGGTAAAGTCGAGCTGTTTTTTTATTTATTTTGATGTATTTTTATTTAAGTTCTGCTTTCATATTGTAGGGATTTTAATTTACATTTTTATTTTCTAATTAATCAGTTTAACCAGTAGAGGGCAATGTTGTTCTTTAGTTCCTCTCCCTGTTGCTTTCCAAGTATCGATCATACCAATTAAAATGATGACTATCTTTAAAATCTTAGATCAAATCCACGTTTTTTCTTTTCCACGAGCCTTTAAGGATTACAGCAAGAAATGTCTCACCTCACTGAACTTTACGACTTAGATGCATTACTTACAAACTGTGTACGTATGAGCGACTATAGATTTCTGCATATGGAATAACTCATATTGTCGATTTAGTACTGAACTGTAAATAACATGCTGAAATGTTGCTGAAAAGGTATTCACAATTCATTGAATGGCCAGTCAGTGAATTCACTCAACTCGACAAAACTCTTGTGTTCAAATTTAAATGTAAGTATTTGTATACAGAAGGCCCAAAGGTATTTTTCTATATTCATATTTAATACATACTGTATTTAATGTGTTTGTTATCAGCAGGTGAGCACACTGTTAGTGTTGCAGCAGCTTGAAAAAGAACATTTGTTGTTGAACAAAAGATATGTAACCGGATTATGAAATATATATTAGAAGTCAGGACTTAATGTGCACTACATGCATAGTTTTCGGTAATTTAGATATAGTTGAGTAGTTGAATCTTTAAATTGAATGCAACAGGACCGATGGTCTTCAACACGCTCGTGACCCTGTGAGGTTGAACCTTGGCCCTGCACAGATTCCACTTTCGACCCGATGGTGGCGCTAGATGAACGTCAACAACAAACAAGACTCTGCCGCTCCATCCAGTAGGTGATGAGATCATGAGTCACATTACGAGTGCAAACTTTGACCTGCTGGTGGCGCTGGAGGAAAAAGAAAGGAACCGTCAAACTCAGCGGGGTGCATCCTCTTGGGACCACGATTATTCACGCTCAATTTCACAAATAGTCAGGTGGTTGCTGAGATATTTCCGTCTGAACCAAAGTGTTGAAAGACTGACGCACCAACGTTTCCGCCCTTATAGAACCATAAAAACATAAAATTATATTTTTATAAAACAATCCCTCGCTTTTCAGTCTTAATCCACAGAGGGGGGGGGGGGGGGGGGAATTAGTTAAATGGACCGTCGTCGAACGTAAAACGTTTCTCTCGAAACCTTGGTGACGTAAAACTGTCTGAAATAGAAACACTTGAGTTGAAGTATTTCAAACTGTACTTCAGGACAGAGCTCTGAATAAATGTGTTACTTTCCACCTTCGTGACACCAGTTCTGGAGCAGCTGGCTGAGCGTTCGCATTACCTTTAAAATACAATTTGAATTCTTGCAAAACTCCCGTCAAACCTCATGAGCCCACACAAGAGCTCCTCGCAGAAAGTAGCTGGGCTGAACACACGCTGTGTGCGATGCAGACGGCAATCAGGGTGTCACCGTGAAGCCTGGCACTCTTCTGAAATGTGCCGCCACTTAAAAAAAGAAAGTGACAAAGGAAATATCACGGCAAAGAAAGGAGCAATGTAAAAAAAAAAAATGAAACGCGCCACTAACGTCTCGACCCGTCACATCAAGGTGCGATAAAGAAACCAAATAACTTGTAATAACCGTGTTATTACAGGTCATTTGGCCACATCTCAAAGGCCTCTGAGATGAGCCTTTGTTTCGCATCACGAGTGACCCGAGACATCCTTCTCTGCGATAATGGCCTGAATGCACACGAGCTGTGTGACACACAGCAGGAAAGGGCCGTTGTTATTGTTAAATACACACAGCGTTAACGCCACAAAGTTTGATGTGAAACTAGCTTTAATTGGCCTCCCACTCGAATGATTTTATTCAGCTGAAAGCAGTGTTGACAGTAGGGACTGGGCGCTCATTATGACTCATTGCTTGCTAATGCGCAGCCTGCGGATTACTAATCACGTGCTTTACTGTGATCAACCTTTGTTTTACTTTCCTGTGGTGATCGTGAAAGGAAGTATACAGCGATTCACTCAGCCTTCATTGGAACTCGTGGTTCCTTTATTATTTTATTTGTTCCGCTTCTCCTCATCTCACCTGTGACTTTCTACAGGATATTTTTCACTCAACGGCGGGCTCAACGATTAGCTGCCTTCTGCGGTTCTGCAGGAGCTCTGCAGATTAACTCGTGAAGAAGTTATCAGCAGCCATCCTCACAGCAACAGGTGTATTCTGGGTCTTGCTAACATGCAACCTATAATTCTGCACCGTACGCGCGGCTTTTTCACCGTTTCCCCGGAAATCTCTCGATGCGGGGTCGGCCGGTGTCGGCCAAGATTCAGGACATTAAAATGGATGCGCTCTAATTGGTTGATTTCTACTGGGCGGGACCGACAAACAGCGATCTTTCCGTTCCAGAAGACTGATGTCAACGTCCCATGTGAAGTCTTCGTTGACATTTATGTCACTCAAAAAATAGAATCGCTGTAAAGGAAACGTTCAGGTGAAACATGATTTTCCATCCATAGCAGCACAATGACGCTGGGCTTTGAGCTGGTGACGTCACTACATCGCCCCAGTGTGGTAACGTTTGCTAATAAGGAAGTGAGGTTTTTAAGGTCTTAATATTTTACAAGAAAGCCAAAAAAGAGAAAAATCAGAAAACATTTGCATTTTTTTTTGTGTATTTCTATTCAATCAAATCAAATACAATACAATATTATCCTATATAATATACAAAAGAGAAAGACTGAAAAGGTATAGCTAGAAGCAAAAAATGCTTATAAATTCCTATCCTAAATTGAAATCAAAATAAATCCGAAAATTACTTAGTGAAAATATCTTCACTTTTTTTAATCGATGTTCAATTCTCTGATCCTCCTTTTATTCCCACGCTGGCATTCCCATTATATTACTCTAATGACATCTCTGTGCATTCCTATTGTTTTATATCGGTATCTAAAACCCAATATCCCAGTAAATCCTTAATAAAACAACTTTATAATTGTTTTTTGTGCCACATTTGTCCTCTTATCTGATTTCATTTGAGTATTTATTTATGTATTCATTTAAAAAGAGCCACGATGAGCCCACAACAAAGAGGGAAAGGCGCGGTGGACTTTTTATCTCCTTGAGTAAACATAATGCAGAATGAGTTGAGTCTATCCTGACATCATCTTAATGAAAACGTCTGTGGGGAGGAAACAAATAGGGCCGGCGCTACGGGGAACGTATCCGGTGTGCGGATAGGTCGAGGCGGGAGGAGGGAGGAGGCGCTGGGCCACAGTCAGAAGAGGAGGCGCATTAAGACTGAGAAGCGCAGATCGGCAGAGACGATGAGTAAGAGCGAGATAAAGCCAGGATGGGGAGGAATGATGACCGCGCATGTGAACATACTATTACAAGTCCGACTGAGTTGTTAATGCCGCAAAGAGATGCTCTGTTAGTGTTAAAAGTAGCAGGCGGTTGGCATACTGATAATGTTATGGATGCTCAGCCGAGCGACGTTGTTGTTTTTTAAGGTAGATACCGATACAGAGCAGGGCTAGCCGCTCCTAACTGATATTCTACGCTGTAATCTAACATCTAGAAATGTGTTGTTTACCGAGACATTTTTTTTTTGCACCTCGAGTGTTATTAATGTAGCCCTCTAAAGGCTGGTTTAGTGGATCCCAATAGCAATTAAATATGGGTTTTCAATATGGGTATTTCTCCAGATCCCATGGCCACATTAACCTGCCAGGCGGCCCCCGGGGCACAGGCGAGCGGTCGGGCCCCTAATCTGTGTGGTGCAACTCTCTGATTCTCACCTTTTCGGAGCACACGTTGTAGTGGAAGTCACAGGAAGTTCCACCAGGAGGCCGACGCTCGAGTCTCAAAGTCTTGTAGTGAGTTCATTTGAAGTTACGTTAGCGAGATGTTTTCTCTTCTCGCGTTTGTTTTACTCCGCTTAAGTACTTTTGCCCCATTAAAAGTATGTGTGTGTGTGTATATATATATATATATATATATATATATATATATATATATATATATATATATTATTTTGTGTTTTTTATATATATATATTTTACTTTGTATGCTTCGCACAATCATTGTATTATATTTGTTTGGGTGGGTGTGTGTGTATATATATATATATATATATATATATATATATATATATATACACACATACATGTATGCTTCATTTTGTATTTTACTTGCATACTCTATATCTTTCATCCCTGTTTTTTATATTTTATTCTCGTGAGTTTAGTTTATTGGTGCTGCTACTGTGACGACAAATTTCCCCTTGGGGATGGATTATCTATCTATCTATCTATGCTGGGCTACCCGGTGCGTTAGAAAGCGACGCCAAAGAGTACGACAAAGCAGAACGTGATGAGAACGTGTTGGTACTTCATATATTTGTGGAGTTTCCAGTTAATTTTAGCATATATCACAAGCCTTTGTCACAGGGTTATACAATATTACGCTGTCACATATTATTTTGACTTTGCGTGGCTCTCTGCACGTGTTTGTATCGTCACATAGATCAACACTGTTAATAGAAACAACGGTGTTCAACTCCTCAACACATTGTGATTGTGGATTTACACGGTGGGAGATGTAGCTCTGGGTGTGAAAGGCTTGTTAACTGGTCTGCTTGTAGCCTTTTGAAAATGACAATTACTGGAACTCCAAGTTTGTGCGTCTTTAGACAAGGTGCTAAATTGCAAGGTGTATCTTTGCGATATGTGTGTGTTTGTGCTCTCATCACAACCGTTGACGGGGATATAAAAAGAGAAATGTCTGTGGAAGTGCCTCATTGGGTACCTTGGAGAAAATGTGCTCAACCTTATTAAGAAATAGGTTACGTCGTTTTGCATTAAGAATTACACATCAGAGAAGATACAAATATATTTAATATTTAAACTTTAAAGCTTTTTGTTTCAGGCTTATCTGTAACAGTTCAGCTCCATACCTTCCTTTTTACTTTCGCATTGAAAATGCAGAAGGTAATGTTTTCGCCGGCGTGTATTTATTTATTTGTGAATATGTCCGTCCGTCAGTTATTCGTCTAACTCAGACAAAACTGAGCCGATTCTTATGAAACTTGGTGGGATGATTGGTCATGACCCAAGGAACAATCGATTAGTTTTTGGGCGTGATTGCGTCAAAGGTCAAGGTCACAAAAAGGTGAAAAACGTAAATTGCGAAGGTATGCGCTCTACCGAGTGCCCATTCTAGTTTATTAGTTGTTTTCATCCTGTCTCTAACTATCATGTCATTCCAGATCCTGCTTCCCATATCATCACTCCAACTCCCTTCACCTGCCTCTGATCACCTCGTTAGTCCCTCATTCCCTTCACCTGGTCATCTCGCCCTTCTCACCTGCAGCCCATTCCCTTGTTAGTCCCTCACTATTTAGCGCCTTCACTTCTTCTTGTCCTCTGCCAGATTGTCTTGTGTTCTTCTTGAAGCCATCCAGCGTCACCAAGTGGGTTTATCTGTTCCTGTCTTTTTTTCCTGCCAGAACTTTGAGTAAAGTAAATTATTTTCCAGTTCTGTCTCCTGAGTCGTGCATTTGGGTCCACCCTAATACTCCCGTGACATTATCCTACCTTCGTGTATATTTGCCTCTGCCTATAATTTGAGAGTTTCCTCATTCTCCAGTGGTCATTAATTAACACCATATTTTTTTTGTGGCTGTAACATATTGATATATGTGTTGCTTCAGAGCAGCAGCAATGCAGATGGAGCAGTGAAATCCTGGAAAATACATATTATTTCCAAATATTGCATTGAATTATCACAATAAATCAGATGTTTTAAATATATAATAGAAATAAGACAGTAGTGTCTTTTAATATTTAAATTATGTTTAGAATTATTGTCACACAAAGTAATTATTTTGTGTTTTTTGTTGTATAATTTGTTGTTTTCAGTGTATAGTAATCATGGCTCTAAAACTGAATAACAATGTTGGTATAAAAAAATATATATATTCAAATGTAAAGTTACTAAAAAGTGAAACTTTTAGTTACACTAAAATAAAAATAGTTGTATATTTCAATATCTATTATTTCTCACATTTGTTCTGAAATCAGAGCTCCTGCTGCTTTTTCTCAGCCTAATATATTTAAATCTGACCATTTTCAAGTCAAACCCTACAACTAATTTCTCCACAATGCTTGTCAGGATTGGAAAGCCTTTAAACCGCCGTCTGAAGTTGCCACTGACAGTTGGGCTAATAGAATTCTTTCTGCGATGTTAACTGGCCTCGGACTAAAGCGGCGCTAAGCCCCCGAGGGCCGCCGCGCTGCTCTCTGTGGGCTGAACCTCTCAGACGGGCCGCTCTTGAGACTCCACCCCTCTCAGGGACGCCAGAACAGACATTTCCTAACAGCTTCTAAAGCCACGACTCCTCCTGGGGTATCACTAATTGGGATGTGGCCACATTTAGACCCCGTTTACACAATGGAAAAACGCATATAAACGCATATATTTTCATGCGTTTTGGCCTTTCATTTACACGAAAACGGAGGTTTTATCACGGAAAACGATCATTTCTAAAAACTCCGGCCAAAGTGGAGATTTCTGAAAATGCCGTTTTTGTGTTTGCGTGTGAACGAGGGCAAACAGAGTTTTAGGTTGGCAAACGTCACAGTATGTGATTAAACATGCTTCACAGTGCGCCCCAACCGCGTTTTGTCGCCAGGGCGGGGATCGGCTCTCGTAAAAGGCGTCAGGGGTCTGCGGCGATGTCTGCGGCGATGTCGGCACCCGACCCGTCTTGAAACACGGACCAAGGAGTCTAACGCACGCGCGAGTCAGAGGGTGAATGGAAACCCTGTGGTGCAGTGACAGTGAGGGCCGGCAGCTCGACCCCGAGGTGGGGTCCCGGCCCCGAGCGGTCGGGCGCACCACCGGCCCGTCTCGCCCGCACTGAGCGTGAGCGAGCGCGATAGTTATGCGGGTTCATATAAACAGGAACTTTTTTGAAAACAACCTTGTGTGTACGACGTTATTTTTGAAAACGGAGGGGCAGAAATATTTGTTTCTGTAAATACCCGGCTATGTGTAAACGTGGCCTTAGATGTTGTGCTAGATATAAGCTCAGTTTTACAGCAGTGGATTCCATCGGCAACCTAAAACCACGCAGAGGGCAAAAATGTGTCAGTGTGAAGTCGTAATACAAGTTAAGCTGGAGTCTTGTTGGCATGTTGGATTCCAGTAAAGATTATATTTATTTAAATATGAATACAACTGGCTATAACATAGATACATAGTGGTTATTAGTTCTGGAATGAAGACCTTCCTGTTGAGAACTATTTCAGAAACGGGGGGGGGGGGGGGGTCTTTTAAAAAAATCTTCTTGGGCTCCTTTGAACTCAAAAGGACTGCTAGAAATCCCACGGTTTTACGACAATGTATCAGCGAAGGGAAATGAGTTTGGAAAGTCCTGATTATTTGGGATAACTTCTATCCAAAGAAACGATCCATCATAAACCTGTCCCACGGTGTATCATTCGAGGATTATCCAATGAAAGAAGGACCTATAGTCCCGGAAGAAATTTACTTTTTTTTGTTTCTCGAATTTTAGATTTTTACTGCTGCAGGAAAGTCCTAGTCAGCTTTACTGCGCTGGGTGAGGGGCGGTGCAACTCCCAGAAGGAAGATATTGCAAAAGCAACAACAACACAAAACTATCCGCGCATAGCTTCATACCGAATGTGGAAAAACATTTTTTTTAAAGAGTGACCCTTTCACACATTTCACTCACTTGAACCCAGTCAGGTTACGCTTACCAACGAGTTAACGGCTAATGAGGTACACAACGTGAGTGCTGTTGCTATAGTTACCTGCAGTTTAACAGACCCAAAAAGCCGACCTCGCTCCAACCTCCCAATCATACGGCGCAATAACACATAATAAATGACAAATAACGGCCTATGGGCATATCTGCAAGCCGGTACAACATTTGACCCCTGGAGAAGCCTCTCGGGTTGTCAGAGCCGCCGGGTAAAGTGTTGATGTGGTAAATATTAAACAAGTGATGTCAAGCGGAGGAGGATGTTTCAGTGCTATGTCTCTGGGAGCGTGGTTTTTTGTGTAGGTGTCAGCAAGCCAGGCATCTCTACTTTGAGTTGCACCACACATATTGATTGATCAACAGCACTGTGTATCCAAATCGGCCTGTAGTGAGTGTGTGTGTGTGTGTGTGTGTGTGTGTGTGTGTGTGTCAGTCCCGCAGTACAGCCGTGTAGGAGTAGCTAATCCAGATGCCTCAGTGCTTCTAGGATATGACCTACAGTTGAGTAGCTAAAATCTCACCCACTTTACAGGCACACTGTGCTGGTACTGCAATTTTCTCCCATTATTGTGAGGAATTATAACCGATTGTTGGATTTTTATCACGATTCAGCCCCCGCGATGAACTCCCTCCTCTTCGAGAAAAAGCTTCCAAAGTTGATTTATGCAAAGCCAATGTGGAAAAGTCAACTAAATCCCGACTGGTGAGTGCTCAGTTGTGTCTCTAAGAGGTGAAGCACGTTTCCTGGAAGCGGATGTCAAGTCTCAGCGACTGAGCGCCGATGATAGAGGGAGTCTGTAATGAAGAGCGGATAAACAGAGATGTGAATGGGAAGTGGAACTTTCCAGGCAGAAACACTGCTTGATGATGTGTCTGCCTCGAAATTGAGTGTGTGTGTGTGTGTGTGTGTGTGTGTGTGTGTGTGTGTGTGTGTGTGTGTGTGTGTGTGTGTGTGTGTGTGTGTGTGTGTGTGTGTGTGTGTGTGTGTGTGTGTGTGTGTGTGTGTGTGTGTGGTGTCGGGGGTTACTTGATTAAACTGGAAGAATGCCTAATTACATCAAACACAGCTTGCTTGGATGAATATGCGTGTATCCAAATACACTGAGGCTACATCTGCAAGCTTTAGATAAAGATTGATCTGAACAAAAAATGTGATTCCAATTACCATTCGCAAATGAGATTCTCCCTTTTTTTGGGGGGGGACACTATTCTTGTGACATGTTTGTGATGCGTTACATTCATTTGCGTCCCAGATGGACCGTGCTTCGCTCTCCACAGTTTGAAGTTTTGCCGTCTCCGAGTGACGAGAGCAGCAGCGAGGAGGCTCGGGGTGACTCAGCTACATCTAAATGGAATTCACCTCGTATATATATATTTTCCCGTGTTTTCCCCCCCATAATAGTGATTCAGGCTACAGGCAGTGAAGTAGCTCTTTACAGCCACGGACTTTGTGCCGTTATAAAAAGACGTGGTCAAAAGGTTCCACTATTAGCTGCTCGCCACAATGGTTATTAATATAATGTGCGATGAAAACATCAAAAAGGGGAAGCACAAAATTTATTTTGCATCCACGATTGAAGCAACTGATACGGTGAGTTCTTTTTAATAAACATAAATAATTGAACGAACCATGAATAAATAACCTTTTGGGACCTTTCAGTCCAGAATGTTACGGTAGCCTCATAGATGCTGGTGAGAACAATGGCCTTGAACAAATCATTGCACCGCATTTTCATTTTATCAAATTATATTCAAACCACTTCCCACTTGTCGCTGTGGCCGTGTCAGCGCCTGCAACATCCAGCGGTTAGCGTTCTGGTTTAGCAAACATTGCACAGTATACATGTTTTTTTATGTTTTCCCTCGCTATGCTAATTACCTCCCGGCTTCGTGTGTTTCCTCTCATCTCCGTAGGTTTATGAAGTTGAATCAGAAACACGTTCTACTCTCACTTCCAGCTCGGCTTAGAGGGCAATAGAGTCCGTCTTGCCATCTACAAAAGTTATGGAGGTCATCAAACTCCTCTAAGGACCCTGAATAATATCCTCTCAATCTGATAAGACAGATGTTGGCCAAAGAGTTACGGTCTGGTCATATCAGCAATCAAACATTTCTCAATAATTTGGTCACCGAGGGCTCAGGCTATTGCTTGAAGAACTAAGTGTTGACCCCCAAATGGAATATACCGTTGCAAAAATCGAATCCGAAAAGAAGAAAAAACGTCCACCCGACAGCTCAGTGTCTCCTTTCTCAAAAAGAAGAGGCCTCCTCTAAAAAACAAAAAAAACACCTGAAGTTGAATGAAATTTAAGTATTTGCATTCAATAAAAATGCTGAAAGCACTTTCACAAGGACATGCAGAGGGACTTTGGAACACATCGATAGTAATCCCCATCCTCAGCTCCTTTTGATAATAAAGAGAAACAATCCCAAGGGCTCTCATTTGAGGGACCTCTGAGATAATACATTCAAGGTTATGTGACCAACAAAAAGCATATCTGTGAAGCTTTCCAAAAATTCAGAATAATATACAGACTCATGTCTATGTTACCAAATTCTATCAACAGTTATTTTGAATATCTTGCACTGAGTGAGGGGTATGCACATCGTATTTAGTGGGCTCTGTAAAGAGATTTCTGCAGGTCTGGGAGAAAATCAAGGGTCACAGCTGCTCCACAGAATGGATTTCCCAGGTTATTATGTTTGCATTCATTCTTGTAAAGATGCAAGGCATGGTCTTAAATCCCGTATCAGACACAGAATCAGTGTCTGGAGAAAGTGCAAGAATGTGTTTTCTCCTCAAAAAGCATATCAGTCTATTAAAGTCTCTGATGTCACATATCATGTTTCTTGTTATGCAAATAGTTCCTTGTTAGAAATTTAACGAGGATAATTCATCTGCCTGAATCTGGATTTCGGCTGTGAATATGTAAAGTGAGAAAGATTACTGTGAATATAAATAAAATAAAAAGAGGAAGGAGGTGTGAAAGTGAGAGAATGAGGGGGGGAATACAATTTAGGGAGCATATTGTCTCGTAGAATAGAGGCTGTGAAATGCTCCATTATCTAACACTGAAATGTTTCCACTTCTCCTCCTGGATATCGTTCCTGTTCGTTCCTTGATGCCTTGTACACCGCTGCTCCACAGGGATATACTGGTGGAAGCAGATATTTGTGTATATATATACATCTTTTCTCATTCCGAAATTGGGGTGGACGGGTCCATCAAGCAGAGCCAGGAGCCCGGTGTTCGTGTTGTTGCCCTAATCTAAACATCCGTGGATTTGTTTCCTAAACTGAAGCCCAACCGTGATGTTTTTCTTGAACAGTTTCCCTGAATAAACCATAACTTAATTAGGTTAACCAGATTTGAGTTTGTGAAAAATGCAACAATGCAACTAGTGGAGGCGGCGAGGTGCTCCGTGTTGCCAGATTGTAGATGGTGAAGTATCGTACCAAAGGCTCGAAATGGTCGTATTTGGAGGATAATTATCGTGTATCTGGCAACAATGAGATCGGTCGACCAATGACTGTTCTCTCTACAGTCAGAGCTCGCGTAAGAAGGTGGAACGTAAGGGAGATACCATTTCCAAAACGTGTAATACTAGTTTGTGAAAGACCCAGAGAAACACAAATATCCAACGAAGCAAAATCCCGGACGTTTTTGGAATCCTTGCCGGACGCATTTTTTAGGTCTCAAAAAGAGGACATGTCTGGGGAAAAGACGACGTCTGGTCACCCTAACTTAATATTCACAATAGTCCGCTGAGTCGGTATAATGACATTATTATTTATTACCATTATTGCATATTTGTGGTGGTGGATTCAAAATGCCATGATCGCTGTTCACCGTCCATTGTTCTCAGGAGTTTGTCTGTTTGTCATGTTGTTGCCATCTGAAGGGCCTTCTCCACTGAGACGGAGGGGAGTGAGGCTAATTGTTGTCTCAATTGGGGTCTGGGAAAAAAGTTGATTCATCAAATGAAGTGGCCTAAATTTCTATTTTCAAAGATACCGTCACCGTCATAGTTACCCCAAGAGAAAAAGAACATCAATTAAGTTGCAAGCTGGTGAACGAAGTGGAGCTCTTAGCAGCTAAAGAGCCAGGATAGGTCCCTCAGGGGTTGTGACTCAGGGAGATTAAAACAGAGCTGACTGTCGAACAACAGACTTGCAGTCTAAGACCCCGTTTACACGATGGGAAAACGCATATATTTTCATGCGTTTTGGCCTTTCATTTACACAAAAACTGAGGTTTTAATCACGGAAAACGATCATTTCTAAAAACGCTAATATTTTTGGCCCCACTGGAGTCTGAGACTCCAAATGCACCGTATTGGCTGGAATTGTTTGCCAAGTCAACTATATTAGTTAATAATACAATAAATTGTCAGTTTATTAGTAACACCACCCAACAGCTAATGCAACTGGACAGTCATTTAAGAGGATTTTGTGTGTCTCAGTATAATGCAACCCAGAGGAACAGCGCCATACACCAGGGAGGATTTACTGCAGGGCCGTTGCTTTTCACTGTATTAGTTTAAGCTTCATATGTGTGCTTTAAATTCATGCTGCGAAAAACCCCGCGAACCGTCTTCACGGGCCTGTGTCCAATGCTGCTAAATGCCTGTGATAAGAGCTCCGGAACAGGCGGGATCAATGTACTGCCGCTCATAATCACGACGAGGACCGAGAGACTCGATCCCCGGGGAAACACTGACACTGGAAATGAAGAGGCGTCAACTCAACAGGGTTCAACTCCAATCCTCACAAAGTCTACCCCCCTTTCTCCGAGGCTGATCTGGATCTCGTACGCTCTGTGACGTACTGCATAGGTACGAAACTTTTCTTCTTTCTACTCCACAGGGAGACTGTAATCTGTAGGCTGCTGGTGTTCCTGATGCTGTACCCACTGAGTTATCGTCAACTCAGCACTCTGCTGTGCGCACTATAACGACAAGTATCCACTTCACAAGAGCAAGTTGTATGTTATGTTAACACATGCCATGAAACATATGGCTGATCAGGCATTCCAGCACTTTCTATTTCACTCTGTGGGCTCTCTGGCTGCACATTTGACTTTAAATCACCCAGCAGCCCTTCTCCCTTTTTATTTTCTGGCTCTGAACTTTTGGGATGTGACAAATTGATGGGGTTGCGGCAAAAGGATTTCACAATGCCATAAGTTACGGCAGGCGAAAGCCTTAAAACAATAGGGCATTAGCATTTTTCACCCCCCATCTATCAGCAGGCACTGCCAGCTCCCTGGCAGCCATTCATCACATCCGCTGCCACCGAGCGAGCAGGCCTCCGGCCCCCGCTGCGGAGATGTATGAATGCAACATGAAAACGAAGGGGCTGAGATAAAGACTAATAAAGCACAATGCACCTGTGACCGAAGATCGATGTGTTAAAAGACAACCGTGTCAAGGTGACTGATAGTTTTAATGCAAGCGGTGAATACGCGGGAGGTTAGCTTAGCGTGTTTGTTGTCGTAAAGTGTGACTGTATATAATATGATGCACTGTAAAAGCCTTCCTCCCGATGTAAAGTCTCTAAAGACTGTTTAATGCACCGTGTGATGCAGGTTGAGTTCCCCGCACAGCCGCGTGTTCGTGTCAGAGCTCAGTTCAGTCTGGGACTCTGAGCCGGCGGCTGCTAGAGCGCCTGTCCATTAAGCTAGCTCTAGGGAGGGACTAAGAATGAACTTTAATGGACACTTTTCCCTTTGAATACTAACAAGGGCCGCTTTACTAAGTAGCGCTGTGTCTCTCCCACTGTGTGTTTGGCTATTCTTATTTATTTATCTCGCCACCGAGGAGTCAATGTGTGTGAGTCACCGAGCTGACGGGCAGCCTCCCCGGGTGTGCGTATAGCGACTCCGCCGGGGCCGCTCACTCCTCTGCAAACCCGCCTTTTTCCTCGCCATCCCTCTTCACCGCTGAGCAGCTCTCCATAAATGCCAATTAGTAAAAATTTAAAACCAATTAGAGCTGCTTTGTGCTCTGTAAATCTGATTATTAAAAGCCGTGTACATCTTCCGCGCAATCAGCGCGTGATGCTGTCGTACAGACAGACTCCCGTGCCAAACCCTGCTATCCGAGCAACTGACTGCTCCACTACCCTCGGTCCCCTTCGCCTTCTAATCTGACTATAATGACATTTGCGTAAGGAAATGAACAGTGTTGTGCCACGCTTCCCCCCCCCCGCCCAACTCTGCCACCCACCTCACACATCGCAGACATTTTTACGACTCCTGGGTGTAATATTTCCCTAATTTGCATAATGATGTCCCCTGTTTATTATAAACCTGTGCATCCATCTCAGTAAGGCCCATTGAACAAGCAATGGATTTGTACAAAATTAGAATGCAAATGGGACGTAATACTGTTGCACTCGCAGTGATGGGCCAATAAACTGCGCCCCCACCCTATCTCCTCTTTCCTCAGCACCTAGAAGCACCGTGCACCGCGGTCGCCCGCACAAGCAACTCTTGGAACAACGAAGATGCCATCGATCAAACGTCTGGGTTAAAGTTTTCAGCAGAGGTGTCAATAAAGCCCCACTATGTAGTTTTTCCCTTGTAGCGCCCCCTTCAGGTATTTAACGTTTACTTCAGTGTCGTAAATACCCAGTTATAGATCAGGGGTTGTGAACATCTGGCTCGCGAGCCCTATATGGCCCT
The DNA here is from genome assembly GCA_036178185.1 of Liparis tanakae. Classification (NCBI taxonomy): domain Eukaryota; kingdom Metazoa; phylum Chordata; class Actinopteri; order Perciformes; family Liparidae; genus Liparis; species Liparis tanakae. The sequence continues at coordinate 11,534,392 of CM070106.1, forward strand.
TCCGGTGACGCATATGGCTCTTTTGAGTTCGAGTTTAAAAAAAATAATCTCCGCCCACCCCCCTGTAACTTTCTCTATCGCGCCAGATTACAGCAGAAGTAATGTCAGGTCCCTTTCTTAAAGACGTCTTTGTTCTTTTATTAAACTAAACGTCTGTTATTGATCGTCTCCACAGCAGCATGTCTCTACGCGTCGCGTAGCGGAGCAAATAAAAAGTCACCTGTGAGCGTGGACTGGACTATGTGACGTTGGTAATCACTGACAGAAAGCAGGTCCAAGTGCGACTGGGCGGCTCAAAAATCTTACATAGTCGGGTTTTCTGCCCACAGACCCCCGATGGCAGTGACGGAGGCGCAAATCGCCATATTAAGTCATTGTAGCGGCACCATTTTTTTCAAGCTATTATTTTAAGATAGGAATTGTTACATAGTGTTGCCTTAACAATGTCGCTATCAGCAACTTAAACCATTTTTTTCCCGACATTGTTGCTCAGCTGTTGACGTGACCTAACGAGGAGGCCGACTTGCTGCAGGGATGAAAAATCCTGCCATCCACACATTCCACCGTTAAATCAATGGATGGATTTGTCGTCTGAATGAATGATCCATCCGAGTGTTTAATTTGTCTCTCGGAGGAGCAGTGAAGCCCCTGGCCATGCAAGGACATAGTTGGAGGGGTAGGGGTGAAAACTTCTAACAGCAGCAACTTAATATATTCACACAATAATTAATATGCATACTAGAGACGTATATTTCTACGCAGCTGCGGTTTTATAGCGCTTCATCAAATGCGACAGCAAAATAAGAACACTTTTGGATTATACAAAGACAATGGCATTTCCACATGAAATATTTATGCTGGTGTTCCTTTGGAACATCAACTTCTTGGCACTCAGGCCATGGTAGTATGCACCACAGGGCCGTCTCTCTCCTCCCACGGCATGTTAAATAAGTTTACTGGCAAGATGAATTCGACTGAGTCCGTGACGAATGCTGACTCAGGTGGCCACAAGCAAATAAAGACCAAAATCACCACTGCAGTTCAAACCCCAATGCTCCCTTTTTATTTAAATGTACCTCTAAGCGCCAGCGTGCTCCGATGCTGGCTTATTATACGGATGAAAAACTCTGCGTTCTGATTGGATCGAGATCATCCCGAACTGGTCATTTAATATTCTTATAAAAGTTTTTTTCTCACAATGCCAACTTCTGCCCCCCCGGAGATGAAATATATTACCTTTCAGCAGACAATGTACCAAAGTAGTCGTATATGATTAAAATTTAAGGTGTGGAAGAACATATTCTCAGGAATAATAGTTGAGAGTGAATTGATTGATTCAATTAATTTGATGGTTGAAAAAAGGATAATGCTGCACCACTGTTATAGACACAATAAAAGTGACAGAATGAAACTGCAAGAAAGCGTTTAAAATACAGGCTTTTATCCTCCGTGGTCCTCCGGTACAACACAAAGCAAGATTAAACAGGGCACAACACGACGGCAAGTCAACACAATCAACATATAAATCGCAGGCGGTGGGATAGCTCTATCAATATGCTGTTATTATCTTGATCATCAAAAGTGAATCTACACCCAAGAGGGATTTTGAGTTCTCAGCAGGGATATTCGACTTGCCTGTTGTGAGACGCATCACCTGTGGTCATGTGTTCAGCATGCACAGCCAGAGGCAGCGCCGCCATTTCAAGCACAAGTCATATGTTCAAAAACACTCAACAAGGTGTGAAACATCGATGAAGAGGTGAAGAGGTCAGCGGTGTCATAAGACGTTTTACCCAGAAACCATATTGACACCAACGGACAACGGATCGGGTCAAGCAAGCAGAGCGTAAATGTATGTATCAGGTCTACTTTGTTATTTAATTATTCAGAAGGTCTATGAAGGATAAAGCTTGACAGAAAATATACAATCTGATAATTACACCTATGTAAGGTTGTAATACGGTTATTTAGATTCTGCACATATACATAGAGGAAGTCTTATGTTTTAAATTAATACAAATATACGGAATATTATGATGACTGTAATGTGAAGCATGAGGGAAATATACTGGTTTCTGTATTATCTGTATGTACATGTAAACGGCAAAAGTAATGTTTATATGTATGCCGCTTAGGAATGAATATCAGTTTATTATTTCAGAGATGTTGCATGACATAGATGTCGGTTGAAACCCGAGACGTTGCCTTAATCCGAAGGGTAACATACTGGACTTTTATTGTGAAGGAACTTTTTAGCTGACCGGAAGTGGGAGGTTTGACCCCGGGGTCGTGGTGTTTGACCCCATCATTTTGATATCTGGCCTTAAGCCAACAAGAGTGTATCATAAGAGATGACCAATGGACTAAAATGTAAGATTAAGAGGTGTGGCTGTCGATACTCATTGATATTGATACTCTGTGTTTTAGGGTTTGATTGCTCCCTAGAAGTTCTGAATTTTGTAAGACAGGCCCCTATCTGCTTCTTTGCTTTTAAAATATGCCGCAATTGTCAGTTCTGCCCTGCGATTGTGAGCTTCAATTGTTTGTTAAACTTCTTGCAGTTAAATATTGTTAAACTGAACCCATTGCATCCTGATCCGGATTTTCCTTCAGCTCTAGACGTCCAGTATTCTGAACTCTTTCACCTACTTCATGCATCGATTGGCCCGGTCTGGCTTTTTTTTTTTTTGCAAGGTTTTAGCATCTCTCTCATGCTCTTCTTTCTTTTCATTCTTGTTTGTTTCGAGTATACTGTGTGACCTTAAAGGTGCTGATTGAAAGCCAAAGCCACAGCAATAGTATAGCAGCAAACAACAATATGCTATGAAGAGATAAAGTGACGTAATGTCTACCTGAGCAGAGCACGACGTCCTCTCCCTCTGTGTGTGTCGACATCCAACCTTCTCTCCGCTGTGTTCAGCCGGTGTGGCCGGTCATCGCCGAGAACGCCGACCTGCAGCATGTTCGCTCTGGCAGTTTAGCACCATTAGCTGCTTTTTGTCGGCGCATCCATCGCCAACCCCTCAATTATAGATAAATATTTTGAATTATCGCCTGAATCTAGAATATAGCTCCTTAATATACACTGAAATGTACATTAGCTAGCTTTAGTCATGTGACATATGAGGTATCGAAATATCTCGAGCGTGGGTTTTGTTTTTAGTGATTGAAATCAGACGTGATGGAAAAGTTGCCTGAAAGTGAAGAAACAAACAGCTGGAGATAACTGTTTGCCTTCACACACACCTCCCTCACCCACGCTGTTAGATCCAAAGAGATAAACTAGACCTCAGCCACGTTATCGGGATATATACGTTTCTACCACCTAAGATGCCCTACAATATTTAGCTCTGCTCACATATTTATCATGCAACTAGGTATGCATGAATAATTAACTCAGGGACACACGTTCAGAAGTAATACAAAGTGTTGAAGTCCGCCATCTATTGGGCTAATCAGAGTGGAAGGGAAGCAGGTGGGTAATTGGGGCGATGCAGACCAGGCGAGGCAAAGGGAATAGTGGACGGAAGGAGGGAGTGGCAGGTGCTGATGGGACATGAGAGTTAGTGATAGGCTACAGGCAGAATGCTGAACGCAAACTGGAGGATCAGCTGTGATTCCTGACAGAAGCTGGCGTCAACGTTCCTAAATGATTTACAACTCTCGGCCACCGGGAGCAAAGGAGGAAGCAGTTTGAGGTTTCCTAGGAGCCGCAAATTTCTTCACGGGGAGGAGGTCAAGCCGGTCGGATCGGTCAACAAAACGTTGGTCTTCGACATCGGAGAGCGTTTTCAATCCCCTTCAGTGCTGGTTTCTATAAGTCTATTCTAGTCTAAATAACTAATTTAGTTGAAAGGTTCATTTTATAGACGCAGTTTGAAGTAAATTGAAGAAAGAATTTCTTGACAAAATCTTAAGAAATTGATAAATAATCAACAAAATATGTATTTTCATTTAGTCATTAAATGTAAGAAGCAGATTTTTCCTGTTTTGTTTTTGTTGCTGCTTTTCATATTTTCCTATCAGTGTAAGTGTCTTTTGGACGGTTTAGGACAAAATAACCATCAATTTGGTCGGCGACAGAGAGAAGCATCCACTCAGGATGCTAGAGGTTCCTGCTCCGTGCTGCAGGGGGCAGTAGTTGGACATGGACACACAGCTGAACCCTGTTCTCAACCTCCAATCCTCTCCGACTGCAGCAGAATCAAATGTTTCTCATCGGAAAGGTAAGATGAAATCCCCTGGTTCAATCATAATACATAAATATCAATTCCAAAGTTGTTATTCTGCTCCTTGTTGGCTGCAAGTGTTCTCACTCATTTCCATTAGTGGCATCGCCACTATACAACAGACACCATCGATATAAGAATATCTGTGAGTGATGGATTGATTTAGCTTTTAATAGGATTGCGGAAGTGCAGGGAAATAATAGTGACTATGGTGAAAATCCATGATTAGGATTCTGTCGTCATTCTTCTAGACTGCTGCTTGCGATCATCTCTCATGGATTAAATTACTCTCAAAAGATCGGTCATTGAGTGGCGCGGTCCCACCGGAGACCTCTCGAAGAATCACTGATTAAATCATTCATTGCAAAGCACCATGGGAGCTGTTCTTTATGGGTAGTGCAGTGGACAGGAGTAGTCGCAGTACAGGAACATATTCAGCTGTCGGAACAGAAAAAAAGTGCCATATTTGCTCCGTGCTCTGCTGTGAGAAAAGCTCACTGACTGAAATAATCTAATTCTTCACGCACCAGCGTCTACTGGTGACCATCTGTAACTGGTTGAAAAAGAAACATCGCACAAATTGTTGCGTCGGCTCGGAGAAAAAAGCATTTCCATTCCCTTTTTTCCAGTTCATTGCCTTTAGTTTCCATCTGCGCGCTAACACCCAGCGATGGGGTGCTTCAAAATGAACGGCTCTCAGGATTCCAGCAACTTCGCGACCGATCAAAACCGCATCCCAATCCTCACAGTCCCTCGGCTGTCTCCGTGCCTTTGGTCTTTCAGCAGAAGCCTCATTGACGATCTCTCACTCGTTGTCGCCCCTGCTTCTCCAATGGCTATGGTTATTGCTTTAATCTGTGTGCCTCCTTTTGTGGTGCGAGGGCATGGAAAATAGAAAGTTCCAGCACACTATAAAAGCAGTATATATATATATATATTTATATGTGTTGAACTGTGTTTCTGTTTCAGGCATCCGCGGGTATACCTTTTGCACCGAGCAGTACGGCAGTGTACCGCCGCCTCCGCCCAGCGAGTCAACACCACCCACTGAGGTGTAACATGAGTGCTTGAGGGAGCTCATTCTATCAGTCATCTCGCAAAAAAACCACAGCCCCTGCCATCCCATCATGAGACTCTCAGCCCGGCTCCATGCTTGGCTCCCCCGTCAATGCAAAGTTGCCCATGTAGAAAAGTCTGCTGATAGAGGGGACTTGCAGGGCGACTTCTGATTTATTACCCTATCCTATAAGCCGCCGTCAGAAAGAAGAAGCATGTGTTTCTGCTCATCTCTGATGTGCTCCCATTCCATCTCTTCTCTTTCCTTATATATTTGATCACATTTCAGCTTATTCTTTTAATCCTCCCATTCTCCTTCTCCTCTGTGTCCCCCTTTTCACCAAAGGATGCTCCCTCGCTGCCGCCCGATTAGGAAATCTGATGGCGCGATCCTACACAATGTTACTCTTAAGCGGAACGTCTCACCCCAGAAATAAGACGGCACGCATACTCTGCATAACCCGACATTGTCGTCGCTCGTCTGCCGGGATAAGTGCACGCCGGTTTGAGAAACTTGCACTTAGCCTTGTAATTATGCAACGGACAGTAATAATTTACTGTTCGAGAGTAGAGCGGGGGATAGGGATCACTGAGCTAGATGCTGCCACTGCCCTAAGATGAATGCACTCCACTGCAATGTGGGCGCAGATAAAAAATGTTTGATTCATCCTTCAGCTCTCCCCATTTTTCACTGCTTGTATTTCAGACAGCATACAGGTTGTAGGTGTAAGGTTGGGCACACTGTGTGTAGAATGTGAAATGTGTTTGGCGGCAACTGTGTGTTCGTCACCATGTCGGCACCAGTATGCTAACCCCCCCCCCCCAGAGACACAGACACATTGGCATTGGGCATGCGACCCATACAACCCGACTGATATGCACACCGTTGGAGATGAATGTGACGGAAATTGAACATCGCGTTTATGTCTGAATAAGCGGCAATCGCTTTCACATGAAAATGTTTACAAGGAGAATCTCCCTCGGGTCTAACCCAAAGCAGAATTGTAAAGTGTACATCTACTCTGGTGCTCCGGCCCTCGAGGGACCGGGAAAAAAATACTCAATTTGTTTAGGAATCTGCAACAACTAGGTAACCTTGTGACTCATTTTGAGAAAGTCTGTGTGAAGTTATAGCTCATTATTACCTTTGCATTGAAAATGTGGACGGTAATGTTTTGATCGCCGTGTATTTGTATGTGTGCGTGTTATTCGCATAAGTAAAAAAGTATTAAACCGAATCACATGAAATCTGGTGGGATGATTGGTTATTATCCGGGGACCATTTGATTAGATTTTGGGATCCTATCGGGTCAAAGGTCAAGGTCATGAATGGTCAACATCTTCTTTTTACCATGGCACGGTCAATTTGTATCCAATTGGCATGCAACTAATGCAAATATGTTCATGATTCAATCCCCAATCTTGTGATATGCGAAGGTATGCGCTCTACTGAGTGCCCGTTCTAGTTTTAACTTATATTATGGTCACATGGAGCATATTTCTAATACAGTTGTTTAATAATTCTAATTTCCTATAGTAAGGCTAAACAGTTGGCAATGTAGTTCATAATTGATCAGTTGAGTTTATAACATGATGCACGGCACACGCTGCGTCTCCATGGGAGCCAATAGCACGTCACGTGATCAATTACAGGAGATGACGCCACAGAGAAGTGCTAAACGAGCCTTCTAAGAATATTCACAGTGTTCATAGGGAATCGAACACGCAATAGACGGCAGACTGGATGCAACTTTAGTGCGCGTTTAATTTTGCCGTCCTTCCATTCTTGCAGCGTGAATGCAGCACAGCACCAGCATCGTTCCCTCTCAAGAGGTCAATCCCTTCGTGACTTTTCCAATAAACTTCCAATCGGTCGTAACAGTCTTCCCAAGAAAAAAAACTCAACATCCTTCATTTCAGAAAGTGCCTCAAACCAACATATGTTTGTCAGGCAACAAAGCCCTGGAGCAGCCGCGGGAATGAGTCATCTGAACGCTGTGCATCTGGATGCGCTTCCTGCGTCAGCTCGGAAAGTTTAACCCGCCTCCGTTTCTGATCTGGAGGGCACGGATCGACTCCGTATTTTGTCTTTTCATTAAACTTATGTCAGGAATTGAAATTGAATGCCATCTGATTAACATAAAGGCGACAGTGGCACATGGCAGGATACAGAGAGAAGCTGAATGCACATCTGGTTCTGTCTATATGAGCATTGCATTAAGTTGATCACTGAGTTATCATCTCTCAAAGAACTCACACACTGTGAACGAGGCAAACACAATTTGGTGTTAAGCAGAGCTGGACTGCATGTATCGACTCAACATATAGAAACTTGGGAGGACAAAAACACTGGATGCAACTTTGTAAGAATGGTACTGAAGCGCTTTATTATCGGCAGGTGCAGCTTATATAGACCGTGGTCACATGACACACACACACACCTGAAATGTATAAATAATTGGGAGCACAATTTTTTATTTTATTTAAACCTTTATTTAACCAGGAAGTCCCATTGAGATTAAAAATCTCTTTTTCGAGGGAGACCTGGCCAAGACAGGCAGCAGCATAAAAAACACATGGTTACAGACACAAAACACAAAACAAGACAGGTTAAAAGAAACTAAGAGCTAAGAAACAGTGACGTAGAGTTAATTTAAGAAACATACATTTTTGGGAACCTGTCTCTATTTCTTTCATTCGAGATTTAAAAGCAGTCAGTTATATCAGTTCCCTGAGCTTTAAAACATTCTGCAACATATTCCATGATGAGGGGGCAGAGTACCCAAAAGCCCTTTTTCCCATTTCCGTTCTGGCATTTGGAACAGTGAGCATAAAAAAAGTCCAGAGATCGCAAAGAATACTATCCGACACTTCTCTGGTTGATGCAAACACACAGGTAGTTTGGGAGGAGACCAAGGATTGCCTTATAAATAAGGGTGTACCAATGAGAGAGCCTACGGGTGGCCAAAGCAGGCCATCCTACCCGAGAGTATAACTCACAGTGGTGAGTCAGAGCCTTACAGTTTGTAATGAACTGCAGCGAAGCATGGTAAGCTGCATCCACCCTACGAAGACAGTTAGCATTAGCATGCATATAAAGAAGATCACCATAGTCCAACACAGGTAAAAAGTAGCAGCAACTAATCGCTTTTTTACATTATTGGAAAAGCACAGCTTACCCAGCTTCAACCTCAACTTTTTCACCAGGTACTGTACATGTGGCTGAAAAGTGAGGGAGTCATCAATCAGAATACCCAGATATTTATAAGAGTCAACGACCTCTATTTCACTCCCTTCAAGTGTGACCACCGAAGGGATATTCTGTGGCCTACTCCGTTTGTTTGAAAACAACATACATTTTGTCTTATCTGTATTTAAAACACAATCAGTCTCAATTAACAGTTGGCAATGATTCCTTATGTCGATCCTAAAAATATCACCAGAAAAAAAGGAGATCCATCCATCAGAACCATTTTAAAGCTGCTGTAGTGACCAGACAAACTGGTTTAATTCAAGCTTCGCATGAAGTGGTTTAGTCATGCAATTAAAATACAAGAATATGAAAAAAATGGAAGAAGGTATTTTATTTAAGGAGTTTTCATTATAAACTCTACTGCTGCTACCACTTATACTTAACACATTCATCTCTATTCATGTGGGGTCTTATTAAAACATATCACTGCCATCACTTCTAATCAGGTGTCTTCATGTGGTCTCGTACTCTTTGCATTATTTATTGGTGGAGATTGTTCTTATCTGTTATGACACCGCTCTTAAAAGTTGTATTAACAAACCTGAAGGCCAAGTAGGTAGCTAATATATATTCCTTTAGAGGCAATAAAAAAAAAAAAGTTATATAATCATCACTAGGGTCCGGAATACGTTCATAAACAAGTCATGTCTTTGAAAAGCAGCTTCTCGGTTGATGTGAGCGGAATAAAAGCGTATTTTGTATTCAGATTTGGGAGTGGCAGCCGGCACCTGTGCTGGTGATCAGAGCGACCAGTGGGAAGGAGGAGGGGATTAACTCCACTTTGGAGAGGAGGAGCAACTGTCATTTAAGGATTTGCAGAGGGATATCTACGTTTCCCCCGCTAAGCTCTCGGTGAAGTGTCGAAGGGAAAATATTCAACGTTCTTGGATGGCTTTAGGCTGCGTGCGTGACAAAGCAGGGCACATTGACGCCAAAACACCGGAGCTCCACCTGAAATCCGCCGTTCTGTCCACACAGCGTCCGAGAACAGATCTTTTTCTTCACCAGCCCACACCCGAACGTCGCGGATTCACGGCATTTGATGGACACGCTAAATGAATCGATTAATTTCAGTCCGAGTTTAAACTCATCTGGCTTCAATGAGGTCATAAGCTGCTAAAACAAAACATTCAGGGCAATGACGCGCTGCTTATGGCTTTCCCTGACAGTTTTCTGGGGCCATAAAGTGCTGCTTCCAAATTGAAAAGCAGAAAATTATGTTGTCAAGATGGCCGATTGCAAGCCCCATTCTGTGTTGACAATTACTTCCTGTTTCCTCCGCTTTCTTTCCTCCTCTTGGTGGTGAGGGGGGGCGTATGGTGTATTAATACACCACGCGGCGGAGCGATGACTCCGGCGAACCCCACAACCCTCCCAGACAAAGTCACTCCCCTTGTCAGAAAGCCATTTCCTCCAGGGCTCAACAGATCATTTGCTCGTTCCTCTCCACTGGCACACATGTACGTACGATTACTCTCATCGGCGTCATCATCGTTTGTAGTTCATTAACTGCGCGCTAATGTCACACACATCTGCGACGGCAGCTATTTTTCTCGGCCCGGCAAACTCCATCACGTCGCAACGAGCAGCAGGCAAGAGAGCGAACGCCAACTGACCGGGAAATGAAGCGGAGACAAAGGACTTCGGCTTCGTCTTTTAACCCTCCTGTTACCTTTTTAAATAAACTAACATCTTTTGCCCTGGAGGTCAGTTGGACTGCAGCTATTTCAACCTCCAGACAATTATTCTAATTCCAATCAGTTCCAGTATTTAGGTGTCAGGTACATCATGTGTGTTTGTTGATACCTAAATATGTCAGTCTTTGTGATGGGGTGAGGCTCAGGTGCAGAGAGACAGGCTGGGACGCAATATAAACAACAAAAAACACTCTTTAATGAGTCAAAAGTTTCACAAAAACAAAGAGGGGCAGGCAGGAACTTGGGGTTCAGGGCAGGCGGGCAGGCAGGGTGGAAGCAGGCAGGATCAGGTATACGGACAAAAGAACACAAGTCTGTAGTCGTGTCTGTAATCGAGAAACGCCGAATATATAGGGGGGGGGGACACAGGTGTACAACATCAGACAGTAACGAGGCAAGAGTGGCCGAGGGCAGATGCAGGGAATTAAACAATTTAGACAAAAGACACAGAGGAGACACGGAACACAGGAGAAACAGAGCAGGGTGTTACAAAATAGCCCTTAAATAAAGTGTTTAGAAGGCTGCCGCGTAAACTTGTACATGCTTTTAATTTAATTTTACACTGCTGTATTTGCATATTTGTGTGTGTGTGTGTGTGTAGATAGATAGATAGATAGATAGATAGATAGATAGATCTCTATTATTTCACTTTGTATACTTCATGCACAGTCACTGTTTCTTTCTTTCTTATATTTATGTTATTCTCATGTGTTTAGTTTTTTTGGTGCTACTGTGATGAAAGATTTCCCCTTGGGGATTAATAAAGTATCTATCTATCTATCTTGCCCCTCCCCTGTGTCATGTGTGAACTATCTGTGATTTGCTGGTTATGTTAGGGCCCAAAACCTTTTTGGAAGATTTAAAAAAGTGCATGTTATAGTTATAGTGACCTCAATATCATCAAAAACAACCCAAACCTATAAAATAGCTCTATAAAATGTTGAAATTTCAGCCTGTCAATCATATATTTTGAGACTTCGAACATTGAATGGGGTCAAATTGACCCCATTCAATGTTTAATGTCGGTGTTCTTTGGGGTCAATTTGACCCCAGGCTGTTTTTCACTGTGTCAAATATATAAGAAATATCAACTTTTTTATATAATTAAAGGGCTATTTAGGTAGTCAACACACACACATAAAGTGCCTCACACTTAAACTTGGGAAACAATATTAATTCTAATAATTTTCTGGAGGTTTTAATTGCTGTGCCGAGGGTAAAATGTTAATAAATGTAAAGGTAACAGGAGGGTTAAAAGCCGTTCCGTGCACGCAGGATAAAGGTCGCTGATGAATTAGTCAGTTTCTTTCCCGCTGCGTCCTGCTGTCGCTGCAATCAGCCTCAGCTGTCCTCTGGAGACTCTTCTAAGTACTCAACGCTGCTTTTCTCACCACCTCATCGAGAGTGTCAAGGGCCCAGGCCATCTATATGCTATCTAAAGAATGATGACACCTTTTCGTGGCGGTAGGAGTACAGGGGGCAGGATCATAAGCCGCTCCAGGAACAACGTTTTTTTTTTACTAATTTCCTGCTCGGCTCTCAAGAGGTCACGGCGTCGAGGGTCGTTGAAGTCTACCTGCGCGCCACATCGCCTCACACCTCGAGAGAACTCGTATTTCCTCGCAGCCTTTTGGCCTCAAAGTTTTATGAGGCTTTTGTTCAAGTCATAGATCACTAGATTAATACTGTAGAAAACAGCTTTCCTCCACAGCGTGATGCTGATCCCCAGGGACACTTTTCCTGATCTCCGTCTGTGTCATTGCCGGCGAAATGAAAGCCCCTCGGAGCCAACGGAGCTCTGCGGCTGTCAACACTCTCCCCTGTGCGACACCCAATCTTCTCCAGCCATTGCTCTGCCATATGTTAAAGCAAAATGGAGGCAACACACTGCTGAGTTTGGCATGATTTGAGCCCTGGGGAGTGGGTGGCAGCGGAGACGGCGTCCCGTTGTCACCGACATATGGCTCCCGCGGCTTTGTCTGATGGTTTCTTTTGTTACGGCGTTTCACTGTATACGCCAATAGACTCCGAAAACGACGCGGCGTCGGATTGTTTCCGGGCCCGGCAGCCCGTTTGGAAAAAGTGAAACTGATTAAAAGGACCTGATGATCTTTTCCAACGTAATCCTTTCATCTCCACTGTGCTTAAAGTAAGTCTTGCGTGATCGCTATTGAGATTTGTGCGGTTTTAGACTTCAAACAGACGCTATGAATCACAGGATTAGCATCGAGCTACCGCCAGATAACACTCTGTGTTTGAGTGAAGCCAAAATAGAACGGATGAAAAGCAGCGAGTTTGTCGACGCTCCCTCGTTTCAGCCACGAGCCGCTTCCCTCACGACCATTCAGACAATTGTTAGCATGCTAGAGCTCTACTCTCTTTCGGCGTTTCTCAATCAGCGTACTTATGGGTCCTTTCCTCTACTTGAGTCCTCGTGACTCGTGAAATGTCAGTCGCAGCCCAAGTACATGTTCCAATTCAAAGTTTGCGTCTCTCAAAGCACGGTCAAAATGCCCGGATGTGACTTGATCCTCCCACTTTTCGGAGGATGCATCAGAGGAGACTTGTGCGTACTATGGTCAGCAGATATCCCACAATGCATTTCACCAACAACCGGAAACAATAGCGGAGGATAAAATAAACAATTGACAGTTGACTTTTTATAAATACTACTGTTGTTGAGTCACAGAATGTCATTTTCGGATATTTTGTTTATTTGATAGTAACAAATAATTTACAGTGAATAATTAGAGTAAACTTAGGACCAGCTGATGTGGTGACGTCATCAAGTCAGCTGCTGGTCCAATTGCAGAAAGACCGTCGTCCCGTTCTCCCGTCCTTGGGAGTCCAGACTCCAAAAGAACACAAGTCTATAGACGTGTATTTTGAATTGAGAAACGCCGTGTGTGCGGCTCCTCGTTTTGCTGAGTGTTGCTGGGTAATGCAATCCTAGATGGCCACTCCTATTAATCACTTCCTCCCAAGGAAGAGGGTTCATTAGGAAGCGATTCTCTTAATGGAGACTGCAATGGCCCATAGTAAGTGGTGCAGCGTCGGGGCAGAGGAGCTAAAGCCGTCCGCCCGGTGTCAGGTCTGAACAGGAGCGGAGGGGACTCCTCTAGGGTACCGCTAAATGACGTTGTCTATGGGTGAAGGGACCACTTGCATAAATAGACCCGGCGGTGATCCCGTCAGCTCAAAACACTCCGGCTCCGCAGGTAAAAGGTTGCCATCCTCTGCTGAGCCGTGAGGATGAGATCACTTAAAAGGAGGGAAAAATATTTAACACACGAAATATGACAAATTAATCTCATCGGGTAATGCGGGTGTCTCCGTGACAAATTTTTCGACGCGGTACCTGAGCGGGGCAAGTAATTATACCCAAATGAACTTGTCAGAGCGCGTAGGGAGACTATCACTCGAGTTAGTATCCGCTTTACGCGGCACGCCTGCGGGAAGATGACGGCTGCCGGCCCGGAGACAAACGAGTTCCCAGAGTGCTCGCACGCTAACAAAATGATAATACGCTAGCAGGGATGCAGCGTAGCTCTGTGTGGTGGCACTTGGTTCATGAGAACACTTCAAATAACATTCAGGGAATTTCAGGTGGAGGTGAGAAAGAAATGTGTTGCTGCCTAGTGGTGATGGAAAGTGGTCATGTTACTATTCTAACTCCTTATACCTTGAAATAACTCACAAAAGGCCCCAAAAGCACGTAAAAGATATGCGGAACATCTCTATAATATTTGCTGTGTACTGCTAATTGCACTTAACACATTTTACTAGTTGTGTTTCAGATTCAGATTTTACTCTGAAAATCTAAATATTGTTTGATCAAAAACATGACATGATGTATTTTCATAAAAAATGTAAGTAGAAGTAAGTGCATTGTGCTGATGATGACACTCTTTCACAGAACTTTTATTGTGTTAATAGTTTTACTGATAATAAAAGATGTTACTTCTGCTAAATTGATTTAGCATAAATAAATTGCCAATGGATGATTCAGCATACCTTTTAATGGTGCCAATTTGGCAAAATGTAAAACCCTAATATGATTTCAAATTAAATGAACAATTACCAGAAGCAGTCAGGTTGCATAACTATTTTATAAAAATTGTGTACAATAATCTTTCCAGCGGAAGGCAATTGTTGTCTATCCAGTATCTTATCCAGCCCCTTGATAGGCTGCTGGGGGACGTTTTAGGATACACTGAGCTCCTATCTCCTCTTCTCTCTCTCCTGATGGATGAATTTAAAAGTTTTCATCGCACATTACAAACTCTGCTTCCTCCCTGGAGTCGTTTTGACTTCACGTCTCATAGGTCATGTGACCTGGCTGTGTCCGACGCCTCCTGCCAGGTGGGCCGGCCTCAGCCCTGCTAACGCCCTCTGAAGGCACATTGGTAATTTGTGATATTGGGCTATATTGTTGTTGTGTTTTTTCATTCAGTCAATCATTGCAATACAACACAATTACATATAATATACAAAACAGAAAGACTGAAGGTATAGGTAGAACTAAAAAAAATGCAAATATATTCTTCTTTAATTATTATAATCAAATAATTCAGAAAATGTACATAAAATAAAGAAAAATACATTATACATTATAATATACATATATATTGGGCTGTATAAAATAAATTGGGCAGAATCACTGCTTTTTTAAATCACTTCTTAAAACTCATTTTTAGAGAACAGCTTTTAAGTGATCTAGTCTTTTTATGCAGAACTTGGTTCCCCTAATCTAGTTTGTCTGTTTTAAATTTATTTGTAATTTATTTGGTTTGTAATTTATTTTTTTATTTTTTTCATTTTAATATACTTTTAAATGCAATATTGGTTTCTTACTATTCCACTTGTTTTGCTTTGACTCTCTGTGCAGCACTTTGTAAAAACAATTTTTAAAGGTGCTATATAAATAAAGTTATTATTATATCAAATAAACTGAATAGTATCTTGGTAATCAAACACTGTATCGCAGGTGAGGCCAAGTGGTCTCTGACATCTCTGATGTCGCACAATAATACAAATGTCCCACAATAAAAATGCAATCTGAAACATTTCCCCTGAAATCAAAGCTTGATAATAATATTGATACATATGTGTGAAGCTCGTGTTCACACCGGGAGAGGCCTCAGTGTTGAACTGCCCTATCTTGCACACCGTGGCTCATTCATCCACTTGATAAACTAACACGAGTTATTCAATCGTGAGAAACACCTTTCTTCCCTCCGCCGTGTCTGCTTATCTCGAGCTCAGGTGTGCGATAACACCAGATGACAAAGCTTATATTCGGCTCAAAATCTTCTTCTCAGTCAATATACTAGCAAATATTAATGATGCTTTCCTCATAAGTGTTCACAGGGAGTTCAGAAGCTGCCGACAGATTAACAACAAGGGCGGGCGGGGGGGGGGGGAGCTCAAGCTGCATGGTAGAGAAAAGCTTCCTCTGTACTCCCAAAATGCTGAAGGCTTTCGGTGTGTCCTCTACTCCGTCCATAACCTCATCAGGCTGAATAATTGTTGCAGTGCAAAGAGGAGATTTCTTGGAGGTGAAACTTGTCCTTTCTCTTCCAGTACTCTCCTCACACTCCTTCAGTTATTTTCTGCAAAAGACTGTTGCCATGTCCTTTTCCAACTAATGAGACACGATTAAAACATGAACTTTCTTTTTTGATCGGCTCTCACCCCAGAGGCCTGCTCCCTCTCGTCACAATTATTCATTTTACATCAAAAGAAACTTTAATCACTGCAAACGTATAAAAGATGGATTGATACTAACTAGCTGATTCCTCCTCTTAATAGCTGATTGTCTTGGCATATTTAATTTAAATTTTATAGGAATGCAGTTGTAACATTGATGTTTTTTTTGTCTCTAATTCCCAAAGACTTTGTTGGCACCCACAGGCGAGTTTGTTTGCTGAATTTCTTCAATACTCTTCTATTTAATGTTTATATCTGCAGTGCAACATTGAGCCAAATGATGGAAGCATGACAAGCATTTATATTGTTCTCATTATTGTAGCCTATTTATTTTATTGAATATAATAAAAACGTTTTTTTTTTTTTACAGATTCAACGGTATACGACATCGACCGTCCCAGGACCCTCGCGGGGCAACAGTAAAAACTCCCCTAAAAAAAAACATTTAAACAGGATTTAACTGCCACAACTACTTTAAATAGAAAAACCTGAGTTCTGACAGTTTGGTCATCATTAACGCTAGAGTGGTTTAAAATAGTCTAAACATGCTTTAATCCTGATAAAGCTGTTTAAGTGTTGCACCTTGAGCCAGACGACTCCACTGACACTTATGTCTCGATACAAACAAGAAGTTATTAATATCTTCCCAGAGAAAAGTACAGAAGAGTTGCCGGAGTGTCACCCCTTCTGTAAAAAATAATACACGACAATCACAGAGAAACTTGACAGTTTCCATTTTTTAACAAGGACCGGAGTCCTTCCCATGCCCAGCACATAACCCGTGGATCCTTTTATTCTCTGTCCTCCCTTATCCTCATTAGATACGTCAGAGCGTCCCAGTATCCATAGCGACAGCGTCCTCTGTGTCATGGCTGTTAGTGCTGCTGACATCTTTACCTTCAAGTCTTTAGTCTGAGAAGCTCGGACAGCTTCTGGGGCGTCTTCCCTCCCCATCACAGGCCTCCTGGGTACGTTGAAGGTACACGTCTCCCCTCTGTTTGCTCTTCTTCGCCATGGGTTGGCGCTCGTATTCCTTCTTTTCGCAGGGAAGACAAAAAAAACCTCTTAACTCCTTCTTTTTTTTTTTTTTAAACAATGTATTTATTGATTTTCAGTCTGCAGGTCACATCAGGTTGAATATCAACAGGACAATAAACAGCAACATTTTCACCCTGTTCCCCCTCCCATAATAATAAAGTAACTAAATAATAGTTCAATTAAAAACAGATAATGAAAATAAAAGGAAAGTAAAAAGAAACATAAACATAAAAATATACTTTACAAACTGAGTAATGGGTGTTTTTTGTTGTTGTTTTTCCTACTATTCAATGTACATAATCAGACCCCCCGAGCTCTTAACTACTTTAAAGTTTAATTGATGAGAGCAAATACAAAAAGTAAGATAGCCTCTTGATATAATACCATTTATAAAATATCGAACACATGTGAATGCTTTCTATAACATATAAACATTATAAACATATTTCTTGGAAATGGAAGGTTTATCTTTATAAATGGTTGTGAAAAATGCATTTTTTCTTTAAGGATCCACTTCACTTCACTTTGCAAGGTTGGATCAACCTAATCACGCAGGTGCTAAGTGCGACATCTATTATATTGTTGCAGACTCTAAGGACATGCATCAGGAACCATGGTAACGCGACGTGTCCCGAGTAACGTCAGCGTTCGTGTGCAGAAATAATCACACGGCTTTGCGTAGTCAAATTCCCACTAGTTTTCTATAGAATCTACAATATTAGTATTCATGTTCATAAAAGAAACGACTTGGAAGAAAAACATGTATGTCTATTTCAAAACCTTCGCTGAGAAGCCTTCTCTTCTACCATAATGACAGTACTTACGGTTTTGCACTCAACAATGTTTTTGAGGTTTAAATAAAGTATCATGTTTTTTGCCAATAATTTGCAGACAATTTGCAACTTTAATCGCAGACAATATTGGATTTTGTTCCCCCCCGTAAATGTAAAACTCGGGGCTGCACGGTGGTGTAGCGGCAAGCAGTGTCGCCTCAAAGCGAGAGGAGCCTGGGTTCGGATCCCGGTCCGGGCGGTCCGGTTCCTCTTTGTGGAGTTCGCGTGGTGTCAGCGTGGGTTCCCTCTCGGTTCTCCAGCTTCCTCCCACAGTCCAAAGACATGCAGCTCAAGTTAATTGGACTCTAAAATGCCCGAAGGTGTGAACGGTTGTCTGTCTCTCTCTGAGCCCTGAGACGGACGGCTTACAGTAGCTGTATAGGCAAACTTCATGAAGATGATTTTTATACAAACTTTGATGGTCACACAAACTTTTTTTTCCTTCTTCTGTACAATGATTTCATACCTCTTATCACAAAAGGTAATAATTTTTACTTTGAAGAAGTCTATAATGAACTGCATCAAATGCTCTTTTTAAATCATGAAAGACGCCACCTTCGACCTCCCAATGTCTAATTTAGTCTTCATATTTATTTTTAGAAGAAAATAATTGCAGTCTCAGTGAATTGTTTATCAGAATATTTCACTCAGACGAGCCAAACGGACGAGGGCTTGTGAACGTATCCCGAGACAATAAAGATAAATATTATTGTCTGTGACAATCTGCCCCCCTGACCCCGACAGCTGGGGACACATCTTAACATATTTGGGTTGCCCTTGACGTTTCTTCCCTCCGCCGCAACCAAGCAAACTCCCAGCGAGTTGGGAATCGATGCGAGCGGCAGGCGGTCGCACCGCGCCGGGCGGCTGTCGTTGAAATTCTCCGGCAGTAACCGTGAGGCTGTTTGAAAATACAAAGAATAATGGGAACGAAGAACTGGCTCCGCTCTGTCCAGTTTAACAGAGGGCCCGAAAGAGATGGGACACGGGACAGGGTGCGAGAAGGAGGAAAAGAAAGTGTGAACGTCGACAATTTTCAAACGCAGCTCTCTCTCCAATCAATCGGCCCGGGGTTCACTCTGCAACTTTACTCCGGGATCTCATGCTAGCCAATTTGGTTGTTGCTCAAAAGTTCTGCCGGCGCTAAGACCTTTAAAGAGCTGCTCTAATGCGTCCATCTCTCTCTCTTTCTCTCCTCTAGTATCTCTAACCTTGACATGAGAGCGCTCCCCATCATCTCCACACAAAAGCACCTGATTGATTCCCAATGTGAAAGAGTTTGCTCGGGCACACACTTGGTGCCGCGCCCCCGGACTCTTGATTGGATCCTCGGAGGCTCTCCCTGCTTCTCGTCCCGCCGGCTCAATCATCTTCGTCTGATTGGCGATCTTAGCCCCTGTGACCTCCTGGAAACGGACCGTACCACTGGGCTAGCGCGGGTGGCCTCACACTGCCTTATCTTCTCTCTCTCTCTTGTGTAAATAGCCGGAGACCCTTAAAGAGCCGCGCTCCAAGCTCTCAGGGGTAGCTTTTTGAAACACATTTGTTTCATCCAGAAACATCCACTTTTCTCTGACGAGAGCTCACTGTGGGTGTGGGTGTGGTGGTGTGTGTGTGTGGGGGGGGGGGGGCGTTTTGATCGTCTGCCACTGGATTGTTGTTGCTCCGGGAGCTTCGTGAGAATGCGATGGGCCAGAATATGAAGGGTGCTGCTGCCGCTGTTCTCCTATCGGAAGTAGCGAGCTCAAATAAAGAGCGCTGTTCTTCAACAGATGAATCCGCTTCAATTAAACACCACAACTGACAAGAGGAAACATAAGAATGAGAAAAGAACACAATTTCAACTCCGGTTGGCCCGATGACAAAAACATCGCGCATGAAAAGGGCAAACTTTATTTTTATCTCTTACTATGTACAGTAAACACACACACACACACACACACAGTGTCAGTCGAACGTTTGGTGGATGGGAGGCGAGTACAGGGTGACTGTAGGAGAATATAACAACAAGGAACAACTCCCATTGGCTGCCTATGAGACTTTTAAACCATACATATCTCTGTGGTTTCTAGTGGACTTTGTGCTGTTAAATATATATATATATATATATATATATATATATATATATATATATATATATATATATATATATATAGTGAAATGTCTACTGAGCTCACAACAGGGGGACCCACATATTGAACCTCATATTAAGATTTTGAAAAGAGTCGGCGCTAAGACCACAATTATGGTTCCTTATTCCAAGTAGACTATTAAAACAGTTAATATCTCTTAAACATTTGACAAAAGAAAGTGTTATTATACTTGTGCAATTGATGTACAGTGTATATAGCAGAAGCGCCTCGGCTGTGAAAATCTTCTGACTCCTGATGGGTCCTGCCCCGGGGGGCCCCTGTCACTACCAGCTGAGAAATATACAAAGCAGAGCACGCCATTTATATATTTATATTTTTATATATATATTAATACATGCATAGAAATTTTAATATTCCAATAACATAAATACATTAAAATAATATGCACACGCACACGCACACACACACACACAAACAAACACACTTCATTATCAACTAAATACCAGTGTTTCTTCATTGTCTCCAGTTGATGTTTGTATTGACTTATTGATCTTACATCATTAGGGCGGTAAATTCTTCTCTGGATGAATCACTTGGAATGATGTCATTAAACAGTATAAAACAGAAAGAGGATGAAGTAAACCATTGCATTTAAATTGGAGTTATTACTTATCAAATCCACTAATGGTTTAACCTCTAATCGGAATTTCTTATTAGATTTTACACTCAGAATTGTGACATTCAATCACTAATGCACTTTTAAGTCATGAATGAAAATCGTTTGGTTGTGAGAATCTCTTCCTACAGTGTGACATTGCGATGTAATTTAGTTTTGTCTCTAGTTCATAAGAAGCAACCTTCAAATATAATGTTGAAGTATCCATTTATTAGCAATTTATTAAAAAAAAGTATTACTTGAAGGCTTGTTAGAAAGTAATGAACTGTAGTTGTATTGATTGCTGATAACTGATCTCTAAGCCATATATTAATCAACCATAAATAAAGACAAAGGTTAAAACCTTTTAGAGAAGCTTCCTCGATAGTGGTGGTGATTCTGGGAATTTAAAAACAAACTGATCATTTATGTGCTCTGTGACGTGGCATCATGATGCGTAAGGTTCTGGCCATTGATAATAAAGTAAAACACACACATATATATATATATGTATATATATATATATATATATATATATATATATATATATATATATATATATATATATATATATATATATTGTTGGAGGGCACAATTTACCAATTGCTGGACTTGGGGCGATATGACAAGAGAAGACAATGTTGTTTGTTTATTTTTACTTTTGTATTTTCTTATCACAAATATATAGTTTGCTTCATTTGAAGTCACTTCCATTGGAAGGTAAACATCACAGTCACATGAAAACACTGAAAGAGATAAAGAAGCTGAGGACTAAGGTAGCTTTTTGCCCACTGGCAGGTTTAGCCTGTATAATATGGTGTATATATACTATTTTCATTACAAAAACACTAAACACGCTTTTATAAACGGCAATATGCCACAAAATCTCTCCGGCTACGGAATTCAAAATGCTAAATAAATAGTTTTAAAAAGAAACACTGCCATGCACGACAGACTTTACATTTGATATATATTTATTATCTACATCATTAGGATATGTATTTTTCAGAATGTCATTCTCCACAAAAAGAAAATCTGTATTCTAGCCACAGGGTCATAGGAGAAAATGTGGAGTAAGCCTTTGCCAGCCAATAAAAATCTTATTTTACAGCAAGCTGGGAAGTATGTCTGGCCTACTTTTAAGTGTATTCCTTCCCCAAAAAGTTATCTCTTAAATATATAATGCAGATCGCCCATTTAATCGTCTATCGGCTTTTCCTTCTCCAAACTATTAATAATACATCCACCTTTAAAAAAGCCTCTCTGAGTCGACCTCTAGTCCATTGTAAGTGGAGCTCTATTACTGGCTGGTTCTCTGCGGCTTGCTACGATAATAATTGTGTCGGACACACTGCACGCCACTTTTTCGAGGATGGTGTGGCCAGCAGAGCCCAAACATAAAAATTGTCCATTCTTACGCTTCTATCCCTTTGATCGGATAAAATTGTTGACAGGATGTTCAATCTGTTTCTTTGTAATCAATGTAATAATTGTTTTTTTTCATTACAGGGCTTGAAAAAAGACAATAAAGTAACTCTGAATATGCAATATGAGTTTACAGATAATTTCAATGCCTCCTCATCATTGTAGAGATTGTTTTTTGGCTTTTGGGCCTATCACACCAGTCTATGGTGTAAGTATGAGTTAAAACATATAAACATAAAAAATATATCTCAATACATCCAATTTTAAGTCAATCAGTAAGATTTTATATGTGATCTGCATATTTCGCCAGAGGTACCATATCTCAAACAGGTATTCTGGATGTGTCAGGGAGGTGGGGGATATTTTTATTTGTATTTAAAGGGCTATTTAGGTAGTCAACAAACAAACATAAAGTACCTCACACTTAAACTTAGGAAACAATATTAATTCTAATAATTTTCTAGAGGTTTAAATAGCTGGGGTCAAATTGACCCCAGGGGTAAAAGATGTTAGTCAATTTAAAGATAACGGGAGGGTTAAATCGATCGTGCCTTGAAATCTTTACAGTTCATTTTGTTTGTTCGCCCTCCGGCTTTTTAGAAAAAAATGCAGCGCATAGAGTACAAATGCCTTCGTTCCTTCTTGGAGGTCGCACACCGTCTGTGGAGGCTCCCGCTACGGCGCCGAGCTCCAGTCTAAACAAAGCTTATAGAACCAGGGTTACAATGTCGTAACCTTCACTACCTTATAATACACCAAACACATGGGATCCTCTGGTGGTTAGGTGGAGTATTGTACTCACTTATAATAGAAAAAAAGGTATATGGATACACAATTATGACTTTGTTATAGTCACAAGAGTTAATGTAATTGGTTACCTCCACTATTTAATTAGTTTTAAATGTAGTTTTTTTCCTATTCTCAGCCCTGACTCATGTGACTCACTCTCATTGGGCGGGTGACTCTCATTTGATAGCGGCTGACCTTAACCAAAGAAACAATGTTCTTATCTAATCAAAACATTTTGGTATTCCGACCTTTATTGGAAAGCGGTTAGCGTAGAAGTGAACAGAAATTGAATGGAGAGAGAGGAGGAGGAAGTACAACAAAGGTCCCCAGCTGGAATCGAAAAGGGGGCATGCGTACTATTCCTCTGGCTGCCAGGACGCCTCCATGTATGAGTCATCCAATAACAATACAAATAATAGGTTGATTCGATATTTTTTTATTTTATAAATGACATTAGTTATGCATAATATTTTTTTAAGGGCTCACAGTCAGGTAATAACAGACATAAACATCACATTGTTTTTTACAAAAAAAATCACATCCACAAAGTCCTCAAAAAAACATGTTGACATCATCTCGTAGCCTTGAAGTGACACCCCCCCCCCCCCCCCCCCTCCGTCACAATGCGGTGTGTCCACCTCTCAGCACACACACTTTACAGTCTGTGACCGACTTTCTGGCAACAAAAACAAGTTGCCGTCAGTTGTCATATCAGCGGCTTGTTTTGTTTTCGCTGAATCAGCTTTCCATGAAAACCCGTCTTCGCCTCCCGACCTCTTGCCATCACAAAAAAAACAGGAAACGCTTAATGGGATTCAGCCAGAGTTACAGGGAGGAACGCCCAGGAGATAACATACTAGGAGAGAGATGAGGGACGTAGTGTTAACTCACCAATCATGAGCATAATAATCATAAGCATCCTGACTGGGTGCATCACCGTGTGGTACGGGAGCTGCACAGCCAAAGACCGCAAGGCCCTACGTAGTGTGGTCAGGACTGCGGAGTTCATCATCGGTAGGGAGCTCCCAGCCCTGCAGGATACATACCGCACACGATGCCTCAGGAAAACTAGCAGGATCCTAAAGGACTGCCACCATCCCGCCTTCAGACTGCTCACCCCGCTGCCTTCGGGAAGGCGCTACCGTAGTCTCCGGTCTCGCACACAAAGACTGGAGAACAGTTTCTTCCCGAGAGCCATCAGGCTGCTAAATGGACATTGACACACTATCGACACTTACAGTCATTGTCACTTTCATACACTGTCACTTTCAATCACTGCTTGTACTTACACTTGCACGGCAAGTACATAGCTACCAGAATTATTGCACTCCCATTGTCTGTAGTTTAGTTTAGTTTATTATATGTTACTATATATATATATATATATATATGTATATAGGTTAGGTATATGTCTTAGCATGTTGTATTGTATATTATCTTGCATATTTAGTAAGGTTATTATATGTGTCAGTACTTGCACAGAGTCTGTCATGTTATGTTATGTTGTATTATTGTTGTGTGTTATGCTATGGTAGTTGTTGTGTGGTGCCTTGTCCTAAGAATTTCAGTGCCCAGTCTGACCCTGTGTCATTCTGTGCATCTGACAATAAAAGACTTGAAACTTGAATACTATCATTACTATCAACGTAAAGGGAGGGTGTAGCATTAAAATGACTTATTCATCACATGGTTAGGGTGCGGGGTTACTGGTCCTGGACTCTGTGAGGATTCAGAAACACATGAAAGCAGCCACGCTTAATGAATCTTTGTCACTGGTAGGAAGTATTGAAGGAGTCATCTGACAGAAACCTGCAGTGGATACATCAATTCAATTCAGTTTATTTGTATAGCCCAATTTCACAAATTACAAATTTGTCTCGGAGTGCTTTACAGTCTGTACACAGACTGTAAAGCACTGTCTGTACACCAAAATCTCACATCGGATCAGGAAAAACTTCCAAACAACCCATCAGGGGGGGGAAAAGAAGAAACCTTCAGGAGAGTAACAGAGGAGGATCCCTCTCCAGGATGGACAGAACAATAGATGTCATTTGGGCGGGTTTTGCTCAGTGGGGAGAGTGGTCGTCCCGTAACCGCAAGGTAGCAGGTTCGATCCCCGCTCTCCCCATTATTTGCAGCCCGAAGTGTCATTGAGCAAGGCACTGAACCCCCCAGCTGCTCCCCGGGTGCTCCACTGCTCCTTCATAACGCAGGATGGGTCAAATGCAGACACAAATTTCCCCATTGTGGGATCAATAAAGTATACATTATTATTTAATGCGTAGAAGGACAGATTAGAGTTAAAACACATTCAATGAGTATGACAGAGTGTATGAATAGTTGGTAGTAGGCATATTCCACGATGGAGACCTCCACGATCCATCAGGCAAGATGGCGGTAGAGAAGAGGAGTGGGCGGAGTCTCAACAGGGCAGTGGCGTAGTTGGTGGCAGGAATTCCAGTACCCAGACCGTGATGATCCATCAGGCAGATAGGATCTATGACGTCTCATAGGGTCCGATGACCCTATCATTGTCATTCATTGTTGAGTCATTGTTTATGCAGATACGTTATGATGACATGCTATCACAATGAGTAAGTATACATGTCCTATATATATTGTGCTGTTTTCTGTGTGTTTTTTGTTGTTACAAGATCTAATTCCCTCACATCCAGGTTTCATCTTATTCTCAAGTAGTGTTATCCTGCAGAGTTATCTCATCACACGATGTCTACGCCATGAAAGCCTCTGTCACAAGTGCTGGACAGAGATGTAAGGCCTGTATGGAGCGCTTTTTCTCATCCGCATATGCCATTGATCACTTAAATGTGATCCTCAAGGCAAATCTCTCCCCGGAGATGATTAAATACAATTGGTTTTCCTTCCTCCGAATCTCAAGTATGTGTAGCTAAACATGCCACCAGGCAATGAAAGCTGGCAGTATGAAAGATGGCCATTACTCTCACTACCGAAGCTGCAAATGCCTCATTCCAGGAAGCAGCCGTATGGTGAGCATCCTTAATGAGTGTTCAGGAGAAGGAATTCATATATTTACTCTGGGTGTGATTAAATTGCAGTGCTGGCGAGGCATCAGGCAGAGTGGTTGTTTACCTAACAATGCATTATCCTTATGTGCGATCCATCCACCCAACTCTGTAACACAGACAGAACACCTCTTTTGGGTTTGAAAATGCAAAAAAAACCTTTCCAAAAATCAGGGCCGGATGTTCTAAAACGCCGCGAGGAGGCGGAGGGATTAAACATGAATGTATTTTGCATTTCGTATTGAGGTGATTTTTCAGCCCCGCTATGCCTGCCATTTTTTTCCCTTTTTTTTCTCCAAGGCATTAAATTGATGTTGGAAAGGCAATAAAGCTGAGTATTTTTTTTCTTGGCACACCAGCATCCCAGAGAGCAAATCTGACAGACATGTGAGAGATGGGAGAATAGCTGGCTGCTGGCAGTAAAGATCTGAGCTGTGTGCGATTCCTCTCTGCGATATATTAGGAAGTGCAATTGTTCTCGAGAAATACACACAGCATTTTTCATCACCTATCAAAGCAATTACCATCAATGTGAAAGAACACCGGTACCTATCTTTAAAAAATGTTTTTGGAAATGAGATGCAGCATTTCTTGTGTTTGTTGACAGATTGAGACTAGAGACTCCTTTGTTATCTTTATACAGAGTTGTTCTAGTACCTTTTATATTATTTGGCTTATATCACAATATGTTTGAGTGCTTTCATGGTGGCGGAATTATATAACGGTATTACTCTTTTACATGATACTCCACTCAAAACCTGATTACACTAATGTGTAAGGGAACATATCTAAAGGAAGAAAACATAACAAAAGTTGTATATAAATATACATTTATAATAATAAATGTATATAATATAAATGTGATGTGAGTAATTCAGAGTTAGAAATGATCTCCTCCTCTCCTCCTCTCTGCCTCCATCTCCTGATGGATGGTGGAGGTCTCCAAACTCTCCATCGTGGAATATGCCTAATATGAACTATTGATAAACTCTGACAAATTTATTGAGTGTATTTTAACTCTAAATATGTCCTTCTGGTCACATGACATCTATTGTTCTGTCCATCCTGGAGAGGGATCCTCCTCTGTTGCTCTCCCCAAGGTTTCTTCCCCTTTTTTCCCCCTGAAGGGTTATTTCGGAGTTTTTCGTGATCCGAGACAAAATTGTAATTTGTGAAAGTTTTTCCTGATCCAATGTGAGGTTTTGGGTCAGGGATGTATATGTGTACAGATTGTAAAGCACTCTGGGACAAATTTGTAATTTGTGAAATTGGGCTATACAAATAAACTGAATTGAATTGAATTAAAATCGCAGTAGTTATTATTTTTTTACCTCATTTCAACATGTAACTTAAAATAATGAAGAAACAGAGTTTACATATATCTTATATAAGCTTAACTTTGTAATTGTTAATAAGCTATATTGACAGATATAAAACCATCCATCCCACATTTTGTAGGATAAGAGTTGTTCTCATGTCGGTCTCGTGTGATTCACAGGCACACATCCTCGTCGTATTCTGCCTCTTCCTGCTGTGACGTCGTACACATCGTATTTTATATGATAGGGTTGGGTGATGTTCTCTCCAAGTAAGATGTGATACTCCCTGGTGTTTTAAACTATAACAGCCCTGAAAATGACCACATTACTTTTTTAGAATTGCTTTGTCACTCAAATGGTTTCATGGAGACGTTCCACCGACTGAAGGCCGTCTGACTGAAGGTCAGTGCAACTGGCTCCTGGAAGAAAATACAACGCCTCCTTAAAATCAAGTCCCTTATATATTTTTGGACACTTTAAATCTCCCAACTTGCAATTGTTTGTCAATTGTGTTTTATTTTACATTTGTATTATCCCTAGTTACAACATCATTAGGATTTTTACAAAACTGTATATCGAATATCTGATGATTTATATCAGTTATAGTGACAACATACTCAGACAAATGATCCAAACCACTTTATTTGAAAGTAAGCAGTCCTGAAATCTAACCGATCGTCCATTTTTGTATTCAGTTTTCTTCTAATAGTGCAGAGATGAAAGGACTTGAGGCGAAAGAGAAATGAGGAATGAGAAGCCGACTGGGGACATTTGCGTCGTGTACCTGCTCCGTCTCAAGGTCTGAGTCACAAAATATATCGAGTTAATGATGCACAATGATTACAGGACAACACGCCCATAAGGTTTAGCAGTGGAGTGTAATTTGCCTTTATATGCGCCTGATTGCAATCAATCATGGGGCAAAGTATTTCTGTGCTCGGGTCCAGTGCACCGGGGGTGAGGGAGAGACTCGGGCCATGCTGCGGCCATATATACCGATCTGAGTAGTCTATATCGGGTGGTTTGTATAATACATCATGCATTAGTTTATTTGAAGAGTTTGCTACAGTTTTGAGTTTGTTAAATTGTTAAACATTTGTGTATAGTGTGCTTAACCCTCCTGTTACCTTCACATTTACGAACATACAGTATGTTACCCTCGGGGTCAATCTGACCCCAGCAATTAAAACCTCCAGAAAATTATTAGAATTAATATTGTTTCCCAAGTTTAAGTGTGAGGTACTTTGTTTTTTTGTTGACTATCTAAATAGCCCTTTAAATATATAAAAAAGTTGATATTTCTTATATGCCTCTTGCCCAACATTAAACATTGAATGAGGTCAAATTGACCCCAAAGAACATCGATGTTAAACATTGAATGGGGTCAAATTGACCCTAAAAGG
Source organism: Liparis tanakae (assembly GCA_036178185.1). Classification (NCBI taxonomy): domain Eukaryota; kingdom Metazoa; phylum Chordata; class Actinopteri; order Perciformes; family Liparidae; genus Liparis; species Liparis tanakae. Next base: position 11,562,935 of record CM070106.1, read on the forward strand.
TAACGGGAGGGTTAAAGCATTGAATGGAAACTCACATTTTAATAATGTTGTGGATGATCCATATAACTCAAATTTTTCATTGGAATTACTTTGTTAAAAAACAAGAGTCTCTCTGTCAGATTTCGGTTCATTAACAAGCAATACAGCACCGGAACGAGAGCTAGAGTACGTCCTAAACAACATTTACATGCAAAGTCCTCTGAGTTTCCCGGGGATTGCTCCTGTGCCGCTAAATGTATGAAACTACAGCAGTCTGGTCTGTGAGGGAAGAAAAACTGAAGTATTGATTTGTGGTGTTTATGATCTCAGATGATATGAATCTGTTGAGGTTAGGTTTTGGATTTGTGCGAGAAGAAACGGGAAAACAACAACTCGCGAGTCTCTTTCCGAGGGATTTATTTTGTGCATCGTCACGATTCAGAACAGCGGCCACAACGGCCACAATAAAACATTTGTTGGCACTGGTTTTCAATACTTGGGAAATAGAAATTCTCCTTTTTGTCGACTTTTTTTTTGCATCCCAGAATAAATATTGTGCGTGTCTGTGCATGCATATGCATGTATTCATTTGGATTTGATTGCTTAATTGGATTTATGACTCGCCATTGAGCAAAACGCCGCCATCTCTACAAATGACGTCCGGCGTCGGCACCGGGGTTTGGACCCGGTTTCCTCTCACAGCCCATCTGCACCTCTCGTCCTCTCCAAAAGACATAATAACCCCACCAATCCTGCAGCCTCTCACCATGACTGCCTCCTTTCTGGCAGCCCTGCCCGCCACATTAGGATTTGGAACGAGGCTGGAGGCCTCCCCCCCCCCCCATTACCATCTCTGAGAAAGATGATTCCCTCCTGTCGGTGTGCCTTTTCCTCGTCACTGCCGGTAAATGCATTACAGGCCTGGCCGCCGGGGCCGAAGGAGCTGGCGTCGGGCTGGTCGGTGGTAATTCAGTCACAAGCCGGGCCTGGAAGAAGCTCTTTTTATTGGCCCTTGGGGGCCTCTTTATTCTTTTGTCCTTTACCGATGGTTTTCTGTAAAATGTGATCTCACTATACTGAGGCTGGCGGGCAGGGAAGAAAAATCTGTGAGGAAACCGGCTTTCTTTCTGTGTGTGTCCGTCCGGCCCCCCCGAGGGGTCACTGAAAGTACGCTTCAGCGACTACCAGGCCGGCTTTAAGGCAACCAAAACTTACAAACAGGTGTTATTTGAACACATATTGGTTACTTTCACATGAAAACATATTCAAACTTAATGTAGTTACATGTTAACAGTATTCAAAACACTTTCTTTCCAAAAGTAAAATTAAATCAATAAAACAATGAACACCGCACAGTAAATGTTTTCAACTCCTAATGCTAAATAGTTTAATACAAATGAAATCATCCTATTTCAATTATTATATGTTTCGTGAATACAATCTAAATATACAATGTTACTGTCTCTCTGTTAGATGAATGTAGTGCACAGGGTTCCTATAAAGTAGATGAGTATGATTCCTAGCATGCAGAAGATTTGTATATTTTCTAAGTTGGATCCTTTTGTAACTTAAGCCAATACACGTCATGCATCATGCCTGCATATACACGGTGTCGGCTGATTCCAGGTCTAATGTGTCTGATCTTTGTTATCACAACTTTGATTTCCGCAAATATTTTTGGATGAAGCGAGAGCTGCAGATTTGGACAAAGCATCCCTGACCTCACTCCTTTTCCTGTTTTCCTCTGTCGGAGTATGGCTCTTAAAAAGAGCCTAAACATAATGTGCCGTACTTTACTAGCTTTGCTCTGTAACAGTCTCTCACCCAAACAGCACAATCTTTTCGAACGTATTGCACATCCTATCCTGTGTATGTGTCACGGGAGTATTAGGGTGGACCTAAATGCACGACTCAGGAGACAGAACTGGAAAATAATTCACTTTACTCAAAGTTCTGGCACGAACAAAACAGACAGGAACAGATAAACACACTTGGTGACGCTGGATGGCTTCAAGAAGAACACAAGACAATCTGGCAGAGGACAAGTGGAAGTGAGGGCGCTAAATAGTGAGCGACTAATGAGGGAATGGGCTGCAGGTGAGAAGGGCGTGAGGACCAGGTGAAGGGAATGAGGGACTAACGAGGTGATCAGAGGCAGGTGAAGGGAGTTGGACTGACGAGATGGGAAGCAGGATCTGGAATGACGTGATAGTTAGACAGGATGAAAACAACTAATTAAAAAAGGAAGGTATGGAGCTGAACTGTTAGAGTGTGAGAGTTTCTGTTTCCATCAATCCAGAGCATCTGATTGGTAGCCGGGTGTCATCTATCAACGTGCAGTTCATCTCATTAAAAATCCTCCTGGTCACAGATGAATCGACAGCCCGGCAGGAAACTGAGTGATTCCACATGATGAATGTGCATAACAGAGATAACAGAAAGTTCATGAGACTAAATGTTTGATCATTTTCTGATGAATCATATCTGTTGCTGTATTATCATCTTTCACACTAGGCTACATCATTACAGCTGACCACTGGTCCTTAACAAGCTTATGTTCATGATCTCCCATCAGATTGCCAGCATGGAAATTGATGTGATAATTCTCAAGTGCAGCTATTCTCAAGCAGTGGGATGGGAACCACTGGTTGGTGGGCCTCAGGGCACCACCCACCAGGGGGCTACTACCAAAGATTCGATCAATTGCAAAGCTAGTCATCTTTATATATCAATATTCAAAAGAACTCAAATAAATGAAAATATTCCGATCAAGTGAAAAACTAGTCATTTTTATGTATCAATATTCTCAATAATTCAAATAAATGAAAATATTCCGATCAATTGCAAAGCTAGTCATCTTTACGTATTAATATTTGCAAGAATTAAAATAAATGAAAATATTCCGATCAATTGCAAAGCTAGTCATCTTTACGTATCAGTATTTGCAAGAATTAAAATAAATGAAAATATTCGATCAATTGCAAAGCTAGTCATCTTTACGTATCAATATTTGCAAGAATTAAAATAAATGAAAATATTCCAATCAATTGCAAAGCTAGTCATCTTTATACATTAATATTCTCAAGAATTCACATGAATACAAATTGAAATGCATAATTTCAACCGGTTGCCTTTAAATATCATCATGGCAATCTCAACCGCCTCATCAGGTAGAGACACACTTTCGCTGCAACAATCAGAAAGAGGTTGAGAACCCTTTCTCCAGCATCACATGCTCTTATGGCTCTCGTTGGCAACAAGACAGAAGAGTAAGCTAGCGTTTAAAAGAATCCCAAACTAGTGTGCCAACACGTTTCCAGGGTAAGTAGCGAGCAGCACTAGCTCCAAAATGTCAAAATCTAGAGACAAGATGGTTTTCTTCTTCTTTTTTCTCTTTTTCTTTCTCTGTCAAAGCATTTGAAATAAGAATTTCCAAATAAAATAAACCAAAAGATTTCTAAAATGCATATCCTCGCTTTAAGTTTACCAATGAGAATGGAATGTGTCTTGGTTTTAGAAGGAGGTGCCTGATTAAACTTCGGTCAAAATCTTGACTTTACAATTATTACGATTGTTAATTTCTGTTATGTGTTGACCTGTTGTTGTTAAAGACCAGATAGAGTTTGTATACACAGGAATGAGAGACGTTGCATCATATAGGTAGGTATTGCATATATATATATATATATATATATATATATATATATATATATATATATATATATATATATATATATATCATTTTTGAGGGGGAATCAATGTAATTTTCTACAAATTATGAAATAAATTACAACATTAGAAGATACAGAAAATAACAGCAGGAGACAAACACAAAAGAAAATATGTATGATAAATGCAAATATGTATGATATATGCAAATGTTACAATCTGTTCACAAAAACTAAAAATGACTAATTGCAAGTTATTGAGATCTAAAGCACACTCTGTTAGTCTATAGCTGCAAAATAAGCAGCATGTTTGGACTTTTATGGCTTTGACATTAAAGACTAATTTAAGACCAAAAACTTTGGTGGAAAAAATAAGCAATAACTTCACATGTGAGAAAGTTCCAGTTAGATACTGATTACCACCAAGGGCAGGAATTTATATGTTATCCACCGCTTTCAAAACAGCACTTTGTGGCAATATGTCATATGAAGAGTCACAACTCAAACTAATTAAGCTTAATTGATGTGCAATACACATAGTGTACCATAGTGTGTGCACACAAATAAATTAGATATTTTTCTTGACCTAAATTCTCTGTCAGGCTCGTCATATAAACTGTTATGACAGCGCTGCAGAAATGGTTTGAAATAGAATATTATTTAAATATACAAACTCAGTCAAAACCACTTTTACTTTAAATGTTAAATGGGCTTTTCTTTCAAGGCACTTCTCTCGTCTGCAACCACTCAAACTGTTTTTAAGACTACATGTCATCATTCACCCATTGATACCCATTCATACTGGTGGCAGGGGTTACCATGCAAGGTGCCACTTCATAAACATTCATACTCTCTCACACACTGTGGGAACAGCCTGCGGGGGCCGTGAAGTGCCTCAAGGAGGCATCGAACCGCGCTCTTCCACTTACAGCGGACGCACAACAAAGAATAAAGCTATTTGATTTTCTAAGATGTGTTAAAAGGTTTTACTAATGTCCATAAATGGTTGGATAAGTTAAATGATACTGTAGTGCACACTTCACTATATCAGAACAAAGTGTTTATGTATTAAAAGGGATTGTCCTTACATTAAATATACAAATTATAATAATGAACTCAGAATTATATTTTAATTTTTGACTCTGATGTAAATGTGGGCCTTTTTTTATTTAATCTTTTCAGAAACTGTATTCATTTAATTCTCATTCTAATCTCAGAACTGTATTTATTTTTGATTTTCTGTGTGTGGCTCAAATTCTCTTCACGTTCCATAAAAATTCTTCCTTTCGATTTAACTTCAAACGGACCTCCGCAGTCACTAAGCGGTGGCCCCATTCTGCTAGGGATGAAAAATATGATTTTAAAGAAAATAAATATAAATTAGCATCGCTTGCTTTGATTTACCTTGTGTCCCACTGGTATCTCCTCTGGGTCCAGCTGTCCCACTGCTACACACAAAGCAGCTCTAGATGGTGTCAACACCCTCTGTGGAGTCAACGCTGTCCGACTTGTTGCCGTTGTCAGTGGAGTTAGCGATAGAGCGCTTGTCTGAGCATCAAGTGTATACACTAATGGTATCGACCCAGTTTGCACAAGCGCACATGGGAATTGCTTCATGCACTTCCATTCTCCTATTCTAAAGCCTTAATACACTGTCACAGTTAATTAAATGGTAATAACAATAATATATATATATATATATATATATATATATATATATATATATATATATATATATATCAAATATTTATTGGGAGATATTATTGAGACTTTTATGCGGCTGAAATTTATTTTTCATTAACACGGTACAGGTGTCAGCTTTCTTTTTTGTCCTTCTTTTTTTAAATAATGTGTTTTAAATAAAGCAATTGTGGTGACATTTTTTGTCCACCTAGAACAGACGTGTCAACGCCCTCAGCAAAATCCATTTATTACCTGCTCAGGCTTCCTCGTCTCTCATTTATTTTTTCAATCCAAGATGCGCACGATGAAGTTGTATCAATCATTCCCGATGCGTCAGCTCTATGTACACACACACACACACACACACACACACATACACACACACATACACACACGCACACACGCGCCTCAGGCACTGTAGAAAACATCCTTTGGAGCAATATTCAGGTGGGTTATCCAGCAGGGAGGAAGAGGGAGAATAAAAAAGCAACTCGGGCACAGTCACAAAAAAAAAAGAACTCATGAATATCAACATCACCGTCTTTGAAGTGCCCTTTGCAGTGAACACTCAGATTTGTCTCAGACTCCTGTTGCAATCTCATCGAACCACGCGGCCTTCATTTGTCCCTCAGTCGCAGCATCATGCAAAAGAAAAGAGAAAAACATCGGGCACCCAATTAATAACGAAACAGTCTGGCTCTCTGGATTGATATGAGATGTACATGTATTCATGGTCCCCAGAGGATGACTCTTACAGGACTTTGGTGATCTCATAACTTTTCCTCGATCTGCTATGGAGGTTGACATTTAGGGTTTTGAACGTGTCAAGAACTATTTGGTAGATTAACGTGAAATTAAGTTCACACGTTAACGTTCCCCTCAGGACGAATAGTAGTCACGTCGGTGATCCACTGACCTTTTCATCAAGTGAAAATGTTATTTTGTCTGGATAACGAACACCTGCACGCCGAATGACAATCTCATCAGCCTCAGCTAGTTGTAATAAGGGACTGATAGTGAATATACAATTATACATCCTACACTTAATTAAGTCTGCTGGCATTGTCAATGAGTGTGCTTCAATCAACCTGCTTTATGAAGAGAACAAATAAATCCCTCCACTTTGTCCCCCCAATGGGACCTTATTCTAGAATAATTTATTCATAGGTATCGGCGAAAGACAAACATCTTGTTAGGCTCTTGTCACAAATTATGCATATCCTGTTCGTCGAAAAAAAAATATATATATTTTGCATGCCAAGAAAGTCAGTTTTGAAACCACTCGGTGAGGTACATTTCTCGTCTTGCACGTCACCGACACTTACCTGTTACAGTCATACACCGTAGACGCAGCTACAGGGAGCAATTGAGGGTTAAATGTCTTGATCAAGGACACATGGACTAGGGCGGGGATTGAACCCTCCAACCCCGTGATTGAAAGAAGGACCTGCTACCCACTGACCCATAGTCACTCTAGATAGACAGATAACTTAGCTATGTTATGAATGTAACATTAGCTCACTTAACGTGTGTTATCCAGCGGCTCTGGTAGAGAGAGAGAATGTGTTAGTTGTCTCACCCCCAAAACAATTCTCCACCTTCAGATAGAGAGAGAAAGAAATGTCACCTGGGCTACTTTTACATGTCGTTTTTCTAAATACTTGTTGTACTGAACAGTTTATAAAGGTTTCTGACCTTTAAAAAAAAAAAAAAATCTGTCCGTTTTCCTCAAATGAACCAAATTATTTAAAACTGCCTCTTCACGATACCAAAATCAACATTAAAAACTACTACCCAAATAACCCTTTAAATAAATAAAACAGTTTATATTTCTTATATGTTTTACACAGAGAAAAACAGCCTGGGGTCAAATTGAATTCAAACACTGATGCGTACAAGTTGTGTACAGGACAGTGAAAACATATCATCATGTGAATTTTAGGTAACATCCTGAGTGTCTTAAATGCATCCCTTTGCCTTCACTGTTTTTCCTCCCACCTGAACTCCAACTCAGAGTCTGGCTCTGATGTTACAGAGCCACACTGCCCGGCCTCCGCCTCTCTGTTTTCCAACCGGGATTTTCTTGTCAGATAAATTGCCATCTTGGCTTCTCCGGATAGGAAGTTTAGGAGCTGCCACTTTTCTTTTTCTGTCTTCTTGTAGGCAGCTCCCATGATAAAAACCTTCTCCGTAAAAATGACGTTAAAAAGACTAAAACCAATGTTCAAAGAGAGAAGAAACTCAATAGTCTCTTACACTCATTAAAAACATGGTAAATAGTCTCCCGGAGGTCTAGAAAGGCACTGGCTCAGGACAGCGGGATTGATCACTGAGATAAAAGCATTGCACGCGACAGCACCGTGTAAAATACGCCACTGGAGGTCAGCGGTCCTTTTTTTTTAGGGAGGCTTGTATAGGACCCCCACTGTGGGCCAGGTCCTCCTGGACCAAGTCTCTTCGACCACACAGTGGGCGGCCTGTCCTGATCCGGACCTGTTGATGCTTTTTAAAATGCTAAAATACAGAGTCTTCTTCTCTGCCTTTGCCAGTGTCGATGTTTCCGGGTGGGTTGTTTTTAGCAGGGGGCCGGTGAGCCCCCCTAGCCCCGGGCTGAGGGAGATGTCTGGGAAGGGGTCTGCAGGGTCCGGCTCGGTCTTCTTTTGGCTGTAGTCGTTGAGGAGGCTCCTCTCCGCCCCGGTCAGCCTCTGGCTCCACGCCTCCAGGAGCCTCCTCGCCACCCGTCCGGAAAGCAGGCCCAGCAGGAGCCCAGGGCCTGGGGTCACTCAGCGTCGGCCCACTGCCTCCACCAGGTGCTGCAGGCAGAGAGTCTTTGTTCGCAGCAGCGCCCCCGTTAGTCCAGGGGTGGCGCTGCTGCTTATGTCCATGTTTGCTCTGTGTATTAAAGGTTCTCTCAACAACCAGAACAGAGATTTAGACTGTGGGCACCTTTCATGATTTAAAAGGGCCCACGATTTAAAAACACCCTGATAAAAAGGAGGCAGCCCACTTAACTTTAAAATGTTGGAGTCTATTAAAAACAGAGCAGTATCCAGCCCAGGTGGTCAGCACGTCTGAGGATGCAGCTGGCCACGTCTCGCCACACTAAAACCCCAGGACACGTTAAAAACCTCTGAATAAACTGTAATCTAAAAGTGGCTGTCCGGCTGGCCAGGTGGACAAGNCCCTGCCCCCCCTCCTCTCTGGCTAAAAACAGCACCCCTGTGGCACCCAGTGTAGACCCTCCCAAAAAGAAGTCCACCATCTTCCTTTGAATGTTGGCTAAGAAACCTGAGGAGGTCTAAACACGTTAGCCAGTGCCACAGTTGGGATCTTGATAAGATTGTTTAAAACCAGCACTCTACCTTAAAAGACATCTGGGGAGCAGCCACTTCCACTTGGAAAGTTTCCCTTCTATCTTATCTGTGACGCCCTCCCAGTTCTTCTGCACAAATTTTTTCTTCTCGAGATATATTCCTAAATATTTAAAACCGTCCTTCTGCCACACCAGGTTCTGGGAAGAACTGGAGGCGCCACGCCACTCCCCAGCGAGAGGCTTCGCTTTTCTCCAGTTCACCCTCGCTGCCGATGCCGTGCTAAAATCCTGTACAATGTGGTTTAAAAGGTCTACATCTTTCTGGCTACTAATAAAAACGACAATGTCGTCGGCATACGCCGAAAAAATCATCCTCCTATTAAAACCAGGTAAAACCAGACCATGAAGGCGAAGGCGTATCTTGGTGAGGGGGGGCGCGAGGGAGAGTCGTAGAGCATCCGGACAGAGCACAGCCCTGCCGGACCCTCTACCCACTCTAAAAGGAGCACACAGCCTGCCGTTTATCTTCAGCACTCTCAACATCACTGTACATCACCTTGATCTTGGCTATGAAACCAGCGCTGAACCCAAACTTCCCCAGAACTTTCCAGAGGAAGCCGTGCTCACGCGGTCAAAGCCTTTTCCTGGTCTAGAGAAATCAGACCAGTGTCAATACCCAATGAGCTGGAGACCTCCAACGTCCCGAATGAGGTGGACGTTGTCCACCATGGACCTGCCGGGGACGCAGTAGGTCTGGTCCCGGTGGAGGACCTGCTCCATAGCTCCTCTCAGCCTGGAGGCGAGGACCTTGGACAGAAGCCTGTAATCCACACACAGCAAAGACACGGGCGCCAGTTACCGATGTCCTGCGGGTTCCCTTTCTTAGGCAGTAACGTCAGTACTGCCCTCACGACAGGACATCGGCATGGAACCAGCGGCCAGACTCTCATTAAAGACCTCCAGGATGTCCCCTCCGAGGACATCCCAGTAGGCCTTATAAAACTCAGCGGGGAGGCCGTCGATCCCGGGGGCACGGCCTCCCTGCATTCCCTGCAGGGCAGCTTTCAGCTCTTGGGGGGTTATGGGTCTGTCGAGCTCCTCATTGGTCTCCTCGGAGACCTGAGGCAGCTCCCCACAGAGCCCCTCCGTCGACACTTCCTCCCTATACTCACTGGTATACAGGGAGGTAAAACCCACGCCGCCACGGATCTGGCTTGGCTCCACCACCGGCTGCCCTGCGTCGGTCAGCAGTGAGTGGATCACTCGCCCCTGCCCACTCCTCTTCTCCAGGCCGAAGAAGAAGCTAGAGGGAGTGTCCATCTCTGCGATGGTCTGGAACCGGGACCTGACCAGTGCGCCTTGTACTCTCACCTCGAACAGGTCGGCGAGAGACGCCTTTTCCTTTGAGGACTTCAACATGTCCTCGATCTCCTGTGGACTCACTCAAACTTTCTAGGTCCACTATTTCAGTCTCCAGGTCCTTCATAGATCTGGTGACGTCTCTAGTGACGTTGAAAGTGTGCTGCTGACAAAGAAGTCTAATTTCAGTCTTACCATGGTCCCACCACTGCCTAAGATTGTTAAAATCACTCTTCCTCAGCCTAAAAACACTCCAAAAATAAAAAAGCACCTCCCTAAAATTCCTATCGAAAGTTAAAACTGAATTAAAATGCCAATACGCGCTCCTGGGTAAAAAATTCCTAATAGACATAAAACCAAAGAATGATCAGTAAAACCAGCCGGAACAATGCTGCACATTTTAAAAATACTAAAATGGTGCTTAAAAACATACATACGGTCTAACCTGGCTGAGGAGATTCTTCCCTCCCTAAGGTGGGACCATGTGTACTGTCGGCAGTCCGGATGCATCCTTCTCCACACGTCCACCAGGCCATGAGAATGGACCAGCCTCCTCAGAACCTGCTGTGAAGCTGGATGTGGCTCTGTGTGGTTTCTGTCTTTAAAATCATCCTCTGTGCAGATAAATCCCCCAAGAATAAAAAATCCTCCGAGGCACAGTCATTTAAAACATCATTAATTTTAGATAAAAATAGCTTCCTCTCTGTTCCGATTGTTGGAGCATAAACATTTATTAAAACAACAGTAAAAAGGTCGAACCGTGCTTTCACTAGGAACAGCCTCCCCTCAACGATGTGTTTGACCTCCAGTGACTTGGGACTGAAGGCCCTGGAGAAGGAAGCCCACTCCTCCGCTGAGGTTGGTGTTGTGGCTCAGGAGGACTTCCCCCCCCCACTCCCTCCTCCAGTCCGCCTCGTTGGTGCTGTCGCTGTGCGTCTCTTGTAAGAAGAGAACATCATTGGCTTTCATCTTGTTAAATTCATAAATAGATGTTCTCTTCTTACAATCCTACTCCATTACGTTTAAAACTCCGACTCTGAATGTGCTCATTAAAAGAAAAGAGTTTAAAAACAAATAAAACTTAAAAACAACAAATCAATTAAAAGACACATTGGAGCTCTCCACCCCTCCTGCTGGATGCAAAGCTTGACTTTTAATAAAATCTTTTTAATTCTAAAAATCTCCTGCATATCTAAATGTTTTTTTGCCATGTGATAGCGGCAGGAGTAGTCAAAGGCCACGAGGTCAGGGAAGAGAGAGAGAGAGAGAGAGAGAGAGAGAGAGAGAGAGAGAGAGAGAGAGAGAGAGAGAGAGAGAGAGAGAGAGAGATGTGTTTAGTTGTCTCACCCCCAACTTAATTCTCCACCTTCCTGTCTCACTTTATCTCCCTCACAGCACTCAGTTTGCCTCACCTCAGATAGAGAGAGAGAAAGAGAAATGTCACCTGGGCTACTTTTAGGCATGTCGTTTTTTCTAAATACTTGTTGTACTGGAACAGTTTATCCCTCAAAATGTGACTTTTTGATGTGCAAAGTTATTTTGAGTATTCATGGCACGTGATCGAGGACTTTGTCTTTCTCTAGGATTCCAAGAAGAAGAGGAAGAAGTAATGCTGACTGACTAAACTCTAAAAGGTAGTGGGGCCTTGCATATACAAGCTGTCCAGTGAGTGAAGATAATGTCGGTATTATTGCCGTCAAAGGTTTCTGACCTTTAAAAAAAAAAAAAAATCTGTCCGTTTTCCTCAAATGAACCAAATTATTTAAAACTGCCTCTTCACGATACCTCGTTGTGCAAAATCAACCGTGTTTTTGTGCATACATATTTATTTATTTTGGTTAAATATTATCAGTTCAGGTGTATCATTTAAAAAAGCTTGTTTAGTTTGCTATAGTTTTATGGGTTTATATGATTTATTTTCGTTCTGTTGTGATAGATCAGCTGCTCAGTACCTCAATCAAGGAGAGTGTTAACAGGTGTGTCCAATTATGTCCACTAAGCAGTATGGTAAGGTGTTGGAGGATAGGTGAGGTAGTTTAAAGACATTCTGCCATATGGCGTGCTCATTGGAATATAATGAGTGGTCACAGATAAAGTAGGACTGTTCTGCATTAACTTAGCCCTCCTGTTACCTTCACATTTACTAACATATTTTACCCTCGGGGTCAATTTGACCCCAGCAATTAAAAACTCCAGAAAATTATTAGAATTAATATTGTTTCCCAAGTTTAAGTGTGAGGTACTTTATGTTTGTTTGTTGACTACCCAAATAACCCTTTAAATAAATAAAACAGTTTATATTTCTTATATGTTTTACACAGTGAAAAACAGCCTGGGGTCAAATTGAATTCAAACACTGATGCGTACAAGTTGTGTACAGGACAGTGAAAACATATCATCATGTGAATTTTAGGTTTTCCCAGCAATAAATAAGGAAAAGTCATGAAATATGTAGCAAAAAAAATGTGTCATTCATTTATTTAGAGACGTTAAACATTGAATGGGGTCAAATTGACCCCAAGGGTAATAGGAGGGTTAAAACCCCTCTAATAGCTATTTTAATATTTAAATTTGATACATTTGGATGTTATGTTTCGCACAGCCTGTGTTCACCTGGTGGTATGTCGCGGTGAGTTGAGGCTAATGGAACATCCTGAGTGTCTTAAATGCATCCCTTTGCCTTCACTTGCGACTTTTTTCCTCCCACCAAAGATGCGAAGATAAAGGAAACCAGGAAATATGTTTTTAGAGGAATGAGACGTCCTTTCCTCAATAACGTCACGAGAAGCGATATGTTTCTGATGACGGCCGCTGATCAAAGCTCGATCCGATGCAGCGTCCAATCAAATAACTGCTGAACAATGAGGGGGCGTGTCAGGCTTCTTGGAAGGCTGCTCTCCTGCATCCTTCCTCAAGGTTCCTCAGTGATCCCTCCTCGCTCCTCAGAGCAGAAATAAGAGCTTTCGGTCGGCCGTCAATACGGCGGCGAAGAACAACTTCCGGTTGAAGCGACGAGTGAGGAAATTATAAATAAGAGACGTGGGATGTATACCCTGGGAAATAAGAGTTGGTGTCTCACTGTGAGGCCACATCTTTCTTTTGTTTAGGGTTACTATTCCATAGTTTTATCAGAATTCACAGGTTTTATTTCTGTTCTTTGCTTCAGTGAACGTCTTTTAAACAAACGCCACTCTCATTGCACGACTTCTACTTAGCATCCTGGTTCTTCAACATCCCCTTGTAAGGTTTTTAAACGTCAACCCAACTCATCTTCCTTTTGTTTTGGGAGGTGGCGTTACACCAACCTCTTTTGACCCTTTAGGTGTAAAAACCTGTTAAATTGTTTCATAGAACCTTGCCGTTACACTAAACAGTTTTTTTTTTAAAAGGTCAAGGTAATGTATTTTTTAACAACTCTTATATTTATCATAGATGCATTGCATTTAAAAAGTATGATGTTCTCCATGTACAACCTTTTTATTTGTTTGTGCCATTTTTGTCTTATTTGACATGGAATATGGGAGAAAGAGAGGAATATGAGATGTAATAAAGGTCCTAAAGAGGGAATAATATCTGGGGCTTTGTGGGTTACATGGCATATAAGAACTCTAACAAGGCATCCTTCATTTACAACCAGAAAAATGAACTAGTAACTCTAGCTGTAAAATAAATGTAGCTGTTTTAGGTACAATAATTCCCTCTGAATTGTAGAGAATGAAAAGCACATGGTAGAACAAGTAGAATATAATTTACTTAATTTAAGTGAAATAATATCAAAATTGTGTTCGTAAATATACATAGTTATACTTACTTACATTCACCGCTTAAAACCTTTTTGATTTTAATCTTCTGAACTCGACACAATCCATCATTCATTAATTAATTCATCGTCGAGCCCCAAATATTTTAACAAATCTTTATGGGACTGGAGCTGAAGATTTCAGAGCAGACTCTTTACATATCACACCAATATTGTATTTACTGTCCAACGAACTCAGAATGGAACAATCCCAGTTCAACTAACCCAGAATGGAACAATCCCAGTCCAACTATCTCAGAATGGAACAATCCTAGTCCAACTTCCCATCGTCATGCACAAATCGTATTCACCATCGGCTCGACAATCCTAATATGTGTCGTCTTATATCTTCCTTTCATAATATGAATGCTGAGGTGAAGTAAGCTGACACAGTTCAGAAAACCTGTAGACTTGGAGACGACGCCTGAAAGTAAAAAATCAAATCAAACTATAACAAATAATTCACTCTTGGGTTCAGGAAAACAATCTCATCAGAAAACAGGAGAAATGCATTCCGTAAACTAGAGTTGTGTGTGAGGGTAAAGCCTTTTGTTAAATAATTCTATCGCTTTCAAATCAAAGTTTAATAATGTCATATGTGAGCACAGACAACCAAATCATTCATGTGTTAGCTCAGGGGCTCCGGACCTCCTGTGTATTGTTGCATATGGTGCGTTCTCCTTCATTTAAATCAGTTCTGATCCACTGCAGTCGGCTGAAACTAGCAACAAGGTTCTCACTTTTTGGTTAAGAAAACACGCTTGATAAAGAAATACAAATAAAACCATCAGCAGTTGATTTCCCAAGTTGTAACACACTCTCTAGAGTAAACCCGTTCATCGCATGCCAATCTCCAGGCCTGTGGGGTGGATATCCCGTGCAAATGAAATATGATCCTCCAGAATTTCTGTTGAAGCTGCCTCTCCGAGCTACATGACGATGAATGAAAAAGAAAAATCTCTGCTAAATAGAGACAATTCCAAAAAGAGGTGGGAGACCGAGCACTTAAAGACGAACCAACGTCTCATTTGCCATTTGGCCTTTTATGAATTTGACAATGTGCCATTTCACATGGCGTCGGAGGGTAGGGGGGAGAGAGCAGACTCTGTGAAAACCGAGAGGATCACCGTGCAAGAGGAAATTTGTTACGCGACCGGGCTTTTGTGTCTCCCAATTTACTGCACACAAAAAGTGCGCCGGCAATGCTCGTCATGATTATGCATAATGCCACGAAATGTGGAAGCAGCCGGCCGGAAAGCCAAATGCGACATGAAAACTTTACTCGGCTTCCATTTTGTCACCCTGCAGCAGACGTGCACGCCACCCCGACTCCCGCCTCAAGGTCGAGGAACTCAATTTTTAATGTTTTTTTTATTTTTTTTACCCGGCCATTTGCAGCCGACGCGGAGAGCCCTGCCAGAGTACTGACGGGAAGTACTGAATGAATTACATTTCAGAGGGGAGAGTTTGTTCCTTTCATCTCCTTGCCTGATGCCACAGCTCCTCATGCACATGGAGACTACTTGGAAGCTCTTACTTGTGGGAACTAATGTTGTCTGTGATAAGGATCAAGAAATCTATTCAAAGGGCCTCTTGCAAATGATAATACACCCTATGAGTTCAAGGATAAAAGATGAACTAGCATTATAAGAAAAAAGGTGGGGGATGAAAAAGGGGGGAGCAAACAGGTCAAACAGATAAGAGGCAGAAGTGTCAATGAACCTTCTGTGGGGAAAGAGCTTTTGACTGAAAACGGGCCCGAGAAGGGATTCTCAGGCAGAAATGTCAGTACCAGGCAGAGAATCATCGACCGGCCAATCAGTTAAATGTAAATGTCTCGGCCTTTTCTTCTTTCTTCTAACGGTTGCCGCTGTGAATGCGCCGCAGCTGCCAAAGTCCAGCCGACACAGCGTGAAGCCGCCGTCACATCTGTCACCTGAATCCTCCCTCAGCATAGCCGTGTTCTACAAACCGCGTGTTCCTTTGTTTTCTCTGATCTTGTTTATCCGTAACAAGCAAAAAGTTACAAACGTCTTCTCGGTCCAGCTGTGATGGGAGTGTCGGTAAAACATGGAGAAAAAATAAATAAAGACGCAGCTTGTTGCTTCAGGGAAAATACTGTGAGGATGCTGTGAGTGCATTTTGAAATGCTAAAGGTCACTATAAACTTGAGCAGTTAATGATTTCTGAAAGTATTTCATGAGTCTGGATATTTGTAATGGGGTGTTATTAAATCGGTTTACCAAGAAATGGATATTAATTTCCATTATTTGCTTTGGCTGCCAGATAAGTTGTTTGTTTCATTCGTTCTTTTGGCATAGAGGAACATCAGGAGGTGAATTTGTTGTTGATGCAATACAGTGAATACACCACAGGTCCTCTTACTAGCATTTTTATCTGGAGCTTTTAAAAAAAACGTGGATAGAGTAGCCTCAGTTGTTATCACACGAATGAAGTATGGATCATTGTTGCGCGATATCAAGTAGTGCGTGTGTGCGTGTTATTCGGATAAGTCAAAAAGTATTAAACCGAATCGCATGAAATTTGGTGGGATGTTTGGTTATTATCCGGGGACCATTTGATTAGATGTTGGGATCGATCGGCTCAAAGGTCAATGTCAAGGTCATGCAAAGGTCAAGATATTGTATATACCATAGCGCGGTCAATTTTGATCCAATTGACATGCAACTAATGCCAAAATGTTCATAATTCAATGTTCAATCTTGATATGCAAATGTATGCACTTTACTGAGTGCCCATTGTAGTTTTACCTGTTTTTGGTCTCCGCCATCTCAGAACACATCTAGCTCACCATGCGTCTGACATTTTGGGGAAGTTAGTGTAGTGTTTCAAGAAAATATATACACAGCTGCTTGCATTGGCTTCAAAAAACACTGATAATAAGAGTGGTGAAACTCGAGGTAAAATAAAGTTAAGGTATAAAAAGAAAAAAGAAATTACTCAAACTAACACACATCAAGGGGTTGGGATGCAATACTAAATACATACAACTTGAGTTGTTACAAATGTATTTATTTTATTCTTATGATATTTTGGCACTATTCTTTGGATATTTATATGAGGCTGTTGGTGATCTTAATTTCGAACTTGTAAAAAAATGCATATATTTGAATTTGTTTAAAGATATATATCCTCACAAATGTAATTTTGTATTATTTTTTTTTAAACTACTTTTTCAACAATGAACTTTGCTACTCAATGTCAAAGAGCCAAAGTAATAGTCTGCTCGCCCATCAGCATGGATCTGAGGCATCCAATTATATGGTCAAATGTGCTGAAATATCGCTGGATCGTTTTGCACCTGTGGCTACTTCACTGGCCGACCAGACGCCGCCTCGCTTTTCAAGCTTTCGAAAAAGTCATAATGGATGTCACTTTGGTGAACAATGTACCACTTTTTGACATGAGTTACAAAATGCCTTGCCTTCAAAGTATGTCGGACTAGTATCTCATTGTCTGCTACTTTATATCCCACACTGTGTTCTTTACTTCCCCTGCAGACCAAACAGTGGCTAATGTAAGATCCAGTATGTCAAATCTTTTCTCTTATGTCTCTAAACATATTAGAGGGACAGGCTTTGTCGTCTTTTCCCTTTGTTATTGTGATGGTTAGTTCTTGCTTTGTAGATGTCTAACTGTTCCCTTAGCTTTAATTACTATCATGGAGATATTTCAGCTTTTTCAGTGCGAGTTCAGAACAAAAATCGCAGCAGTTGTAGTTTGTGGTGCTGGTTTGGGATTTCACTGAAATATATTTCTAATATCCTCAATCTTTATGTGACTCAATAGAACAATAATCTGGTTAGTCATTCAAGTCAGTATTTCTAAAATGTTTTAAGAAATAGTAAAATCAAAATGGGAATTATTTGTACTATTTCCTTACATTTTAACAATTTTAAACATGGACAGACAATCGGCAATGATATACGATAGTGTTACCGGTACTCAATCCCTTCAAGGTTTTGACTGAAACTTCTCTAGTGAAACAATACCAGCAATTAATCCTTTGTGCCCATTTACAAAAATACTTTATATAGTAAATCACTGCAAGGCTTTTTTCCATTTAATGCGATGTGTAATCGGCCCACAGCTACAACCCATAAAGCCACCATGGCGTGCCGGTACATTACCTCTTAACACGGTAATGTCCGAAGCCAAGCAGCTAATGGTGCTTACAGCGCTAACAACAGCAACACAGTGCTGACGGAGAGAACAGTGTTTCCGGGGGGGGGGGGGCAAAGGGTCAACACATTCTCACTCCCAGCTTGTTACATGCAAAGTGTCTTTCCCATTGCATATTATAAAACGCTTGTCCCATTCAGGGGTGCTGGAGCCGATCCCAGCTGAAATTGGGTACACTATGGACAGTGTTACGCCCGGTCGAGGGGAGCCTGAGCGTGACATTAATACGGGTCTCCTCACCTCCCAAACTAGGACCCATGTGGCAGCATGTAAAAAAAAAAGGTTTGTATTTGTGCACTGAAGTGTCAACCATTCTTCAGGGTGAGGCCTGGCCCCAAATAACAAACAAAACAATCCGTGCAAGTCACCTAACGTCCCTAGACCACGAAAGGAACAAAGAAAGTGCAGATGTCTTATACCTATCTCCCTTTTAGAAAACAAAGTTAAACAAAAGGGCTCCTCACTGCTCACGACACACTTATTAAACCCACCACCCACAAATCTGTGCTGTACCGCGTGGCCCGGTTGGAAGCTGGAGAGAGATTTAGGTTCCCTTCTCAATAGCAGTCCAATTACCTGCAACAAGGAAAAGCACAATACTTAACAGACAGCACCCCCCTCAGGCAGGGAGGTGAACAACAATAGCATTTCCCTTGACACTCTGGGTCATAACAACAGGTTGACAGTTTATAAAGACAATATACCGGGAATCGAACCCGCCCCCCTCTTATGTGTTGACCGTGCACCATGTAGCCCCTAACAAATGTCTTTTCAAATAAAAAATACCCCCTACAAATCAGGTTTAGGCTAATAAATAACTGACTTAGGCTCAAGAAAAGAGCGCGGTTGACGATCTCATGACTGAGGAAACTACTAAAGTCTTGTTTTTGACTTTTCCCCCTGCCCTGTTTGGACTTTCTTTGTCGTTGTCCTACATCCGTTGCTCAGAGCTTCTCTTAACAAGGCGGGTAGGTTTACATCGGAGTTAGTTTAAATCCTGGTTCGTCAGTCTCATACGCCTTGGGGCACTATTTGATGACTTGGGAGTTAAGACCACGTTAAGATGCTGTGGGCTACACTTTCATGACAACGGTCTCCTGCCACTGTGAGTCAGGGGATGACGATATTGGTGGTAAGTGCTTTGCACAGACACACACACACACACACATCTTTCATTCCCACGGTACGTAGAAAATGAAATACTCAGTTGGTATCCGTATCACTTCTTGTTGCACTTTGTACTTTCAGAACAAATGGACAAAGAGAAACTAAATAGAAACAGACACCCAAAAGGTCATTACATATACATAAGGACAGAGTGGATCCGGGTTTTGCATCCGATCATTATTTTCTTTCATATTTCGCACACTTTCAGCTTTGTAAATTGACACTGTTCCGCTTTAACTGTAACATATCAAAAGGGGTGACTTCACAAATGGTCGGGGGATGGGCAGTGGCAGCAGTTACTGCATCACATTGACAACTGATCAATCTCATGCATTATAGAACTCATTTGGGGCTAAAATGTCTGACAAACATTGTGCAAATTCAGAAAGCCATTCAGGCGAGCAGCTCCAGGCTTTAAATCAGAATGTTATTTTATAGACAAGCTTTAGTTCTCCACGAGGTCGAGCGCTGCTTGTGCTTGTTCCTTCTCTGCAGTGTGTCTTTTATTATATGTGGTAACATGATATATTTGATTTTTTCCACCCTCTAATGTTCTGACATTTAGAAGCTTTCAAATAAAAAAAATATAAAGAAATCTCTTGTCATGCTACTAAATGCTGAGTGCCTTTGTGTCGACATACAAATAAAACTCCTTTATCCTTAAAAATCAGCAGTGTTCTGATTCCTTCAGTTATTACAATATGAGAGGAAAACTCTCTAAAAAATGTAAAAAAGATGTTAACGGTTTCTCTACCTCACAATTAAAGTATCTGCGCAGTATCAATAGTTTTGAGAATGACCTTCAGCGATTACACAAATCATATTACAACTTCAAAGGCTTGATCGAGCCCCATGAATCATTTATGAGTTCTCTCCATACTCCATAAATGGTGCCAAAAGTTGTGCGGCTGTCGTCTGAGAGTGCCAGACTTAAATCTAGTCGTATTCTAGAATACATATGCATAACCCGACAATAAAATGTGTTAATGGATGCAAACTGCCTGCAGCTTTTTTGCTGGAGTCATAAAGCTTTAGGCATTACAGCATGAAATACTTCATTCAAGGTGAGAGCCAATTTCCATTGGTGTCAGTGGCCTTTGCATCGAATCCACCAGCTCACCAAATATTGACTGTATCACGCAGGAGCATTCCTTCTAATTAAATAGCGGTCGTGAAAGTTAGCTAACCTATATAGATTCGGTAGATGTGTATCATTTTGAGGAATGAAAAAGCTTCAAGCAAACCCAGTAATTTGATTGACCTTTTGAGTGTTTTTATCGATCAATGAATAGATCTGGAGTAAATTAACAGTCAGCTTTTATCTCGCCTTTAACGACAAATTATATGTTTCGTGTGCTACGCCTCCAGAATTGGGTTTGCACTGAGGCTCGTATTCTAAGGACACTTTCCTTTTTTACCCGCAGTGAGAGGATTTGTTTGTGTTCTCCACGGTCTTACGCAAATGAATCCACAGCAAAGCGAAAAGATACAAGGCTGGAGCAACGCGGCTGCTTTCTGTGTTGTTGTCTTCGGGAACATAGTCACCTTTAAACTCAATTAGTTTATCAAAACTCTCATTGAGGCCGGTCTTGGCTTGAGCATCCATCGGTTTCAAACCAGGGAGATTGTAATTGCACGATAGAGCCGAGGTTACGAGGCTGTTAATTCTTTGCTAAATGAAAGCAAACCGTAAACAGACCAGGAACACAATGGCCTCTATAGAAAGTACTCGCGCCTTCTCTTTTCCATCGACTGCTTCTCGGATGGTTCTTCGTGACGGTCTGGCGCGACGGCTTCTGAAAGCACTGATTTGGATCCTGATCACACTAACGTAGAAATGACCTCCCTTAAAACATAACAGGATTGTAAGCTTCCTGGTATAAATGTGTCTGAAGACGGTGTTCATTTAGTAAAAAGGGGAGTTGTATAAAAAGTAATAGCATTCTGTATTTCCTGAGATGAAAATCTGGAATTTGGCGGCTGGACCCTGAGCGGGTCTCGGTATCGGCTGCTCCAAACACGTGGCACTGCTCAGTGGGAACACACGCTATATGCTGGTGTCTTTTCCGTGGCTCTGCATATCACAGACAGCGCTTGGCAGTCAGCAGATGTTGAGGCTGACGGCGAAGATTATGGTGAGCAAGATTAATAATAAGAATGGAATAAGAATTAAAAAACATGTTATAATAACATTTAGCATTGAACAGTCCAAAGGCCCAAAGGGGTCTTCAAAAAGACAAGTCCTCATGTCACGTCGTCTTTTCGAGCACATATTGCTGTATCCATGGACATATTAAGGAGAACGTAAAGCAGGCCATGTGCTTCCTCACACTTTCCAATTTATTTATTGTTCTGCTCACTAGGGTCCTCCTCCAGCAGAGCCAGGTTGACAACTAGCGTGTCGGAGACTTCCATAAGCGTGTCGGAGACTTACATAAATATATGCTTCATTTTGTATTTTATATTTTACTTGTATACTCTATATCTTTCATCCCTGTTGTTTATATTTTATTTTATATTTTATTCTTGTGTGTTTAGTTTATTGGTGCTGCTACTGTGACGACATTTACCTTGGGGATTAATAAAGCATCCATCCATCCATCCATCCTTCCTTCCTTCCTTCCTTCCTTCCTAATGTTGATGTGCAACCAGAATGCTCCGTTGGCCAGTGTGCATCGCATCATGAATGCAGAAGTTGCAGTGACCCGTGCGCCCACTACGCCAAAACAACTTCACAGCCCAGCTCCACACCCGGAGGGCTTGCCTGTATCCTGCATATCCCTGAGACAGGGTGCATGATGTCACAAATAGAATAAGGACATGCTTGAAAATGTAGTTGCATTGAATGTCATCAGCCTGTAATTTTGCCTTCAGTTATCAAACAGCTCTTCTGTGGAACCGGTCATTACTACTCATTTTAGGAATCATTCATGACATATGGATTGAATGAAAGAAATGTATTAAATTTTTTAAAAGCCCTATTCCCTATTACCGCTATTCAAATGTAAATGCAAAACGGTGTCAATTTAAAATAAATTTCTGTTCGAAACAGCGTTATTACTGGAATTTATTATTTCAAGACTTGGTGCATCTTGACATTAGCTGAAGCTGAGCCAGAAATAAAACTTGACTCCAACAACTTTATATCACATCAGAGAAATCTGCGTAGCTTTGGAATCGAATAGGATGCATGAAATAGCTCGCTCGTCTATGCATTATAGGTGACGGTGTGTACCTAGACAAGGGCGGAGTGTCTGTGCATGATAATGTAGTCACGGATGGGATCAATGTCTGAGTCACTTATGAAATTCGGTGCTCATAATACGTGAGGTGGAGGGGCCTCCAGATCATCCCAAGGTGGTACTGGGAGGAAGAGTTGCCTGGCGACCTTCACTCGACTCAGTTGCAGATGTTGGTTTCCTAATGAATGCAACACAGTGCAGCACACCACCACCACACAAAAAACTAAAGGTTATCAATCAACCAGTGCACACAAGATAAATAAAATCAATGCAGATATATCCGTATTAGTCATGGACTGTTTCTTTGCAGAAGGCCTTTGTTTGTATAGTTCCTATAGAAAATACAGTTCCACCGCCGGGATACAGAAGCCGTTTCCATAAAGCTCGTGGTGTTTACTCAGGGAGCGCTCGGCCTGTCTGTTCCCATCACCAGCATCCGCAATGAGTGATGGGATCCAGATACAGATCCCACATTATTAGCGTTCCTCCAGAGGTTAGCCTCGTTAACCCCGTGGCATCGAATATGAACCGTGTATAAACCACACAGAAGGAAAAAACACAAGACTTTCACCCAGGAGACCGCCGTTCATGTTCCGCAGTAATGTTTCGATGACCCTTGTTTTGTTATCTAATGTGGTCACCCTTGTTAGTTGGGAGAGACAGTTGTTATTTATTTATGGTTGTTACTTCATTATTTTAACACAAGCCGTGGTCTTTTTTGTAAATTGAGTTTTGTCGTTTAAACCAAAACAATCATTTCATACCCCAATTATTATAATGACATACCCAAACTGAAAAAGGTGTAACTCTGAAACCACAAAAGCTATTTGAACAATGATGGTGTTATAAGAAAGGCAACACATGTGAGCTTTTGTTCAGATGTGTAAATATTAGTATATATGTTACTGGTTAAGAGCAAATAAAGATGAAACTTAAGAGCAAATAAAGATGAAAGTTAATGCCTTCTTGGCCATGACCACCGAGGGGTTGCCGGACGCCACCTGAACCAACGCAAACCGGGTCAGGGCACAAGGGAGGTCTTCCCACCACCTCTCGTCACGTCCTCGTGTTGATCGATACGTCTCAACGCTCTTGCCGGCTCAACGGCATCCTGAGGCATTTCTTCTTTAATTTATAATTTTTTGATAATTCAGCTTTTTAAATATTGACTTTATTTCCTTATCTGACGTTCTCTGATGCTATGGTTTCCGAAAGCACTGTTACTCCTTTTCTTGCTGGATTCTGTACTGTAGTCCTGATCTTAATGTGTCACACGTTCTCTCAAAACGTATCAGAGCTGATCGGATTGTGAGAAGGAAACAGAACAATGCACAGAAATGCTTTGAAATCCTGAGACCGAGATGAGCCAGCGTAGACGGTCGCCTCAGTGCACACTGTTGTCACGGCGACACGATGCTGACGCTGAGTTAAGCTCCCATCAAATAGTTCCCCTATTCTCATTTTGATCTGCAAGATCTTCCTCATTGCACTTTTTCACATTCACATTTCCAAGTCAAGTGTAAAATCTAAAACATAACCGTTTCTTACTTTTAACCCATTTATCATAACATATACGCATAACTATAACTTCTAGAGTTATGCTGGCTTTCATTTACGTTAAAGATGTATATACGATATTTAGCAGCAAGAGAGGCATGTTGTTTTTCCTCTCCCTTCCAAAGGTAGCACGACCCTATCTTTTTTTAAATTCTGCTGCCCTGAAACACATTGAGTGAAATGGAACGATGAGGAGCCCGGGGAAGTTTTTCGCAGAGACTCAGAGCAGAGCTAATGGCCCATTATGTGGAAAAGGCTTCTTTTGATGTGACTGACAGAGGAAAGAGAGACACATACAAGTGTTTCGGAGAACTGAGGCATAAAAGAGAGAGAGAGAGAGAGAGAGAGAGAGAAAAGAGGTGAAAACAATAACACAGAGCAATCATTTCCTCAACACCATCTACTTACGGATCAGGCGAAGTACAAAGAGTGGCTTGGATCAACACAGACACGCCGTGGTTTTAAGATCTTGTTATGTACTCCACAGTTGTGATGTGCTGATGAGCTTTGACTGAGCCTGTGCAAATATTCAATCCCCGAGATGTGTTCCTGAACAATGGCGGTAATTATCATACAGCTATGTCAACACGTCAGGGGAGCATCATTCCAAACAGAAGATGGAAGTCACAGGCACTTGTATTCACATTCAGCAGCAGGTCATTTGAAAAAATAGATAATGTATCCTTAAAATGAATAAACCAGCATCTGTAAAAAAAATCATAAAAACCTGGTTATCATGATTTTAGAAATGATCGTTTTCCGTGATAAAACCTCCGTTTTTGTGTAAATGAAAGGCCAAAACATTTTACCATTGTGTAAACAGGGTCTAATATTTAAGCCAATAGTCCTGCAGTGCAAATAACCAGCCGGTCACGTACATATGGACTAAGGAGCTATAGGTGATGAGGCCAAGGACATTAAAATGCTCTGTATTAGCATTGTTCGATGTCACTCCTTGTGCCATCTATTATTGTCGGTCCTCTTCCAGTTGAGCGATCCCCCGTCTCATGAACGGTCTTATTCAACAACCAAAAGTAGCTTTCAGATAAACTGATCATGCGTTTGAAGAATAATTTAAATTATCATCATGCCTTATCGCATTTCAAGTTCTTTTCTTTCTTTTCTCGGTTTAATTCGCTCTATCAAGGGCTCAGTGGTTGAATCCACTCGGTTTATTGAAATGGGAAATTGTCAGTCACGTTTTATCGGTCACATTTTGTTTAGGGAAAGATAACAGTGAGTTCTGTATTTAAAGATTCTAGATAAAAATACAACTTAATAATTAAACATTTTTATTGTATATTACCTAGGAATCCAGATGGCACTTATCGTAAATTCACCTGTCTTCTTACACACACACACACACACACACACACACACACACACACACACACACACACACACACACACCCACACCCACCAGCTGAGCTCAGATCATGTTAATGGATGACAGGCGTTATTGCCACTATACAATCTGTTCTAATGAAGTTTAGGTGAGGAAACTTTAATGCCTTCAATATCTTTTATCACCAGAAAAATAAATAAATCACAACTCATCTCATTTCAGCAATCACTTAATTTTCGACTGCAACTATTATCATTTTCAACGGATTTGATAATTCTATCAACACAACACAACAGAAATAATGAAATCTGCTTGACGTCCCTGAGTTGACTAGTTTGATGTTTTCATGTGTCAATAGATCTCCAGTTTACTATAACTAATAAACTAAAAAGTCCAAAGAAATGCAGCACCCATCGACTATATCACTTGATTATTAAAAATAAACTTCTGCAGATCAATACCTTTTTTAGTATCTCATTGTTACCAGAAAAATAAATTAGGAAAGGGATCCACAATATCAACCAGGAGAGTCAGATTATTGACATATTTAATTTAGAATTTAGTGTTTCCAGTGAAATATTGTCTTATTGTCAAGTTGTACCTCTTCTTCATGTTAAAGGATTAAAATCACTGCTTCAAAGTGCCAGGGACCCCATGAATGAGCTGATGAGTGAACAGCTACAAATGCATTAGCTCTACTTGTGTAACATTCTCCAAAAAACACTGACATGTCAGCTTTCTTTCTCCTTCTATCAAAGGAAAATTGAATCAAAGAATATTTGAAGAATATTTGATTATGTTTTTGACATTTGTCTCCTTGTTAGTGTCTTTATGTCCTTGTACGAATGAAACATGATATTCGTTCTAGTGTATTTTTCATCTTCCAGCCTCTTCTCCAACTTTCTGCTCATGATCACAGGGCTGCTTGAAACAATCCCAGCATGCATTGGGCAACAAGTGTATTACAGATCTACTCTAGCAATATGAGACATCACTCCACAGTGCATGTGTGTTGTTATAGCACTGTCTTAGATAGCACATTGCTAATATGTCCTACAAAGTATATACATATATTAAAAGATATAATATATGTGGTGCAGACACTGGGTTATTCTTACTTTATCAAGCTAATGCTGCAAAGATGTGCATGGCTGATCAAGGGACTTCGTATTATTGCTGTATCCAAAATATTCTTAAAAATTATGAAATGCATGATAGAAGAACACCCAAGACACATTGATGTCATACACAAATTCACCAACTTACAGCACTAGCCCTCATTATTGCTAATTCTTTTTTCTTATAATTTATTTTATATGTTATACATAACTTTATCGCATGGGATTTAGTTTGAGATAATTCAATAGGCAACAGCCATTTCCAAACAAAATTGGGACGCACTTGTCCACTCATTTGCACTTCCTGTCATCTAAAGTCTGAATATATCACATTTAAAACCCTCAATGAGATCTTGAGCACACACAGTTGACATTTACCTACTTTCTTTATGTTCCCCGTCTCCAGATTCATAAATAAATCCCACATTATTGCGTTGAACTAGTCATGAGAAATTTCTTATATAGTGTAAATATACGGAAACGGCTCCACTGATACAGCATTAAAAGCGTCATCAAGCATTAACTGAAGTAAAAAAAAAGGCTGAGAAATGAAACACCTCCTTAACACGTTCTGGGTCAACACACCTTATCTACTAAATCCTGTATATAGCACATTTCACAGAAAAGTAATCAGGTGTAATGGAATCGCATGTAGGATGAGGAAGAGAGAGAAAAACTTACTTATGCGAGGGGATGAAGATATGTTGAGCATAGAGAAGGGGAGAGGAGAAAAGGGGTGCATTACAGAGAGAAAAGGGGGAGATGATGGATTGAACATGAGAAGATAATGAGGAATGAAATACTGTTCAACAAAATGTCATCTCTCAGATGGTGGTCTGGGGAGCATTGCTGCCATTTCACTGAGATTGTTACTATAGATGAGTTCCACCGACAAAGACATCAAATCCTCTGGTGCATCATTTCCTGGATTTCGCAGCGATAGAAAGCAGGCTTTTAAAAACCTGGCTTCAAAAGCGGACGGAGTGTCGTCTCCAATGAGGCTCCTTTGGCATTGAGATGAAGGCTGACTAGGACGAGAGCGCTGTATATCTTGAAGATCAAGAAACCTTGCTATGAATATTTCTTACCAGTCGGATATTCTCAAAGAAATAAATGGCACTGTAGCTTGCCGTCTTGCATAATGGAAGCCTGTGGTGAAGCTGATCCGCCTAAACGCAGTGTATTGGCTTTAGCTTGAAACTGTTTAAGGTTATATGGTCACATTTTTTAGTTTAAGGTCTTTACGGGTGAAATTTTAGACATGGTTTCTGTCTAAAGTATTTTTATTGGTAGTTTTTAAAGGCGTTTGGATGTTTAATATCTGAAAAGGCCAACATGATGAAAATGCAAGGTGGTGAAAGCACTTATTTCCTTGAAATCAAACACAACGTAAAAAAAAAAAAAGGAAAAGTCAGCAAAGTATCTTAGACCCCGTTTACACAATGGTAAAACGCATATATTTTCATGTGTTTTGGCCTTTCATTTACTCAAAAACTGAGGTTTTATCACGGAAAACGATCATTTCTAAAACCTCCGGCCAAAGTGGAGATTTCTGAAAACTCAGTTTTTGTGTTTGCGTGTGAACGAGGTCAAACTGAGTTTTAGGTTGTATGCGACTAAAAATGCTTCACGTCATGTGAGCGTCCTATGCGGACGTATGCGGACGGCGTATTTATGCGGGTTCATATAAACAGAAACTTATTTGAAAACGACCTTGTGCGTACAACGTTATTTTTAAAAATGCAGGGGCAGAAATATTTGTTTCTGTAAATACCGGCTATGTGTAAATGTGACCTAAGACACAGACTGCAACCATTTTTATGTTCCAATGTTTCCCTCAAGATGACGGTGGTTTCTTTTCTCTATAGTGGCAAGGAGGAAGAAATGACTTGCAGACACTTCAGCTGACTCCTGAATGAAGCAGCGTCCTCTGCAAACAGTGAGGGGATTGGAGAACTCCTCCTGAGCACCAGCATGTCATGTCTTTGTAATATTGTTTTCATGCTTTTCCTTAAAATGTTGTTATCTTCCATTCACTTTATATTCGAGGTGCCCAAGCAGTGTAGATCCTTGAAAATATGAAAAGGATGGCAAAAAAGCAGGTCACACCTGAAACAGGTTGTACTTTTCCATTAATACGGCAATAAGGCATAAACCAAGTTACAATGGCAGACACCGTCATCAGATAGAGGTGATGTGCTGCAAAGGAAGACTGGAGGTTTATATGATATTAATCCTACAAGCTGGCTGAGAGCCGTAACTCCAGAAGCATGTAACCAAACTAATGTTTTCATTATTCACAGCTCATATGTCAGTCCTACTCTTAATATTTGTATTTAAAATGTATAAATTGATTTACAATTCAGTGCAGTTCAAATGTAAGAAACCCTACGTTGTCAAATAACATACATGTGACAGATATGTATTGCTGCTACTCTGCAGAGCTATGTTTCTTTAGCAAACTGTTTTTTCTGTTTAATTTATTATGAGAAATAACTGACGGAATGAGCAAGATGTTGATTCATCAATATAGAATTGTGAATTTACTTTCAGCCAACTAGCTTCTGATAGACTATGGCAGATAGAGCAGAGTGCGACTGAGGGTGTTCAGATTACCGAGCCACGGAGTATTCTCTACTGCCTGAATCAAGGTCCGGATCCAGAATGCTGCATCTTCTCACAAAAACTAAGACCCCGTTTACACGATGGGAAAACGCATATATTTTCATGCGTTTTGGCCTTTCATTTACACAAAAACAGAGGTTTTATCACGGAAAACTGTAATTTCTAAAATCTTTATGTGTAAATGTGGCCTAAGTAAAAAGATCACATTACTTCTGTACTAGCTGCTCTACACTGGCTCCCTGTGAAATCAAGAATCACATTTCAAATTATACTCCTCGCCTACAAAGCCTTGATTAGTGATTGATTGTAAAGCCCTCTGATGCAAATTTGTAATTTTGGGCTATACAAAATTCAACTTAATTCAATTAAATTTGCAATACTTGAAAGCCGAGAGTTATAATGTCTCAACAACAATAATTAGATAACGGTTACATGTGTTATTAGGGTGGGGTGGAATCACTGAAAGCTCTGATACTGAACGTCAAGGACTAATTATAATTTTCTTCCATCATAAACAATAAGCAGAAACAGTGACTGAAACAGTGCATTGCCTCGTGCTGTGAGTGGAGTGTGATTGTTGATTCTGTAGAGCTGCTAGTGGAATGGCAATAATAATAGATGCATGGATGCATGGATGATGAGAGTGGCTTTAAAAAATGGATGGTTGCATACCAACTTCAACAGGGTATAGAAAACGGATGAAGGGCCAGATGGATAACGCTTGGACTAATAAAAAGTGAAGGTATGGAGAAGTGATGATTGATGGATGGATGGAGTACAAATCAATGGATTAAAAGGGAGTTGGATGGATGAGGCGGACATGGAATATGAATTATTGATAAATGGATGGATTGAAAGATAGAAAATAAATGGGCTGATCAGGAGATGGATGGCTTTCTAAATTGATTAGAGGATGGATTGGTGTTTCAGGTACGGGGAATGAATGAAAAAAAGGTAGTTGGAAGAATGGCACAGGTATAAAAATCGATGGATGGATAAAGAAGGTAATAACGTAGAATTAATTGATTAATGGTCAGGTTTATACAATAAACGTTGTATTGTTCAGATAGATGAATGTTTGAATGGGTAATACCTAATGATTGCTGTGTAGCACTAAGAAGGAAATAATATTGGATCTTTACTGTTGGAAGGTTTTTATATGTCATAATGTATGTATTATCACAACTCTGCCAATCGAACTCAAAGTGTTCCTTAAATCCATCCCTGGCAAATGTTTTTTCAGCCATCTTAATAGAAATGCAACACTGATTAATGTGTTCCCCAAACCCTCACAACCTAACACAAGATGCAAATGAGCAGGCAAACGGTTAATTATTTTTAATCATTCATCTTATTTTGGTGGAAAATGTGTTTGCTGAACAATGAAATACTTATTAGCACCGCAGACAAAGGACCGTGTGATTGACAGGATTCTATTCATACTAAGCCAGTGGTTAATCACTTCTCCCCATACAAGAACACACAGCCTGCTATTTGTTCTCTATGTTTAATTAAACAGAATTATGTTATAAAACATATCGTAAAAGATGGCACGTTTCAGACCTCAAAACAAACCACTGCAGAACATTTTGTTAAAGTAAATGAGTGGTTCAGAGAGGTAATACCACAACAAACTGAAAAAGAGAACATCTCGTAGTCATAACCCAGAAAGTGTTTTTACAGAAATAAACTAACAGGTTCAGGGTTGCCTGTGAATTGCCTTCCTCTATAACCATGTCTATCTACAATAACACAGATGAGTCAAATAATCATGTTGTTATTTGACATCATCAATATTTGTCTCTGCTGTACCTACTTAAAGCACATTTGAAGCATATTAAAAAGTATAAAATCTCTTTGAATAAATGTTAATCTTGTTTTTTTCCATAATTGATTTTGACTGACACACCTTTTTGGTCTGTTAGCAATGAAATGCCTGCCTGCCCGCCCCTCGATTTTCTGCCTCCCTTTTGGCCTTTGTTTCTTTTTTTTGGAACTTTTGCCTTATTAAAAATAGTTTGTTGTTATTAATATTGAGTCTAGCCTGTTTCTCTGCGCCTGAGCCTCACCCCGTGATAAGACCCTGACAATCCATTGTAAACATGATTTCAGGGAGCAGCTTCATGGCTCAACCAGTTTTAGTATGTGGCGTGGGGTTGGTCTGGTTATTCAAACTTTCAGTTTTTCATCAAATTCAATTAAATTCTGAGTATCTACTGTATGTTTGTTGTGCTGTCAGATTTTCTAGTAACCATGTGCCTTTGCTTTCAGAACTCAACAAGTCTATTGGTGCATAGAACAATTTTATCAAAACTATAGTTTCAGCTATGAAACTAGGTCATTATTTATAGCATGTGAATATTATTTAAGTTGTTATCATTAACAGTCATGCTTTTTGTTCTGTGAAGCTGTACTTGGTAACAGTGGTGCTAACATGCTCATAATTATAATGCTTCCTGATGTTCATCACGGACTCTTTGAGGTTTACAATCTTAGTTTGACATCTGACAATGTTAATATTTGCTAATTAGCACTGAACACGAAGTATCGCTGAGGCTGATGGAGAGGCTGGTTGTGGGAAGGCAGATATCATCTTTGCTGTGATCCTTTATGGAGTGAGGAGGGCTTCAATCCAGTGTGAATAATTTATTACATATTGCATATATTTGAATAGTGTAACGTCTTTGTCGATTAGAAGTGGAAATGACAACTGTGAGCAGCAGAGAGGAGAAGATATTTTAAAGGTGTGCCAACAACGCTGTGATTGGCTTACAGATTGGTTCATTCATCTAACCCCCCCCCACCCCCCCCAAATCAGCTGATGGAGTAAAATGAGTGTTACTGGCAGTCATTTGTGTCGATGGTGTAAATGAAGGGGCCGAGTTCCCAGCCCTGAAGGGCTCCGGTGTCGGTGATGAAGGTTGATGATGTTGTTGTGCTGCTCCTAACATGCTGTGGTGTCTCGCAAAAGTAAATTGCATGTGAGCATCCCAAAATGTAACAAATTTGATTGCAATCGAATTAGCGGTGGTTGAGAACTTGAGTGTCAACCTCATGGTGGAGCTCGAGGAAAAGTCTGTGGATCACCAAAGTAATTACAATACATAGCCTGGGAACCATTGATATACAGTACGTATCACATTTCAGTAAAAGCCATAACTGTCAGCAATGGAGAAGAAGTTTGTGGATCATCCAAACGAGTTGTGTTTGTCCTCCTGGGGAGGATAACGGATATATAATATCAAGTGGATGGATTGCCACAACATGTGCCATGAAGTGGTTGGCAGATCACCAATAAAAGACCGACATTGCCGTCCCTCAGCATGGCAACATTTAATCACCAGTATAATCATATTTGGTTTAGAAAGAAATGATCTATTCTTCTAGCAAACTTTTCCTTGGTCTCACTTGCATATTTACACATACATACAGAAGTCATACTGAGTCTTGAGGAGTATGGCTAACTTGCTTAGAAATATAAATATTTTAGTCTATTGACCGCAGTGAGAGCCCTCTATGAATAAAAGTAGCTCCAAAAACAAATAGCGTCAGAGCAGAATTATGAATAAGAAATTTAGTGAAACACACTGTGTAGTGTAGTTCATCTGCTTTGAATGCCACACAGGAAGCTCTAGTTGCACAGTGGATTGTAGAGAATGAGTGGTGACAGGCAGGCGACTGATTCAGAAGCCACCGTGGGGAAGGAGCTCTTTCAAGCAGCCCCTAATATGCTATAGAGTGATAAAAGACCTCAAATCACATCTATTAAAATTCAGTGTCAGCGCAAATGCAGCGTTTGTCACTTGTACTGATATCTTCACCTATTCATCCCCATGTGTACTGATGATGAGCCCAAATGCTTAAATGTGTGTGATGAAAACGACAATCTGAATGAAGATGTCAGGTAATAAAAGCTAAACCCCAGATGGTATATGCTCACCAGGTTCAGCACATTACGTCTTTGCATGAATCAATCTCTTGGTGACTCTAACGCGGTGGTCTTGATGCGCTCTCTTTATCTTCCGGGGAATGATCAGCAAGGAGGTTTCCTCCAATCGTTTTTTCTCCGCTCAACGCCTGCAAGAATTCACGACACACTCAATTGAAACTTTCCACCTGTAAATATTCCGCGCCATTGCATGCCACTCACAGGAGGTGCTTTAAAAAAAGGGAACACCTGCTTTCCCCCAGTTTCACACCAAATGAGCTTCTCTGTTTTGTATCCGCTTACTGAAATACTGACTGCCGTTGCTGCGGGACAGCTCGGTTCTACATAAATAAATAAAAAAGACACGAGCAGATGTTTTACATCAGACATCCTCAGAGGC
The DNA here is from genome assembly GCA_036178185.1 of Liparis tanakae. Classification (NCBI taxonomy): domain Eukaryota; kingdom Metazoa; phylum Chordata; class Actinopteri; order Perciformes; family Liparidae; genus Liparis; species Liparis tanakae. The sequence continues at coordinate 11,596,321 of CM070106.1, forward strand.
TCCGAGGTCTCTGAACAGATAAGCATCAGACACCATGTCTCATCCCATCATTTGACAAGAATTGATCCCTGTGGCTCCATATAGGAGATTTTACTTCCTGATGATTCACTTTTTAATTCTACAACATCCGACAAGATGTGAGAAGACAATTAGAGAAGGCTCTGGATAATGCTGAAATGGATGAGTAGAATTTCTACACACTATAATTTCCATTTCACAGGAGACTTTCATAAGACATTATCTTTTTGCCCGTGCATTAAAGTTGTTTAAACTTCAATATGGTTGGGTTTGCCAAAGTCGAGTCAGGTCTGACTCACATTCAGGCCGGAAAATAGCAAAGTCCAGCATAGACTCAAGGTAAATGGACCCCTAGCAGCAGCACAATGCCACCGATTGACAAGCAGCGGCGGGTAGCAGTACAATTCTCAAATAATGAACGCAATACCTTCACAGTTCACAGGTCATCTTGTCACTAAAAACAAATTTTCCTCCCCCGATGATTGATTTACCACAAGATGGAAGCTGATGGCAAGTCGCCTTCGATCCACTAGGGTATTAGATACATTAACACACGGACCAAAGAGCTACAGCAAAAGAACAATACCCTATCCAAACCCAATTACCAATGACTTCTGTGTCTCTATTGTGAATCAAGCGCACTGTAAAATGAATCGCTCCTTCCCTTTTCAGTGGAGCCCTTGGTATTTTGTCAAAGTCTTCTTCATCCTTAATGCACCCTGAAAAGCTGAACATGGCCGATCCAAACTGTCTTGGTTTCCCAGACTTTCATCCATCAATGTATTTTTCCATAATGTGTTTCTTTCACTTGCTTCTCTGATGTTTGGCTACTCTGTCCATCACAGACAACCAAAGCCTAACCCAATTAACCTACTACAATATTTGACAGTAAATATATCAGGGATAAAATAATAAAGATTGCTTTTCTTTCAGTCATATATACAGGTCTTTTTGGTACCCTCAGATTTGATCTCTTCAGTCCCCATAACGACAACAATTGTAGAGTAAAGATAACATATTGAATCCTGACGGATACCCAACTTTTTTTTAATGGTTAGAATTGGGAGAAGTTACTTCAGGACATCTTCCTCTAAAACCACTAAATGGCTTTTTATATTTTTTACTGCTCAACAGATTGTGTACAAAGTTTGTTTTGTGTAAATATGATTTGAGAGATGTTTGTAAGTTTACTGTACAAAAGGCTAAAAAAGTGATTAAAAGGAGATGTATTTCTATTGTAGTCCAATTATGGAACAATGTCAAAATTTAGATAAGAATGGTCAACTCATTTTTGATTTTCAAAAGGATTATTTATTTTAAAAAATGTTGAGGGTTATAAGAGTGATTGAAACGTGTGTGTATATATATATATATATATATATATATATATATATATATATATATATATAAAATATATGATTTCTTTTCTTATTTTTCTTTATTTTATATACATTTTCTGATTTATTTGATTATAATAATTTAGTATAGGAATATATAAGCATTTTTTGCTTCTACCTATACCTTTTCAGTCTTTCTGTTTTATGCATTATATAGAATTGTACTGCAATGATTAACTGAATAAAATACACAACAACAACAACATCTGGAAACTTTGATAAACTAAATTGATGGTGTATTCTTCTTTGACATAGGAACGGAACAGACTAATTTGATGATCAGCATACCCGAGACTGCAACAGTGACGGCAGGACACACGCTCCAGAGCTGCATATGTGGCTGGGCAAAGGTTACTTCCACTAAAATACATCAGGGCAAGAAAAGGTGCCTAAAGAAGGGTCAACAGGGATCTCGCATCGACAGTTACTTTCTGAAAAGCAGGTTGAGTCAGTCGAATGAAGTTTAGCAGCAGGACCAAAACCACAGTCTGCAGGACATCAACATCCCTGTCCCAGAAGAGGACGAACCTTGCACAGGAAACCAACCTGAACCCAGCCCAGCAAGACCTGCAGTGGAAATGGGAGTGCGGGGGAAGGCCCACAGACAGGCAGTCAAAGACCTCTCCAGGGCTGCTGAAAAGGGAAGGCAGTGGCTGTGGATTAAGAGGAAGGACTCCACCTGGGCTGCCGGATCTCACTGCTGAACCCTCTGGAGGTGTCGTGGGTCAGTCAGCGAAACATCGAAGAAGGAGGGCGCCCACTTGATAACCGATAGGATGCCATCAATCATTCGACCAGCCCACAGAGTCTTGAGTATGCAGAAAGGGATACTTACACCTTGTCCTATATACCAGAACTTTAAGCTGCTCTGACATATTGATGAAGTAAATACAATGCAAACTTAAAGCTAGTGTAAAAGAAACTAACTGAGAAGTGTACTTCTGCTCACTTCACATTTACAGGGGTCACAGTTACTTTAAGTGTGATATATTATAATGCTGGAAGGAAATAATACAAACCGTTAAAATGAATAAGATTTATTTTCTGCTACAAAAGAAACAGAGGAGCATCAGGCCAGCACAAGTAGATTACATAATTACAAATTAGTTTCTGCTTATAGAGTAATTGCTCTCGAAAAGTGTTCTGTTCAGCTCGTGTGAGTGCCATAAATGTGGGTTTATGTTTAAAAGGTTCGGGGCGCAACACTCATTTCACCGTTTTCCCATTTTCTTTCACCTCGTTATCTTCCCCACTGCTCATATTCACGACTCCTGTAATGTGTAATAGGAGGCACGGCTTCTGGTTGATCAGCAGAAATAGCAACGGCTGGAGCCTTCAAACCAGTAATTTGGTGCCGAATGCACTAACGATAAGGTATGAGTTCCAATAAGAGAGCAACGTGTGAGAACTACAACGGCTAATGGGCTGAAACAAAAGCAGTGGAGTCACTTTAGAGGTGAACAGAAGGAAAACACAGAGGAAATGAAGATTTGATGGGGACCACAAACAGACTGATGACACACAACTCTTGCCATAACTGTGTCCATGGCATTCCTTACAATTTGCCACAACATTAGTTCCATTACAATAGAATGGAAGTAATGGCATTGATAATTAGATTTGTTTAGATGTATAAAAGTAGGGGCCAGAGGGACATTGCTTTACGCAGAAGTGATTTTTATAGGTGGAGTGGAAGAGTTGACAGCCACACAGCTCTGACAACGTGAAAGTTGGATTCTTGTCTTTTAATCTTCACTGCAGAGACAGCCGTGATAATCTGTTACGAACAGTGCTGATGGCGATCAATTGACACTAGCCAAGCTGGCATGAAGAGATGATACTATTAGGATTTAGATCATTAACTTAAGAAAATCAATAGCCCTATAAGAGATATGTCAGAAAATCTGACTTAGTATAAAGATTTCCCTAAAGTTGCCCTCGAGTGTTGCTAGAAAATAAAGTACATACAAAGTAATACATTTATATTCCCATCATGCCTCTCTTCCACCGGCTCAAGTCTTTAAAGTTTTAGCATTTTCAGCAATTTCCCTGACACTGCGAGGTGACATTTCTTAAGATTATCTGGGCTACAACAACTACTTCTTTTTTTCTGCAGTGCTGTTTAATGTTCTGCATGATTACTTCTGTTTCCAGCAGCCTGTGCTGACATGTTTAGCCAGTGCATCTATTTTCTCATGCTGAGGGTGTAAAGACTTAAAGGTTTGGAGGACTGGATTAACTGAGAGGCAAATGGGCTGTGATGGGATGTGATGAGCCATTGAAAACAGCTTGCGCTGAGGAGGCAGCGACCGTTGGATAGAAGCTCCTTGGAGACCGACTGAGCATTAGCGCATCCTTAGTGGTAAATGGGTCCCTCTGTCTGCTCGTAGGTAGATAGCTCTGCAAGTAAAGCGCCGTGTTTGTCTCCCCGTGAAGTCGAAGCCTTGTCTTTGTGGATAACTTGTTAAGCCCTCAACATATGTATTACCCTGGGGAGATGTACACCTCTTCAGACAGCGAGTCATGTATAAATAAAACATAATGCATGCCGATAGGGACGATTGGTTCGGTCCCAGGAGGTTGGAAGTCGGGAAGGCGTGAGATGAGTGATTGGAGTGGCTTTGAATATTGTGTTTGGTGCTAAATGTACTGGTTTAAGAATCAAAGAGGGAGACGGCCTCGTGGGTTTGTGACACATACAAGAAGCCCCTATAGTTAGCTGAAAGAGAGGGATGTTTCTACCACAACGAGAGACTATTATAAGGGTAAAGCAGATCCATCATGTCAGCGAACCAAATGCAGTTTATCGCCCGCCTCCCTTGTTATCGCACTCAAGGTTTCCAAGTAAAATACACGAGCGAAGATTGGATCTGAATGTGGGAAGGCAGTCAGGAGTGAAATAACAGGCTGTGTTCTGCATTCATTTATAACAATGGAGGGAACGGCAGGCGGCTGTTCTTGTCCTCCAACATTCTACCTAGCTCGACATACTCATGCTACAGTTTCATAAAGTCTAACTTTTAATTGAAAAGAGAGGGACTTATTGATTTGATAGAATGAAGGGGAGGGAGTAAACAAAAACAAATGGGGTTGTTGTGCCTCAATTGTAATGCAGCAAAAACTGCAAAAGGCCCGTTTTTCCTTTTCTCTCCCCTTTATAAATAATTCGAATTTTAACAAGATATTCTGAAATTAGATTGGATTGACCAAATTGCGGTTCAAATCAGGCTTAAGCTACCCGGTGTCAGCTCAGTTTAATGAACCGTGTATGAGTTGCAGTTTAATACAGAGCCACTGACATCAAACTAAAACGGGCGAATACAAAGCGGTCCTTGGGGAGCAGGCATAGGTTGCCGCCATCTGTTGCAACTGAACCACCTGGGAGCCACAGGGCAGATTCTGGCAGATCCAACAACAAGCCAAGGAGGGTTGACACCTTGTCATCGGAGTAGCTTTACAAGGTGTTTCAGAAGAATTTGTAACATGACGGCTATAGCTCTGCCACTAGAGACACTATTTCTTCCTGCAGCTTGTTTTTTGGTGGATAAAAGAGCCTCTGTTACGACAGCAAATGTAAGGGCGTTATTACAACCAACCATTAAAGGCCTTAACCTGTTTTGTTACCTTTAATATTTGGGTCAATCTCACATTGCAAGAGTTGGGAACCAACTGCTTATACGTTTTGAATCTACAGTCAAATATCGTAACCAAATTCTCATCGTCCAGGTTTGGAGCTTTGAATTGCAACATAATCTCAAACAATGTTTTTTTAAGATATCTTCCGAAAATGTTTTATATTTTGTGTGTTCTCCTTCAAATGTCTGGCAACACAACCAATCGATGCGCCTCCGGCAAAGCATTACTTATTTATGCAACAAAAATACTAGTGTAGGTTTAGGAAAATAATAGTTAACTTTATGTTTGTTATGCTAGCACGGTAGAATGTAAAGTGAGTTCACGTCGAATGAGAACGGCATGCCAACATTGAAGATTGGAGGCAAACACGGAAAATTTGCCTATTAATTATTGCTGGATAATACTCCCTTCATAACGTAGACTCTCAGTGTCTGCATACTGTTGAGTTTTGTCTCTCTGTTTTCTTGTTTGACTTGTGCAAAGAGTGACTTAAACAAACACAACATTAATAACATTATAACGACTTAATAGTACAGGTCTTTTATTTGGTAGGAGTGTTATATATTCTATTTGTTGCCTTTTTACTGTTTCCTTCGAATGTTAATCTTGACATTTTAACTGCAATATGAAATTTGTTTTTATTACATACAAACTAGAATGTTAATCCAAATGTATTTTAGAGCCAAGTAAAACTAAATAAAATGCTCCGTGGAGGAAAGAAGGAGGGAAATTCGTTTTCATGCGTCCAGGCCTGCAAAAACACTTCAACTGAAAGAGCCACAATAAGGCATGAAAGAAATTCTCCAGGGGAATTGCAGCTTCAAAAGCAAGGATATGTTAACAGTGCTTGCCTGAAATGGTTATTGATTTTATGCTCATGTGAAACAAGTACAGACTCTCTTAATAATTACGATACCACTAGATTTAATCTGGTCAACAGGCAAAAAAGAATCAATACATTTTCATCTCCATCAGCTCACGGTTGTGTAACGCCGGCTCTCATTTCCAGCTTTCTTTATCCCACCGAAGACCTTGTTGGAAGAGATTTTCTCAGCTTCTGTCTGTTTTTTTCATTGTGTCATTTAGCTCGTGCACCGCTTGTGTCAGTGTGGGAAAGTTCTGTACTTGTACGTTTCTCTGCTTGCACCCCTAAGGTTTGCATATTCAATAATATAATTTAAACTCCATCTCAAAACACACCTGTTTACACTGGCATTTGGTTAATTGAAATATTCTATGGCCTGATTTTAATCTCTGTTTATTTATTTTATTGTACCATCTTTTATTCTGTATTGTACTTTTCTCTTTCAACTGTTGCCATGTTTTGTCCCCTGTTATTGCCAAATTATTTAAACTTACTAATGTACTTTGTCACACTTTGTACATGATAAGTGCTATATGAATAAACGTTACTTACTTACTTACTTCTATTCTTCTATGGGTCAGTATTTACATCGAGCAGAAAGATAAAGAAAACAGGTGTTTGCGTTACGATTGAATTTAGGGTTCATGTTGTAATGAAGTTTATTTTTGATAATGGTAAAAAATTTAAGAATATTAGATTCGTAGATTAGTCTAGCCAATCATTTACAAGTACATAAACCCATGTCCCCTAACAGGAAATGCGAACACACATTTTTAAATGAAGAACTGAAGGAGAGTAGCATTATCAATCCATATTCATAGTCCCTGGTTGATAAACCATAAGCATTTTTAATAAACCTGTGTTTTTTTTGTCCAGCGTAACCTTTGCATTACATTCTCCTTGTGCAAATAGTATTTCTTGTAATGTGTGTTTAATATAATATTCTGATTGCCATGACATTTACTGAAAGCATGAATCATGACTCCAAGACTTCCTGTTAAATAATTCATGACCGGTACAAACTTTAAACGCTTCAGGCCCGATAGATGAAAACACGCCACACTTCTTTGTTTAGATATTTTCAGACATCCACAGACTGAGTCATTTGTTGGCATTGCAAAATAAATGAGCAGCATTTATTTAATTAACATTTATATCTGCAGTAGACTTAATTATTGCAGCCTATTCCATTGAAACTTGAAAGGCATACACTCTGTTTAACGGAAGGGAGGAAATAAAAAGAGAGCAATAGCCTGTTACATCCTACTTAAGACATTGTTTTGGTGTCATTAAGTAACCTTTATGTGTGTATATGTTTTCAATATCATATGCACAAAACAAAGTGATGTGATTTATTGTATGTACATCCCTTCACAATGGCTGATTTACCTATCTAAGATAAAATAGGGTGATGTGGAAATGGCAGTAAAATGATCAGGAACATTCGATAACACACATTTATCTATCGTTAAGGCTGATTTTTAACTGTGTCTCAATAAATTGTCTTTTCTTTTTTTTTATAGTGGGTTCCGAGGAAAATAAGTTTAGAAAAAAAAACCTTGATAGACCACTGTATGTTCTGGAGCTTTGATAATTTAATTCACCATGACTGAGGAGTGCAGAAGATAGGATGGATAGACACAGAGCTACTGAGTTGACCTTGTGGTCGCATTGTTTTTATTAACTGACATTTTCAAGGTCCAGCATGAACTTTCACATCAATATTTCAGATGTTTCTCATGGCCGAGCACAGTGCTGGGTCATAAAGCTGGCTGAGATTACCAACATATTCCAGCATGATATAGCATCTATATTTCTGGATATTCAATAAATACATTGTCTGTAAAAAACATAACGTTAATCCTATTCTTCTATACTTCTGTGTGAATTCATTACTTGACAAGTGAAAAGTGATGTGTAACTTAATTTTAAAACGTTCAAAATGAAAATGGTATGTAATAAAAATACATAACAGGCCTACATCTTATTCAAACAAAGGGGACGGATTGTAAAACCCACAATAGTTTCTGAATATATTCTTGGTCTAAATCAACTGCATGTAAGGTATACATAGTAATTATCTGATATATTATATATTATTAAAGTTTCTTGTTGTGCCCTCTCAAAGCAAAACACCTTCTCAGTCCAGTGTTGCGCTCACATGCAAAGAAAGATAAGTGTTGTCAAAATAATATGAATATTGCCGTTACAGAGTCGGGCCACGGACTATTTTTACATCACAATATAAACAGTGGAAAAAAATATACAAATATACATTTTTATATCGTTTGACAATATTTCTTATCATATCGCCCAGCCCTGGATTCCACCAACCCCTTTTCCTTTTGTTCATCCAGGCAGAATTACGTGTCCTCAAAAAGGAAGTTAGCTGTTGTGGTTTCTGGCAAGCACCGGTCCTCTGTTGGTTTATTGTTGGCAGTGCTGTCCAGGTTTGCCCACATAAATCCACAAATACTGGCCTATTCATACGGGAGCAAACGGACAAAAGGTTTGGGGCGGCTTTAAAGATGAACAGTGTGCAGCACAAACACAGTGGAATCAGGGCCAGAACCGCGGATCCAACGGCTGCCGATGAACCCAGAACCTCGGCCCGTGTTCTGGCCGCGATGGCCAAAGGGCACGTCCGTCGGCCGGGTGTGTCGGCGACTGACTGTCTCGTCAGTGGTGTAAAACTAATATCCACAAGGGCGATGATACGCTTGGAAGAATGGTTACTATGGTTACTGAGGCTGCACGAATACCATCTATACTGCTTGCACCTGTATGCCCATACAAGTTTAAAACCACACCGGCATCACCACCTCGGGAGCAGATTCGGAGACGGATGGAGAGATCCTGCTGCGACGGACTAGCCAAGCAGTGACTTCTTTCCTCCTGACGGATGGTAATGTCGCCGCAACTTCGTCTTTGAGGGACCTCTGCTTGAACTTCGACAGAAGACCTCATATTCAGAGATATGCGGGGTCTCCGACGTGCCTCACCTCGCCGGAGCCAACTCCAGCCACCCAAGGCCCCTCGATTATCGCTCTGATGAATTACATCCATCGAGTGCGGTCGGCTCGGCTGCCGCGCCGGCCACTTGTCAATTACGGTTATTAATCTGTCCTGAATTCCTGCTCCACCACCTCACCTGCCACCGCCTCCCACCCACGCCTCCTCCACGGACTCAATACGGCCTTCTTGTCAGCCGCTGAATCAAATTACTTCTGAATAACTGATGGCGTGTCCAGATCCATCGCGCCGATAGCCAAAACCAGGCTCCTAATCCCCCCTGCTGTTGGCTCAGCTGAAAGCAGGGAGGGGCGGGGGGGGGTATTCAAATCGATGAGGCCTCATATTGGTTCTGACAGGCTTGGCTTTTGTTAGGCGGGGCAAGAGGACAACTACTTATTGACTTGGTGGCATCCTGGGATGGACTGAAACGGTACTTGTGTTCTCTCCCCGCCGCGAAGCCGATCGCTGCACAGACGCCGACGGAAACCCAGACATCGCTGGACAAATTTCCGACCAAAAACCCTAATTTCAGCCGGATGCGAGAAACCAATACATCATGAAGAGTAACAGTAACTTAAAGATGACATATAAACTTTGAGGAAAATCTGGGAATCAAATGTTAAGTGTACTTATACTGAGGCTTTGGCGAGCGCAGTTTAAAACGTGTCTCCTACACTTTTAAGTTCCCGTCTACTTGCAGACACAAGTCTAATGGAGACATTTCTGTAACCTCTCAGCCTCTCACTCCCCCCCCCCCCCCCCACACACACACACACACACACACTACTACCCTTCTCCGCCTCCCGAATGTGTCCCCTCCCGAATGTGTCCACTCTCAGATCGCTTTGTAACTCTGTCACTCTGCTTGTTCTCCTTCAAACGTCCGCCTCGTCCCCGGAGCTCTCCGTCCCGGCGTCACCGTCCCCAGCCGACTCATTAATGAACTGTAAATACTCCGTCGCGCGGCAAAAAAAAAATGTGATTGACTGCCGAATGCACGGCAACTGGGAGGCGAAAAAGAAAACTGGGATAACGAGACGTGAACTTGGGGAAACAACTAATATTTTCTGTTGCTTTAATTTACAACGTGCTACATTTGCCGCTGTCTTTGCAGGCTTATAAATCGCGGACATGCGAGATGCTTGTCGTCTGGCGTGTCGTAGTCGTCTACTTAAGATACACAGAAAGCTGCCTAAGCATGTTTGTCTATTAGCTTTCCTCTGTCACCTTGTCCCTTCACACTCAGACTCCAAATCCAATTAATCGAACAAAAAACTGCTGCACTTCTCTGACAGCTTGTCATATTTACAATGGGCTGGCAGTCTGGAGTCAAGGCCGGCCAAGTCCCTGTCAGGGCTCCGAAAAAGCATATATTCATATATTCTTAGCTCCATACACCATCATACTTATAAGGAAGCATGTACGGAGGATTGCTTGGGGGGGAAATATCAGCGGCAGTCTCTCTTCTTTCTCTCGATGATTCTTGTTTTCATGAATGGTTGACGTTGTTAATCCGACGGGGATTTTATATGTTCATCTATATTAATCGCGTTTTATGCTGTGTGGTAGATGTCTTATTCAACACGTTAACCTTTCCATCTCTTGCGGGGCGTGACTGTGCAATTTCTGACATTATCTTCTGGCATGCAGTGGCAATATTTAACTGAAATGCACTGAATGATGTTTTTCCAGAAATCCACTGATTATGCCTCCCCAGTTATTAAGAAAGATTACTAAATGGCTGCTGCTAATTTCCAGCTGACCCAGCGTGGGTGGGAGAGCATCCAACATGATAATATTATGTTTATGCACTAAACTATTTACCATTTTCTTTTCTGATAACCGACCAATGTTCTTCTGATTCGTTATTTTGTTGTCTGACATGTATTTCTATGCCCCTCAAAAAAAGAAATCCTTTGTTTGTTTTGTTCAACTAACGGTCCAAAACCCAGTTGTTGCTATCACACAAGAAAAAGAAAAGCAAATCATCATGTTTGAGTGGCAGGAAGCAAAAAATATTTGGCACATTGCTAAGAAAATGACTTAAATAATGAATCCATCATAAAAAAAAGATGACTATCGTTCTGTTGATCAACTGAGAGATTTAGTTATTAATTATTTCATCTTTATGTTAAGTAACAGCAGGGTAAATGGAATCTGTCACGTACATGAATTATTTTGTTTTACTCTGCTATTTGGAACAAACACCTCACCAGTACAAATGAGGCTTGGCTCATTGTTTTGGCTTTACAGCTTCAGTACCGATTTGTTTCAACCTCCTCGCTGGAAGACAGTTGTTTTTCTTAAAATAGCGATTGTTGCTGCTTTTTATGTTTGACATTTGTATTTAGTTTTGTTGTAAAGTAATATTGATTATTCATTGCTTATTTAGGTTAAATTTTTTATATGTCAGAAGCGCTTTTTTCTTATGGTAGTTTAGTTTAGTTCATTGTGCTATATACCAGGGTGGCTTATGGTTTTTTTACCAGCACACGGGAGGCAATGTCCAAAAAAATTGTGTTCTTTTTGTTTTCTTAGTAAATAAATTATAAGAATAATGGAATAAGGAAATTTACATTACTTTCTTTTGGTTGCGTCAACTTTATAGTTGTATTTGATTTATTTGACAAATGGCCACTAGAGCAATGTTAAACTCAATGTACACTTACATGCCGAGCTCCAAACAGCATGCAGACTCAATTAGAGACCGGCTGGTAAGGGAAGTGGTGCATTTAGCAGCTAATGAAAACATGTTTAGCCCAGGAGTCGCAGAAAACCTTAAAAAAAATAGGTAAAAGTGGACTGAATATTGGACGTGCATTCATTAGGTGAAGGAAAACATCACTCAAATTGCATGCTACTGACAGCATGCAGACTTGGTTAGAGACAGGCTGGTGAGGGAAGTGGTGCATTTAGCAGCTAAAGAAAACATGTTTGGCTCGGGAGTTGCAGGAAACCTTAAAAAAAGAGGTAAAAGTGGACTAAATATCAGACGTGCATTCATTAAGTGGAGGAAGTCGTCACTCTAATTGCATGCTAATGACGCTTCCTATCTCATGTGTGTATATGTCCAACAGTTTTCTAACATGATAGCCGTATAATGTGTTTTTAGTCCCAAAAAGCCATACTAAAAAAAAATACTTTTCTTCTTATCTTTATTACAGATGATTCAACCTGACGAGTTGTCTGCCTGTAGCTCTGAAAGCGCCAGTCGCATAACACATTTGTGTCTTTGCAGAACATTAATGAATGAGTTTCATTTTCATAACCCATAACACATGAAATATCTCGTTCCCACTTTGCAATTGCGTACCAGGGACTCTTGTGTCAATTCCGCATGCAGAACTGACGCTTTGAATCCACAGATCTAGGAAGAGCAATATCTGGCAATAAAAATAAAAAACCATGCTGTAAAATATTGTAGGATTTATTACGGTGAATGAGAGCCTCTCTATTTTCAAGACATATGGCCCTTAGCTGATCCATTAACAATACATTTGTAGAGTATAGCTTTTTTCAGCTCATATTAGCTCTCACAACCAAATGAACTTTAACTCATTGTAATGTCACGGTAACCACAACTCATCGCCAGAGTGCCACACACTTAAAATTGTGGAGGGAAATGACCATTAATGTTGCATTTGGAGAGGTTTTTCAGTGGAAAATGGGCTGTAATTTATTTTACTCGCTGCGAGATTGATCCAAATGAGCGGAACCATGGGAACTTCATTGGTTATCTAATGGACTCTGAATGAAGAGAGATATAGTGATATAATTTTGCATTAATGCTCACTTTAAATCTCTGCCTGTTGAGGCATTACGCCATTGTTTATGATGCTGTGGTACAAATCTGCACTGCTATTAATGTCACTTATTGGTTTTACCGACTTTTTTTTATTTCTGTCATGCAGGCTTTGGCATGTCAACCGTGTCGAAATGTACGCAGCCTACTTACATACTCTCCGTTTGCAATGGACTGTCTCTCAATAGAAAATAGTCAAACTGTGGAATAAGAGTGTAATAATTTAATCCAGGTTAACCTGGGACATCTCAGGGCTTTACAGGACAGCTGAGGGTTGTTCACGGAGAGATGTTTGAGTAAAACACGATCCGTTTCCGACTTCGTTACACCGTACAAGAGCCAAAAAACTGTGACAGTGGTGCCTGCTGGAGTTTTCAAAAATAATGTGTAGTGGGAAGGTAAAAATAAAATAGATGTGTTTAAATCTGAAATACAGTACAAGCTGCAAGGTAAGACAGTAGAGAAATCCTTAGTGGGAAGAAGCTTTAGTGAGTTCTCAGCTCCACTAACAGATGTGTCACCACAGCATCAGACTGCATGTTGGGAAAAAGGAGGGAAGAGAAAGATGGATCACTTATAGCACATAAGGCTGAGTGAGCTTCTTTTCTGAGTCAAAAATAAGATATGGTATTTTTATGTTATATCATATTTAACGAAAGAAACACATTGCTGTTGCCGATAGTTTAACTGTCGGTTATTTTCCACGTATCAACCATATCTCAGCCAATGGATTTGGCTCGAGTGTCATCACATCAGCTTAAGGGCCACAGTGTGCTACCGACTCATGAGATAGCACAGTATCTCTATGTGCCATATGGAATTAATACATTTAAAATTCTTTCATTTCGACAAGGCATTTGGGGTGTAGTTAAAAAAACTGCCATGTAGCAGGGAGCAGGAAACCCTTCATGGACTCCATAGAAGATGAGAAGAACAGCTATAATTAGAGTGACCATTACTCACGACTGTATGTATATATAATATAGTTTCCGTACCATTAATTAAACACATGGGAACCATAATTGCTGTGATATCGCAGTCAATTATTGAACCTCAGAAGGATGATGAATGATTTATTCATGGCGCTCATTAAACAGCTTTAATATGAAGAATACATTTGAAAGGTTATTAATACTATTTTTAATGTACCATTCCACCTGACTACGTGTGTGTAATTGTCCAAAGCTGCATCCCAATTAGGAACAGCTGCGCATGTTTGTACTACAGTTTGCAGTGATTCATTTATTAAAACGGTTAGAAATAAACTAACAAACAGCACCTCGACCAATAACTTGAATCAAAAGCAGAGGGTCAATAACTCAGATATAAATGCACGGACAAGATCAGAAGATCCATTGAATGGATAAATATAGTGATCAGTGAATATATACACGACCTCTACAGAGTCTCTACAGAGGTGTATAGAGGCCCATCTCCAGTTTTTTGGTGGTACATTGTGTTATTGCCTTAGAAAACTAACAGAGGGTTAGAACCCCCTTGAAACCCTTTAAATATATATATATATATATATATATATATATATATATATATATATATATATATATATATATAACTTATTATTTTGCATTTTCCACAAACAGATTATTCCTTGACATTGAAACCCTTCTTATGCGAGCGCAGCTGAAAACAGTTATGCTGGTGAGAGAAGCTCTAAAACTGGCCTTCCTTTGAGCGACAAGTTTGAACATTAATATTTACAATGAAAATCATTATTTCTAACCTTGTCAATGTCTTGACTATATTTTGTATTAATCTTGTATTCATTTAATAAATAAAAGTCTGAGTTTTCATACAAAACACAACATTTTCCCGGTGACCCCAAACTTTTGAACGGTAGTGTATATAGGTAAATATAGTGAAGCAGACAATATTGGCTGTCTTAGAACATCAAATAAAAAACACTTACAACATCCACTTCGATGGGGTCAAAGGTCATCAACCAGAAAATATGTGAACGGGTGGAGAAAGATCAAGGACAGGGGTACATATAAAGCACCAGTAGCTCCAGTTCTTTGTGCAGGAAGCAAAGCCACTCAGTGAAAGAAACCCTTTTAGAAACTCTTTGCAATTAATATACAGTTATTTAACACCAATTAGAAGGAGATGGAGGACTGAGACGTCCCACCCGGTGGTTGCTATGCCAACACTGCCTACAAAAGGTACTGATACAGTCATGTTAGTTCAGGAGTGCAGGAGCCATAGTACGATATTTAATTACTTTGTGAGTCATCTAAAAGGTTAACCACTCTGTTAAAGATTATATTATAGCTTGTACAAAAGAAAGATACATTGACGTACATGACAAATTACTTAGTTTTTAGGAGAAGCGTAGAAATTTAGTCAGAGCTGTGATTGTATTCCAAATAGTGTGTTAGAAAGCCAGGCCGGTCCGCGCTAGTGGAAACCTGCACTGGGGTGATACGCGGTACTCGTCCCTTCAGAGGGATCCGCCACTGCTCAGGTTTGGTTGGGTTTGGACATCAAAACTATCGGGTTCAGGTTCTGGGGAAGGATTGTGATCATGGTTAAAAGAAAATGTTGAAATTTGACCCAAACAGAACTGGCTTGCAAAGTCCCAGACTGTGCTGACCCAAACGATCTGTGGGGCTGACCCGACTGAAACACGGTGTTTATAATCGCATTCAACATCCGGTCCTGCAGCAGCAGTTCAATGAGACGCTTGATGCCATTCTCACGTCTGTACTTTGACTATAAAGCTCCAGAGCTAGCAGACAGCAGACAGCTAGCACTGGACGCTTCCCCTCTAGAGTTTTCCATTTGTGTAATTTATACACAAATTTAAACCAAAGGATGCAAAAAGTAAAAATTTGCGTTCATGGTTGTAAAGAGGTTGTGGAGCGAGTCTCTGGTAGCCTGGAACCTCACGATAACAACAAATTGTCCGCTTTTTGGCAAGATTAAGCAAGATATGTAACGTGTGAACTTTACAGGTGCTGGCGCGCAGCGTGTTTGTAACCTTTGGACCGAGCCAGGCACGCTGTCTCCCCTGAGCTCCAGTCTCAATGCTGAGCTGAGTTTAGAGCGTATCAGTGCTCGATTACTGTGAACAGCACAGTTGCATTTGGCAAGGTTGATGCTTTATTCCCCGTTTTCTTTCTTGTACCAATGCTCACATGTGTTACATGTGTTACATTCCTTTAGGAACTAAGGACCTGAACTCCACCTTCTTCTGAAGAGTTCATATTGATCTGTTATCTATATTGTGAATCCTCTTAAAAACAAACATGCACACCATCGACTAATGATATCATCCTGCGCACTGTTAATCAAAGACATGTGTACTGATGCCTCCAGGACTTACATTGACCTTTCGCTATATTTCTAATACAAAACGGCTTTCCTCTGTACAGTATTATTGATCTGCATGAGGTAAGAAGTGATTGTCGCCATATGTAGTCATTTGAGACATGAAATTAGATCTATATGCACATACTGTATGTGATGAGATGGTAATATTTGGTTCTGACTCTGCTCCTGTAAAATACTTTAAAGCATGAGGGATTATGTGTGACGGCTGCATCTTTTTTTCTCCAACAGGTATAAATTGATGGCAGATTTTCTTTTTTAAATGATTTTCTTTTTATTAAAATGTATTAAAAGAAAGCATCGGAAGCCCTGAGAGGCAAGAGAGAAAAATATTTTTCGGATTTAGAATATGGAATACCGCAATCTTTCTTTACTTACTTACCGTAATTGTCACATCCGTGCCTCGCACTTAAAAAAGTGCAGCGAGAAAATCGATCCTAACGCTCTAAAAGTTGCTACACAGAAGGTGCACAATGCAGTTGCCATCGAGTCCGTGGAAGAATTCATTCAGGTTCAAAATGTCTCACTCCCACGTCCTCACAATTGCACTAAATTACACTCTAAATTACCTTTTAATGGCAAAGTCCTATAATGGAAAAACCTGCCTGTGAAAAGAAATGAGGAAATAAAGCATTGATTGAATGCTGAATATGAGGTATTGGATTTATTGAGATAATGGGACGAAAGCAGGACTGAGGAATGTACTCTTACTACAATGAGCAGGATATTATCCAAAATGAGGCTTCGGATGGGATATCTCCTCCTGTAATTAAGCCAAGGATTGCAGACCTCTCTCAAGATGATGTTGTGACATTAACCACGCTCATTGTTCTGCGCCTCAAGGGCTCCGCCGTGCTCTTTGTCCTCCAACCACACAGACACAGGAGCCGACAAATCCTAGGTCAGAATCACTTAATGTAGCCTTATAATCTACCGCGGCATCAGACAAATAATTAGTTTTGGCTTGACCTTTAGCAAAGACGCTATAGAAAAGTCTCGAAAAATAAGTTTTAGGGGAGAAAAAATACCTTTTGTACTTGTACATGCTGCGAAAGGAATGCTTAAAAATAAGATTAATAACAAGGTGGTACTGAAGAAGGGCTCTAGGTGGAATGCCGCTTTATTTTTCTCTTCATATTATTCTGCGAAGTAATTCTCACCAAAAAAAAAAAATCCCTTTCATGACACAAAATTGGAAATGTGGAAAACTACAATGGAAATATATATATATAATACCAAGTATTTTCAGTTAAAATGCCTACAAGCTATATTTTTTACTTTGTAGTTTTGTCAGCTACATTTATAAACTATAGAGTCACATACTGAAACGTTGCATTCATTTTTTGGTTTTGTGCATAGTGTTTGTTCAATTTTAATGTGACTGTGTGCCCATGCAGTAATACTCCAGACATGTCAAGACTCGCAGTAGCTGCACAATGGTGAGAAAATAGCATGCCCCTATAGGCTTTTTTCTGAACTTGGTATTTAACTTTTTCCCCAGCAGCTGTGCCCCCTATAGTATCTCCCTGTGTCTTAGATCTGTACTCAATACAGAACACAGACAGTCTGGGCGTCTCACTGAAGACAAAGGGCAATTATACCATGTCATGCATATTCTTTTGTACTTCTTCCGGTCACTTCGCTTGAAATCATCAAAGCACCTGTGAAGAAAGAGATTGCATCTCCTTGCAGCACCCTCGCTTCATTAAATCGGAAATAGAGAACAAGAGTTTTCTCACACAGATTACATCAAAATAATGAGTTCTTTAAATTGCCTATCACAATCTTCAATTTTTTCAGAGTTATGTGCACAGTGGCAGTTCACTGTAGTGCTAGACTGTAAGACTCATTAATTGCATCTATTTCTGTCTCAATGCTGCACTAAGGCCTTCACTGTACAATATTAAACATTAAACCATATCACGAGTGGTTGGATCTCCCGCTTCGATGTCCTTGGGCAAGACACTTAACCCCAAAGTGCTCCCAGAGGCGGTGTCTGAATGGGTTAGTTAGGTGGGCACCTTGCATGGTAGTGGAGGAATGGGTGTGAACGGCTGAGCGGAATCGGAAGATTCGAAAAGCATCACGCAAGTAAAAGTCCATTCTCCCTTTACCCTTTAGGGCGCTACTTGCTTTGACGAAGACTGAACTGGGCAATAGAGAAATAAATATTGCGTGTCTGAATTTCGTGGAAGCACGTTACCAACCAAGAAGTCCTATCGGCTGTGCTAGCAGCGCTAGTGCACGCTTCGTAGGATACGACGGAAGCATCGCATAGTCTAACGCTAAAAGTTGTTTAGAGTTACGCCTCTGTTGATCCGTCCTCCGATGTGCGGTGAGTTCAGCACAAATCGTGCTGCGAGTGGCCTTCAGACACTCCAGGTCACTAGCGTTGTTGTAGCCGTGTAGCTGTGTAACTGGCTTACTACCTTGACGGAGAAAACTTACCTTAAAGTGACAGGCGTCTCGCACCCTGCATCAGGATTTCCTCTTCACCCTCACAAGCCGTCCAGGGCCCGTCACAGAGAAGCGTCTCCCCGCTGGATGCCGCTGCCTCCACCGCCATGTTTTTCACACTGGAAATGGGATTTTCTTTTTTAACGATGAAGTCTGGGCTTTCATTCAGCTCCACCTCGGTCTCATCAGACTCTTCAGAAACTTCTTCCAGCTGATGTCCGAGTCCCTCGCGCCTGCTGGCAGACGACTTGTGAAACACCCGGCCAACTGCTGTTGTCAGCACAGCCTCTCTAGTCTCACCCTCTGAAGCTCGGAGCTCCATCAGAGTTGTATTTGGTGTCTTGGTGATCTCCCCCGCGCTCGTCTAATCCTCTCTCACTCCGCTATTGAGGATAACCTTGTGCTGACAGGCTGTGCCACTCTCTTTCCATTTCTCAATCATTGATTTGGCTGTACTCCAATGAATCTTCAGAGATTTGTATATTGTGTCCAGCCCCTGAAATGCTTTCACTCACCGTTTCAAGTGGTTTGTAGTTTTTTTTTAATTATCATGGAAGGTTTTGCCAAAAGCGCAGCACATTGCAGGCCCTCCGGATAGTTATATTTATACTACAATTGACTGGAACTGTATATCCTTGGATACTTAATACATTGAAGGCACATCTCTGTCAAGAACAGGGCTCTCAAGCCTCACCCATTGAGCGTGAGACTCACGCACTCCCGCCACACATCGTATTTCTCACGCTTAAAAAAAACTCTCGGCTATTTAATGTTTTAATGTGCCGCAGCGCCAACATGAGCCGCTCTCCCTGTGGAGGAATCACTGTGGAGGAAGCGCTCCTGGAGTTCTGCCAGGAGGTGCCCCCTTTCAGCCAATCAAAAAGAAGAAATGGTCATGTAATGTCACGCTTGCCTGTCTTCAAAACTTGAGAGCCCTGCAAGAATGTGAGGGGAAACTTGTGAAAACTGGCAAATCTCACCTGAATTATTTTGTCTTCACCAACCTAAGCGTATAATGTATTCATTCAGCTTCCTTAGATGAGAGAGCAAAGAGCTAATTGAAAATGATAGGAGAGAAATTAAAAGGCAGGATTACGAGTTTACAGGATTACACTTTAATTAAAGTTGTAATGTACTCTATGCTTACTTACACTTTTTTTTCTTCATTTCAAACATTTAATTCCAGCTCATGTATTGAACTCACTGGGGATCAGCAAGGAAGGATTACAAATATGTACATTTGAAAAAAATGCATTCTGTAAAAATAATTCCCTTGATAATGCTCCATGATTAGAGATGATATTTTTTCTCAAAGCAATTCGTCTGTTATTACAAATACATGTTAAAGACAGAAAGGTATAGTACAGTCGAGAGGTGACAAAGGCGAGGATGAGTGTTTTTGCGTCTGAAGAGTAACAGAGGAGGGAGAAGTTGTGCTGCAATTTGTTTACGTCATGCTCTGGGTTTTTGTGTCTTGTTTCCTGTTTTATTTTGAAGTCCTTGTCTCTCTCGTCCTCTGTTCCCCTGCACCTCCTGTCCCTGTGATTGTCTGCCCTGTCCCTGATTGCTCATTCCCTTCACCTGCTGCCCTCAGCCACTCCTCTGCCTCCTGATTGATTACAAGCCCCACTCTCATTGTTTCCACCTGTGTCTCGTTACCCTGCGTATTTAATCTGTGTCTTCTTCTTCTGGGCCAGATTGCTTTTGTACTCCCCGTGTTCCTCATCTTTGTTTGACTTTTTGCATAGTAAAAGAGAGTTTTTCACCTCACTTCGAGTCCTGTGTGTTCCTCTGCTCCCAAGTCCCTACCTCTGCCCTCAGAAACACTACAGAACGTGAACGTTTAGTGATTTGGGGCTGAGGAAGTTTCATCCAGGTCTTTATACCTGTGAGGCAGTTAGTGATGGTGGAGTGTTGGGTGTGATGGATTTGGTGGAGGTGTAGAGCTGCGTTTCATCTGCGGAGCGGTGAAAGTGGAGACCGTGGTGGAGTATGATGTTGCCAAGGGGAGCAAGTAGAGAACGAAGAAAGGACGGAGGGAGCCGAGTACTGAACCTTGGGGACACCTTGAAGGACTGGGGCCGTGTCACACTTTGATTTATTGATAATGAACTGAAGGCGGTGGGAGAGGGATGACTTAAACCCAGAGATGGCTGTGCCAGTAATGTGGAGGCAGGAATCAAGAGAGAGGAGAATGGAGTGGATGAGGATGTTGAGGGAGTGGTCCTCAGAGGAGAGGAGGGGGACATTGGTGGTTTTTGGTGCGGCTGCGTTTTTTTTAGAGTCGTGTCTGGTGTGATTGTGCCCTTAGGTGTTCTCTGTTCTAATTAAAATAAAGGTTGATGAAACCTACATGTATAACTAATCTTTGCGTGATCAATAACTTTTCTCGCTATACTTTTTTCACCCTCACATGGAAAGGTAATTTGGACCTGTCATCATGGAGTAAAATCCATTTTGAAATTGTAATAACAGGCAAACCTTTAGCTGCTAACATCCCCACTTGCTGTGTCTTTAGGATCCAGCACCGTAACATTGGGGGCCGGACAGCTTAACAATACGCAAAAAAATCTGCTAAAGAAGCAGGTGAGGTGTCTCATCAGGCACATTTAAATTCATTTATTAGGCTATTTACAGAAAACTCACAGGCACACGTAAAAGTAAGAATTGCTCATTAGATGACAAGCAGAACTTAGTCTTTTAAAAAAAGAATATAACTAAAAACCTACTCAGGCACAATATCTAGGACACAGTGATTATGACTTGCGTTTCACCTCACACCAGGAGACTACAGCATATTTTTCTCAAACTCATTCAAAGCATATTATTCCCAAGTGTCCCAATTGTATTCATAGCTGAAGCTGTTTCTCCTTTCTTTTTGTTGAGTTTTACTCTCTTGCTCCAGTCTAACACACACACACACACAAAGATAAACAAAACTATTTTGCTAAACTGCTTTTCATTTGAATAATGTCAAGCCTACCTGCATAATTACCCACATCACAGGCTGAGGATAATTATTTTGCAAACATAATTTGAGAACACACATGTATCTCGTATCTCTTCCTCTTTTCAATCTAATGTACGGTAGATTTGCAAATCCCCATTCGTGGACGCAAGGCAATCAGAGCACAGCCATAAATTACCGAGTCACTTTGCGTCCTGGCCGGCCTCGCCGCCTCTATCTGGTTCCTCGCACAAAGAAGATACACTAAAAGCCGTAGAAACAGGGGTGGCATTCGCCAGCTCTCGTGCTCGGCTACAGGATTAGGTAATGTCACGGTTAATTGGCTGTGGAATGGTGTTCATTCATGTAAAGTATATACAGAGATATTATACTTTTTCAAGCACAGGACGCTCTTTTCGTGCAAAGCAATTTCCTATTGAGCGTTGATGATAAACATCAATGAATAACGAGAAGAGAAGAAAATCCCGGCGACCGTTCACGGCAGTTATGATCTCATCTATCCGAGGCACCTCAGTCATTTCTTAAATGTCACCATCAGAGCCGGAGCGGCAATACGGCGCTCTTGAATTTTGTCTTTTAACAAATTTAATTCAAAGCTGCTTTTTAAATGAAGGGCTACGGCCGCTCTCCCCGCTGATAGCGACCGACTGAGAGCTCGGCTACGATAATGAAGCCGCTCGATTTGCATCGTTGCACATTTGACATGTGGGCAGTTCCGTTTGTCAGTTCAAGGGTGAGAGTTAACAGATGCAGGATTGGTGTATTTTATGTCCATCTTTAGTGCAGTTTTTTTTTCATAAAGCGAATGAAAAGGCTGCTACAGCTTTGTTCTGCTTGTTTTGAGCAAGGCTGCCTGATTCATCTCCCAAGGCTGGGTACTATTTCACCTTGATCGTACTAGGTTGTCAACATGCAGATCAGTCACGACTGTTTGATGTGCATCTTCGAAGGACACATGTCAGGAGGAAACAGACGGCGCTATGGAGGAACAAGAGTTTACATTTTGCTTTACGTGACGTCTTTTTCTTTATCAATGTTGTAGGGAAGGAGGTCTCCTTTTGTGGAGCCCCAAACTGATTATAAAATAATAATAATGTTGATTTTATAAATACTAAGAACAAATAATTTTTTATATATAACAATAATAATATTTTAACTGAACAAAAGGGCCGGGCCGACCCAAAGACCAACAATGACATCCCTAAAAGCACGCTATTAACACAGCTAAAAATGTGTAGTCTTAGCCAAAGTACCGATAGCGACTTCCACAAGAGACACGACACAACTATTTCCATAGGGGAGAAGCCCTGTGAAAGTAGAACCCCATGATAACTGAATTGACATTAAAGTATAAAATGTATCGTAAGTTATGAAGTTATTTTACTCACTTCTCCGAAATTGCCCAAATTGGAGGTGACCATTTTTTTTAAATATAGCATCCTGCCCTGATGTCAACCTCCATGAACCTTTTTAAAGGGAAGTGTTACTTATGATGCTGCATAATTCACTTGCACAAATATTGCAAATCTGGCTGCTAGAATAACAGACGCATGCTAGGGTGTTGGATATGTTAAATACATTTCATATCAGTAATGTGACAGTACTGGGGGAATGTGCTTTAATAAACTGGCATTCCAAACCGTAAACAGGGAGCACTCTACACAACAAACTGGCTCTTTTTAAAAGGTTTAAAGTTTTGCTTTGACCACAGGAGAACTCACAGCAAGTTTTAAACTCAATTTTCCGCTCCAAAAATGTAAAACGAGAGAGTAAAAATAGATCTAACCCTCACATGAAAAACGTAAAGTGCTGCAAGTGTGCTGTAATAAATATAGAGGGGCGAATAGACAAGCTGACAATAACTACTAGTTTGATCTCATCTTTTTCTTTGTTGCCTCGTCATTATACATTTTCATCAATAAATCCCTTGTCACTTCTACACTTTGATCACCATCAGGTGTATAAATCTGGTTGTCAGCTGGTGTAGGATTTGCTCGTCTTTGGGAGAGTAAGCTCCCACACACGCCGTCTAGGCGACAGACATTACAAGGAATGGATTTCTGGGTGTTGCAATCAGAAAAAGCCAAGACCTATTAAGATAAGACGTAGATGAAAGATAATATGAAACCTAAATGATCCCCGTCGGGGAAATTGGATCGGATACCAGAACGCATTATACGGAGATAAAAGGCTGAACATCATGTGTGAATAGCGACATAATGAAAGTGTGTCAAATTAAAAAGTGCTATGAAAAGTATAGAATGAGTCTTATGAAGCTTGACATGGTTTCAGGTTGTGTGGCAGGTTGTAAATTATTGTGAACTCGCCACCTCTAAGAACTCCTTCACCTAATTTAACACAATTGTCAACTCAAGGATGAACTGTTACTTTTTTTCCGTTGCTCCGTCCCGATGCGCGCAGACACGCCGGCGTCGGAGCTCTGCGGCGCGCCGAGAAGTGTTACACGAAGTGACACGTAGAGACGGAAATGACATGCTGTTGTGTTGGTCTGATCAATAACAGACTGCTGTTTAATAAAAGAACAAAGATGTCTTTAAGGCCACATTTACAAATAGTCGGTATTTACAGAAACAAATATTTCTGCCCCTCGGTTTTCAAAAATAACGTTGTACATACAAGGTCATTTTCAAAAAGGTTTCTGTCTATATGAACCCGCATAAATACGCTGTCCGCATAAGTCCCATAGGACGCTCACGTGACGTGAAGCATCTTTAGTCGCATACTGTGACGTTTGACAACCTAAAACTCTGTTTGACCTCGTTCACATGCAAACACAAAAACAGAGTTTTCAGAAATCTCCACTTTGGCCGTAGTTTTTAGAAATGATCGTTTTTCGTGATAAAACCTCAGCTTTTGTGTAAATGAAAGGCCAAAACGCATGAAAATATATGCGTTTTCCCATCGTGTAAACGGGGTCTCAGAAAGGGATCTTAAATTACTTCTGCTGTAATCCGGCCCTATAGAGAAGAGTTCAGGGGGGCGGGCCAATTTTTGTAATGTCATGCAATCTACCAATACTACGCCGTGATCGACTTATTGAGCACCCCTGCTGTACATGAAAGTAAACTGCAACACGACAACCAGGAAGCTGTAATTCTGGATTCAGTATGTGAAGCGAACGTCTTTGAGCTCAAATGTCGTGTTCAGTTAAATGTTCTGGATTCTAATGATTTCATGCAAAAGCTAATAAGAGAAAGCAAAGTCCACAAAAAAAGTTTCAGTCATGCTCAGTCAGTCTATAAAAAAAAATGGAGTCCTTCAGTGCCAAATGAAGTCTCGGCCTAAATCTGGCAAACCTGAAACCCCCCCCCGACTGGTGCCAGGTTCCTGATGAACGACCTGCCAGAATGTGCTACAGCAGCCCAAATCTGGCCCAGGTGCTTCTCACTCACTAGAGCTGATAGGCAGTCCAAATAAGACCACGGCTCCAGCTACATCAGGCAACCGTGGTCCAGAGCTGGACACTATTCAGTCCCCGGGGGGTCAGAATACCACCAGGTCGTACACAGCTGACTGAGATTCTCCCTTTGTTTCATGACATGACCATAGCAGTCATTAGGAGCTTAATCTACTCGTGTCTTTACGTGACATTTTCACACTCGGGCAACATCCCTAATCTCTGCAAACTGCTAATTAGGAAAATGACTTTCTATCAAGAGTCTTATGAGTTTTATACATTCTCATTATATAGACTCATTGGATACTATTTGTCAAAAATCGACGCAACAGCTTCTCGACTTGTTTGCCGCCTCCAAGGTTGCTCTCCTCATCCGTGGTGATCAGATGCCGTTTCATAGTGACCGTGTCACCCGTGGAATTCAGATGAGAGCGACGCAGACTTCAGACTGAGGGTGGCGTTCTGAATTGAGGGCACCCTCGCATACACGCTTGTTCCCCTCCTTCTCCCTGGTGACTCTTGCTGGTAATTTAGTCAGGAAATTGTTTTGTTTGTTTATGAACCATGCAGTCCCAGGTGAGATTAATCCAAAAAGGAGAGACGACACAACAGAAGGGTGTACGCCTGCAGTGATGACTGCGCTCACTCCTGCAATTGTTGTGGAGTACTTCCCCCCCCCCTTCTCTCTGTTTCCCCTTCAGAGAAACTCAGGACGAGGCATGCCAATCAATCCGTATATGACAGCGCCGGTGACCCGCTCGGGATAACACGGAGATTACTTTTCACCTTTAAGAACATCCGGTGTTCGGGGTGTCTCCGGACCACCCCAGCGTCTTCATCACGTGCGATAATCCCTCGTGTGCTCGCGGATCTGCACAGAAGCTTATAATATTCCTGTAATGCGGGAGAATGAAAAGGTGATCGCAGCACTCAATCTTTCTGGGGATTTACTCCTGCTCTCAGTGTCTGTCGGATGCGCTCTTTTTTTTTTTGTTTTTCTCCATGAAGCTGACCTTTCGGTTTGCATGGCAGATTAGTCGAGTGATTCCTCCCTGACCCTTCCATCCAAAGTGTGATAGCCTGCTTTTTCAGGAGCTTGTGCTGTTGATTTGAACACAATTTGCACTGCGTTTTAAAAAATAACTCTTTGATTCAGGCTGTTTTATGTGTACCACCTCGGCAGCTTGAGTTGGTCAGTGTTACTGCAGTTTTTACATGAAATAAAATAAAATGAATTTCTTAGTTTTTTTTGCTTACCCTTTGGTGTCCTGTGAAGTGTGAGGCTGCGGGCTCTTATGATAACCATAATTTATATAGAACTGTTCATTACATCATTACAAATTATTATAATAATAACACTTGGATATTTTAATAGAAAATTAAACTCCAAAACTGAAATACAAAGACTTTAAATGTAAACTTAAATGTCATAATGTATAAGACATCAAATGACAAGGGAGCAATTTTAAAAAATGAAGTTGGTTTAATTAAAAAGTTAATTGAAAGATGCAGCAATGTTGCAGCCTTGGTCTCCTCAGGCTTGTCACTCCACAGTCTTGGACCCCTGGGTGTAAAATCTCCATCACTTCTATGCATGAATCTGCACCTCAGGGCAAGGTAAGGGACAAAGGGAAACCAGAGATCTGATGGATAACTTGGGGAGAGACCACATAGGGCTTTATTGTCATCAATAGTATCTTATAATCACATCACAAAGCAGTAGCTAGCCACATAAAGACGCCAGGATGAGTGAAATGCAGTCATGTTTTCTTGACCAGAGTTTTGGATGAGCCGGAGACCGGAAAAGGGACGGTGTACTGATGCCAGCGAGCGAGGAGTTAAACGCATGTCATCGACTCGTCATGAAGGATCACAGTTTCCAGATAAAAAAAGTTATAATCCTTTTAGATGTTTCTTGGATGATGAAAGCGGGTTAGAACCATCAATGTTTGTCTGAGCTGAGGATTTCATGAAAAATGACACCGAGATGTTTGCAATGCTGAGATATCAAATGGGACAGAACCGAAATTGTTAGATAGTCGGATGATTGCACTATGAACGATGATCAACATCTCCTTCGTATCATCATAATTTAGCTGCAGGATATTTTGTGACATCTACTTGCGGATCCTATGAAGGCAGTTTAGCAGGTTGTCGGCTTTCTGATGGTTGTTTGAGGCTCAGAAGTGAGACGAGTCCATGGAGCCGTGATCATGACAGACATTCACAGAAGTCTACGTAAATTATAAAAACGTCAACATGGTGAAGCAATAGGGCATGCATTGACTTTAATGTTATAGCAGAGCACAAACAAAAGACAAAAGGTTCTGAGCTACTATCTAAACGTAGTATATCCCATGGGCTCATCTCTAAAAAGAAAATATATGTGTGTATATATATATATATATGTGTGTATATATAGTGTGTGTGTATATATATATATATCACAAAATATCCAATTTTGCAAGTAATAAGGGTTAAAAGGTAAGGTACATATTATGATAAATCAAATCAAACAATAGTGTGCATTATGTTATTTTTTAAGTCAGTACAGGCTCTCTATGCTATCCTCATTTAAGATTGAGGATGGATCTTAAACACATAAATTCATATGATATTTTGTATCTCCTGAATATAGTAAGGAAACATGTTTCTGTAAAACCAACATTACAAAGAAACTTAAGATTTCAGTCTCAGGAAGTTTCTGTAACGAGGCACCAGGTGCTCCAGTTCTTTAGTCTCCATAGTTATCAGCTGGCATCATAAGCCATGAGGTTTAGTCATTTATCAAAAATGATGACAAAATAAACCACAAGCTTTAGTCATTTAGTCTGCAGGTTAGCGCCATGCTGCTCTATTGCCACTACAATGTGCATAGAGCTCAGTCGGGACACCTTATCTCAGAGCTATCCCCCACCAGACGGCGTAAAACAGAGGAGAAGCAAGCTGATAAAACTGATCGAAAAGTCAACAAGAGTTTGACGAAGTCTGTGACGACAGGCTTCGTATCAAATGTGTCAATTGTTTTGCCAATTTGTTTTGCCACCAGCGCCTCCCTGCGCCGCGTGGCAGCTACTCGGAGAGCTTCCTGTCTGATTAGTTTTGTCAGCCTGCTCCGTTTGCCGTGCCATGGCAACATCCCATCATGCAAACTGTACACCAACACACTGAAACCGTTCAATTACGTTCAATTCTCTCCACTCATCTGAAATTCAATACATATATTTTCCCCGGGCTCGACCTTTTTGAGTGCTTTTTCAAAAACACGGCTTCCTCCACAAAGTTCTCGTCATTCACAAAGCAAAGTGGAAACAATTGGGCAGGATTGGATGGAGTAAAAACAGGGCTGTGCTTTCATCCAGCGGAAATGCAAAAACACCACTACATCAGAAACTGAGATAACATGCCCGGGGTTATCCCACCAGAGACATCACGAATCGTCACCTTCTAGCGGAGGTGTGTGAGAAGAGAAGACGGAAAAAAAATGTACTGTGAAGTAACTGCCTGTGGTTTTTGGCTTTGATTAAAAAAAAACTGCAAACCATCCATTGGCGCTGTCTTCTATTAGCTTCAGGTATCAAACAACTACTTAAAAAAGCAGTTCAGTCTTCTTGGCCAGAACTGCAACTTTTTTTTAATGTATGATTAAAGTGAGAGCTTGCATAGCTAGCACAGTGACTGACTGGCAACGCTGCATTGCACACAGCAGTTAAATGTGAGGAAAAGACCAATTCATCGAAAAATCTAAAAAAACATGGAGAACCTGGCGCATAATGATGACGACTGTGCAGAAACACCTTTTATTTACCGTCCCTGATGCACATGCGTCGCCAGCTGGTCTGCAATCCACACCATAATGTGACGGTGTAGAATAATCTTCATGTTTCATGTTCTCCTGGATTCCTATCGGGTTAAAAGAATCGGCACCTTAAGGCTCCATGTTGCAACTTTTAAGTAACCGCAGGTGTAATCAAAACATTTGTCAACAAGGAATAATAGCTTGCCAACATGCTGTGAAATCAAAATATGTGTTTCCAAGACTAGAAAGTATAGAGAGGCATCGTAGTAAATATCATGTTTGGCAAAAACACAAACCAGAAGCGGAGGAAATAATACTCAATACTTGATAACAGGCAGTGGCGGTTTTTCCTACAGGCGGACTAGGCAGCCGCCTAGGGCGCCCCCGCGAGGGGGGCGGCAAAAAATGCGCCCATCAAAAAAAAAAAAAATTATTCAAGTTTTTTTTTGTCACTGCCGGGTCTTGAACCCGGTACGTCTTGTTCACCAAGACAGCGCCTCTACCCACTAAGCCATAGTGCCTACACAAATTGTATTTCTTCTCTACAAAAAGTACCAAACCATAAGATCGTTTAAAAAATTTTTTTTAGAGGAGGGGGGGGCGCCACGAGTGAAGCTTGCCTAGAGCGCCAAATGTGCCGCCCCTGATAACAGGCGTCTTGCCTTGTTAAAATCATCCTTCATCGTTCCCATGATTCTCCCCTTTGCAGATGCACTCATTTCCATGCATTTTTTTATTTTTTTTGCAGGAATATACAGTAAATGTGATTTTCACCCATTATAAAATGGTGCATTTAGATTTTTCTGCATACTGGAGTGCCTAAACAGTCCTGAAATTACATAAATTGCATGTGCCTGGAGAGCAGAGGATAAAAGAGCCAAATGGTATTCATGTGTGACGGTCCAAATGTCAAAAGTTGATATATACAAGCACATGGAGATGGCCATGCGCTTGTATATATACAAATAATTCCATCATAATGTTCAAACCACAAATACGCTTTTTCATTTCAGATTGAGGACTTGAACCGTATGACTCACTTTTAGTGTTTTTGGATAAGACATTGCAGTTTGATTGCTTCGGGACCACATATATGTATATGTGTGTGTGTATATATATATATATATATATATATATGTGTGTGTATATATGTATATATATATATATATGTGTGTATATATATGTGGTCCCGAAGCAATCAAACTGCAATGTCTTATCCGAAAACACTAAAAGCGAGAATAACACAGGAAATAAAAAGGTGTTCTGAGAAGTGTGTGTAACTGCAATGACCAGAGGTTTGAGAGTATGCAGCTGTAACTGGCCACACAAAATATAATGCAGTTTTCTACTTTGCAGTTTCTACTCACAGACCCCACACACTTGACCAATTGTACAATCCTCCAGGCGGAGTTAACGCACAGATGGATGAATGTCTGTAATGCACATCTGAATGATGTGTTTCAACCCACAATCTCAAATAGAGCTTTTACACAGATTGTTGTTTTTCCTTTACCACATTCAGTCAGCAGGGCAGAATCATAATTAACATTTGATGCATGTCTCTAGGAAGAAATGAAATGCCCTCTGAATGGCTGGTTACACAACAGACCATCTATTCTGGCTCAGACATCTAATTGTGTGCTGGAAGTGTAATTATGTGTTTCTTGTCCATTTCTTCAGTGAATGGACAAATATGGTATGGCACAATCATGACCAATCTAAAAAACTACTCATTAAGTTAGGAATAAATACAGACAAGGAATACAAACCATGTTCTACTTCTTTCATTTATTCAATTCAAGTATGAGTCTCTTTCTTCCCGTAAACAGTAGATGTGTTGTATACAGATCCCTTCAGGACTCTATCTGTGACTTTTCTCCGATTTTAATATGCTTCAACTTTTTAAAATGAACTGAGAAAATACAATTTAACATAAACATTCTTCACTTTTATTACCCCCGTGAGGTAAACTCCCCCTCTAAAAAAATTGTGTGGTGTTTTATGCAGTTCTATCTTTCCCCTGCGTTAGTGAGGTCACATTAAGAAATACATTTTCCGAGCATAACATTCTGGTCATGATAAATTGACTCGGTTCAAATCAATATTGCCCACAGCAGGGTGAGAGAGAAAACGAGGAAAGAGAGACATGCAAGAGTGTCTGAAATGTTATGACCTTCAAAACAACGGATAACTCGTACCACGTGACGGGAATCAATTTATATAGATGATAGTCGACGAAGATGGAGGTTTGTGCCTCAAAGGGGAAAAAGAAGAATGTTGGAAATTGTTACCTTTGAGCTGTGTCATTCCTGTCTTTTAAAATTGATTGCTTCCTACGAAAACATGTACAAGAAACAGTGTTTCTCATGTACACAACCATGTATTGCCGACACCTAATCGTGGCTCCTCTCCGAATCCCTTATAGTCGTGAAACTTGCAACAGCAGAGAGGTCTAGAGGTCTCACATGTTTTCTTTTATCTTTGTCTATTTATACTGAAAGCGGACGGCAACAAATTCCAGTAGGAACAATAATTCCTGCCAATGATTCACTTAACCATGTGTAGTCTGCGGGACGGATGCATCAACACACAAATGGATTTACTGATTTACTTCAATGAAACATTCCAGGTACCTTAATAGACCATCTGGCTGTTAGCTTAATATCCCTTTGTTTTGTTGGCACAGCTAATGTATGCTAATATATAGATACCACAAGGGCAGAAAAGATCAACACAATACTCTTAACTGTCAATTTAACCAGATGCTGGATATTAAAATAAAATATCTGTTGAATAAACTGTTGAACTGACAAAGTTCTTGCTTCTTTATTCTTGCAGCCTAGTTGCTAAATGTTTATCCATATAGTTTCCAGGTCCTGTTGCCATTTAGACATGTCTGACCTTGAACCCAAGCATACTTTTTGGGGCAGCTAGTTAGACAATGGAAGCCGAGATTGAAACTTTACGAAGCCCCTTTCTCTTTGCTTTGGTCACTATCTCAGCAGTGGTTACTAGGCATGGCTGGACTAGCTAGCTTTTAATTTCTCCACATGTTGGGACTTCACACCAGACGCGACTCTCAAAAACACGTCGCTAGCAAATGGCGCGTTTTTCTAGTATTTTTAGGCGCGCTTAAAAGTACAAATATTTTCAACTTTTAAACGCGAGGTGCGGAGGCGCACAGCTCGTCAATGTCACACTCGGCCAATGCAGCCAATTGGATCAAGCCGGAGGCGGGCTTTATTACTTTACCGCTTTTTTCCTGTTTTCCTGTGGTATTCGCCATACTCTTTCATGCTTTATTTTTTATATCCCAGAACCTGCGCTTTTTTAAAGCCTTTACCCACCTCCTCGTCCCTCAACACAGTAAGGGCAAGAGTGCAACATCCGCTTGAATCTATTTTTAGGTTTATCGCCCGGTTGCGCACGCAGGTGCCCCACTGCGCTGTTTTGCCCATCGCATTTTCGCTAAGGCTTTTTGAAGGAAGTGGCTGCGTTTTTAAAAGGCACGTGAGTGTGATCGCGCCCTTGGAGTGGTATCCATGAGCGTCTAGTTCAGGGATACAATCTAAAGAAAACACAAGAATCTATTGTCCGGTGTTCGTCCGCTCCGACGCTAGCTGCGAATTTTAACTTCAGTGTATGAATTACAGACGTCGTAAGGAGACCGAGACCCCTTGGTTGACACTGGAGACCCCAAACTCCTCATCAACTTCATTTTGCTGAGAGCTGTGTGGATTCTGTTGCAGGGATAACTGGTGTGTGGGTTTGTAATTGTGTGAGTGGCCTTATTGTTCACGATATTGGCCTCAGTGATGTACGGGCAAAATGGCCTAATTGAGATTGCCTTGCTTTATACATGGTCAGAGCCTACGTGCTTATAGCCTGTTATAAATGGGCGGGCTGGTAAGAATACTAAGGAGGCAATACAGTTGGTATGTAGTCTCAGAGGTTAAAGAAGAAACAGTCGGCAAAAGGTTGCAAGTTTGATTTCTTGGCAAAATGACAGCTGGCAACTTGAGGGTTCAAGAGTTAAGATTAGATGGTAGCTCCTGCCAATTCTTTTATATGGAATATTTGGATGCATTAGACGCCTTAAATAAGAATGTAGTTTTCTATTTCATTCATATTTTTTAAGAATAATTTGATGCAGCATTTTAATGTTTTCTTCCATCCTATTTGAGTCTGAGAGCAGATTTCAACTAAATCAACTCAATCAATGTATAAGTAGTTTAGTCCTCAGATATAATTAAAACCTATTCTCCACAGTCAATATTTACAAACATTACACATGACAATACTGTCCGTTATAAAACAAACAATGACTCATCGTTGTTTCTTTGTACTGGATTGGAATGCTTGTGATTAATAGTTTTTAAAGTCTTCTTATATTCCCCAACTTCGTTTGAGCTTTTATGAAATAGCAGTGACCGCTTTTGATTTGGCATAAAACAAGCTGAATATGAGACACGCCAAGGACATATGGATGCACTCTACGCTCCCAAGCTGAGCGTCTTCCATGAAACTCGGTCAAAGTCAAAGAGGTCGATGTGTGTGAATTTGCTCAGGATATTTTAGTCGCTCAACAAAGGTTTAAATCTGTTTTAGCAGCAATAGCAGATGGCTTCATTTTGCAATTGATTGTGAAGAGCGGTTTGTCTCGTCGGTGAATCACTTTGTGGCTCATCACCCCCTCTGAATAGGAGTGTACAAAGTCAATTTATTTCCCAAAGATTGCAATTTCTCTTGTTTATGGTATGAAAATGCGTTTGTATCGAGATGAAAAGGAATCACTTTGTAATTTGTTTGGAGCTTGCTTGAATGTAATAATGAGATTCTTTTGTACACTCGCAATTTTAATATCTCTCCAGTGACGATGAGGGAAAAAGCCAGTACAATAAATACCGGAGCTGAAATCATGTCGCTGCGTCATACGCAAACTCCCTCAAGTCTTTGTTTCTCCCGGTAATAACCTGGCCCACTTTCCTCCTTAAATTATGCATATGTTGAGTGATAACGCAGCTTTCCTCTAATTTTGTTCATGCACAGTTGAACTATGAGATCAACGCGTAACCAGAACCTTATGGCACAGATGACTACGTTAACAAGCTGTAAGAAATATTCAAGGGTGTAACAGATGGTTTATAATTGGAAAGGACATGTTTATTGTTGTCTGTTTTTTTTTTAATTGCAGGCGGCAGACAATTAGAGCGGTGTGTGTGTGTGTGTGTGTGTGTGTGTGTGTGTGTGTGTGTGTGTGTGTGTGTGTGTGTGTGTGTGTGTGTGTGTGTGTATAAACAATATATCTTGTGAAGTGCCAATTTACCAAAAGACTGCAACATGTACATTTCATATTTACAAGGATGCTAAATGACTAATATTTAGACTTTGAAGAATGGTTTTATGAGAGGCCGAGATAAAGCACGAAGCTCGACGAGAAGCCGTGAATGGCGATAAAAGCTCAGGCAGAATAAAACAATGAGGGCTCTCGTACTTTTACTAAACATTGAAGTTATCGATATATTAAAACGGGGAGTGGTGCAAACTTTATTTTCTTCGTCATATCCCCAAGCATATCCATCTCCCAGTGGCCGAGACGGCCGTGGATGTTTGGGGTGGAAAGGAAATGAATATCTTGTTCTGTATTTTATTGCACTATATTGCTTTGAGAGGTTAGAGTATGATGGTTGCTTGCGGACAAAACATGTGTATGGAAAATAAACCTGTGGTGGTATTGTAGATGTGCAGCAGTTGGTGAGAATCCATTTCATTATTCCCTTTTATGCTAAATTACATTTTGCCGCTAACCCCGTCATTACTTTGCTTTTTACCGTATGTAATACACCGACTATGAATAAGCACCTTATTAAACAGCATAAGGTTTAGAGGCATTCATTATTCATGGGAAACGCTACTTCCCTTTTTATTCCAACGCCATTGTTGGGCAGAATTTAGGAATATGTTGATGAATTAGTTAATTTAACTGTAGTGCTGCACCAGGCGATTTCCATAAGCGTCAAAGAGGCTTTAACATTGTGTTAAAGTTGCTCTCCCTCCGCATGTGTTAGCCGAGCTTTGTCTTAATTTGTTTAGTCGTGCGTGTGAGCGTACCCCACTGGCCAGCGCCCAGCCGCTGGTCTGCACTGCTCACATCAGGGTTCTTACACATGTGGAAAGATGGATTTCCATGACTTTTCTATGACTTTTCCATGACTTTTAACTACATTTCCAAGACCAAACTGAAATCTCGGTATAAACAAGAAAATTGTAGAACATGTTGCGTATCGAGAGCGTACGCCGGCTTATATTTTGAGCGTCTTTCTTTAAAAGACATTTTAATTATTTCAAACTCGGCGTAAATTAACATGTGATTATAACACATTTCTATGACTTTTCCAAAACTTTTGTGATTTAAGTTTTTTCCATGACTTTTCCAGGCTTGGAAATGACCATTTTACAATTCCATGACTTTTCCAGCTTTTCCATTATGAACTCTGTCACTCTGCCATTACAGCTGATTAACAGTTGAACATTTGCTTCGTCGGCACTTTCCTTGTAATTTGCACAGTTGGTGCTTTTAGCACCGTTAGTTCTGAGTTAGTCGTCGGCATGTTGAGTCGTTCAGAGGCAATAGAAATACTCCAAACTCAAATATGATTCCTTTAACTGTTCATACAGGAAGAGAAAAAGCTGATTATTATAATGACAAATAAGTAACACTCCCAATGTGTAGAATAAAGTGCTTATTTTGCACCTTTGACACCTCAACAGCACACCTCACACATCCATTCTTGACGTTGTTGCTCTTCCCACTGTGATATCAGTGTTGCTTTTATTAAGTCTCACATTGCATGCTCTCCCTCCGTGTTACTTTCTGTTAGCCCAGTTGTGACACTCGGCACAGGTATCCCAGCTATTTAAAAAAAAAGCCGATAACGATTTCATTGTGCCATGACGCATCTAAAAATATATTAAAATATAGTTACTCGTGGAAAATTGACAACTATTGACAACAAAATCTCTCTCTTTCTTCAAATTATACTGCCAGGAGTGACTTTAGTAGTATTCCCCGTCGGCAAACGGTTATCATACAAATCTATCAAGACAGAAATATTAGCATTTACGAACGTCAATTTCACTCAAGGAAAATTCTAAGAATCACCAAAATTGCAAGGCTTCATCCTCGGGGGGATTATCATTACAATTATCAGGATATTGGTTTTGAATTTGTTTCATGTTTTTGTTTTGCGGTTACCTGCCTCTCGAGTCCAACGTTCACTTCACTTTCTGCCTTTTGTATGTTTTCCCTCCTTTGTGATTGTTTGGCCCGTCAATGATTAAATCCTCCTGCGTCTAATCACCTGCGCCTCCCTGGTGTATCTCGAGCCTGTGTTCACGTCTGTGTTTGGCTGCTTCCTGCCAGGCTGCCTGCTTTGTTCTCTGTGTTTTGTGCTATGTTCCCTCGTGTTTATTTCATGATTCACGTCGCCATGTTTTATATGTAATGTTGCCAGTTTCCATGGTTTTCAGATGTTTCATTCACTCTTTTTGGACCCGTACTCTGTTAGTTTTCTTGTTTATTCGAATTCACAGGGCATCGTCCATCTTATCGCCCGTGTCTATCTGCATTTGGGTCCATTCTGATTCTGCGCATGCATTAAATGCGTTAAAAAAATTAACTAATTAATCGTGTAGTTACGTTAATTTGCATTTTTCACAGCACTGTTTTTGGATAAGAAATTGCAGTTTGATTGCTTCGGGACTATATATATATATATATATATATATATATATATATATATATGTGTGTGTATATGTACCTCGACTACTGCAACTCCCTCCTGGCTGGTCTACCTGCTAAGGCCATCCGGCCTCTGCAGCTCATCCAGAATGCAGCAGCTCGACTGGTCTTCAGCCTCCCGAAATTCACCCACACCACTCCGCTCCTCCGCTCTCTTCACTGGCTACCGGTGGCGGCCCGCATCCGCTTCAAAACATTGGTTCTGGCGTACCGTGCTCTGAACGGATCGGACCCCGTCTACATCCGGGATGTGGTCACACCGTACACCCCGGCACGTTCGCTCCGCTCGGCAACAGCCAATCACCTTGTGACTCCGTCACCTCGAGCTAATCCCTCTACATCCAGACTGTTTGCTGTCCTGCTCCTCAGTGGTGGAACCAGCTCCCCACTGACATCAGGACAGCAGAAAGTCTCTACATCTTCCGCCGAAAACTGAAAACGCACCTTTTCCGACTATATCTGGATTAAACACAGACTTGCACTTTAGTAGCACTTGAATGGCTCTTATTATGGTACTTTTGTAGTTTGACTATGTAATATATATATATATATATATATATATATATATATATATATATATATATATATATATATATATATATAAAGTATGTGTGTATATAATATATGTGCCAACAAAACTGTCAGAATTGGATTAATAGATAAAGAGCGGTCCTTGGCACAGCTCAGTCATTATGTTTCATACATGGTCATATTTCTTTACAATGTCTCAAAATAAACACACATTACGGTACTAGATTACAATTCATAAAGAGTGTTTTTTTCCTATTATTCTTTCCACTGTATGTGTATGAAGCGCAAAAATGACATGTCCTTCAAAGTAAAGTTGCAGTTCACCAGACTCTCCATTTCCACAAAGACAGACGTGTGTTGCCGTTGAAAGATGTGGAGATGTTCCTCCATAGCTTGATGCGGGGGTTTGGGGGTCATGTTTTCACTTTTCTTTCCGAATGCTTCTCCATCATTGCCAGTGCTCGGGACATATTCAGCAGACACACAGCACAGAAAATAATATTGTCACAAAGTGGCACCATGAAGGTCTCTCTGACGCCGGCGTGGAAATGTATTCATTAGGCGCCGCAGCCGGGCAAGGTTACAGAGACTTGAAAGAGCCCTGTGAACACAGCGTAGGGCCGGGACAGTGTGTGTCTGCTTCCCTCCTCCCAATGAAGTCCACCAGGGATCTTCACAGCATTTTGAAGATGCTTTTATGCGCATGAAATAATGACCACTGTGAAGAATTCCACCGTCTGATCACGGAGACTTTTACATTCTTACCTGACAAACCTAATGAGGTAGGTCAACGTAATGAGGTTAAAGCTTGAGATCAGTGCCACATGTTGTGTGTGTGTGTGTGTGTGTCCAGAGCAAATAAGAAGGACTTTACATTCATTCACACACTGGACAAACAGAGAATGATATATAGATTATTGATTCTTAGCTTTAGGCTCCA
This sequence comes from Liparis tanakae, assembly GCA_036178185.1. Classification (NCBI taxonomy): domain Eukaryota; kingdom Metazoa; phylum Chordata; class Actinopteri; order Perciformes; family Liparidae; genus Liparis; species Liparis tanakae. Next base: position 11,634,316 of record CM070106.1, read on the forward strand.
TTTAATTTTACCTTGAATCACCTTCTAGTCTCTCTAACCTCTCTCTCTATTATATTAGTCATTTTGGAAACGAGGTTAGTTCAAAGTTCACATTACAGATGCAAACAGACTTTAGTGGTCTTATTATTGTATCAACACAGTGTTTTTTCTCAGTCCCCGGAGAAGCTGATAACTTAAAGAGTACATGATTCTTGATGTATTTTCAAAGCCAATTTTGGGAGCTTGTACTAGTACAATGGGGCAGAGCTGATTCGGTCACACACTTAATTACCCACACCAGGGTGTGCTGCGGGAGACCTGCAGCCTTGAGAAAATGTAATTGGATGCTTAAAATTCAACGTGTGGGATTTTGTATTTGCACAGTCAAATGTTATAGTAACTGTCAAAGGAGCTATTCTTTGCAACTGATTATTTATAATCTCCCATTTATCCGCCAGACTAACACCTGAGCTTTTTGACTCTGTTGTTTTAAAGTAACAGTAATTACAAACACTAGACATGTGCGCGTGTAAAAATAGCACAAAAAGAACAAAAGCAGAACAGTCGCATCTTTGACCCACCCAATTTATTCTGAAATGCATAACCTTTGAGCATAAAGGACTGTACAGAAAAACAAGTGTTTCAATTAAAAAAATACAGACATGAGGAGAACGTCATTTATGTTGTGAGAACGTTCAAAGACGTGACTTTCGAAGTTTCCTTGCCAACCCCTCCTCGTGAAGTCCTTGTGACTTCACGTCTGATATGGTCCGATGACCTTATGAGACGTCATAGATCCTATCGAGACGTCATAGATCCTATCGAGACGTCATAGATCCTATCGAGACGTCATAGATCCTATCGAGACGTCATAGATCCTATCTGCCTGATGGATCATCGAGATCTGGGTCGTGGAATATGCCTACGACTAACTAACGCCATTGCCCTGTTGAGACTCCGCCCACTGTTGAGACTCCGCCCACTCCTCCTCTCTACCTCCATCTACCTGATGGATCGTGGAGGTCTCCATCGTGGAATATGCCTACTACCAACTATCCATACACTCTGTCATATTCATTGAATGTGTTTTAACCCTAAATCTGTCCTTCTGGTCACATGACATCTATTGCATTTGTAATTGATGTAAATGGTCTATAAAAATAACTGATTTATTGTTGTGTGATGCCAAACCCTGACAATGTTTGCACAGAGCACTGTGGTTTGGATTAATGATATTATATTATTATATTATAGATAGTCGATTGAGGGTTGTATTCCACAATCGGCATCAGCAGGTCTGGACCAGAGTTTAAGGTGTGTGTGTGTGTGTGTGTGTGTGTGTGTGTGTGTTTGTGTGTGTGTGTGTGTGTGTGTGTGTGTGTGCGTGTGTGTGTGTGATTAAAACATTTCAAAGTTCCAGCATTTCTTTGACTGCAATCCTTCAAGGTAAAAAGGTTGAACACATTTGAATAGTTCATTTGTACAGCGCTTTAATAACCTTTGTGTATGAACGTGCTGCCTGACGACCTTGCTGATGTTAACGTCACACTGGGCGCTTCGTACCGGTTATCTTCCCACAGTTCATATTCTCAGGGCGTCAAACTACCAACCCTTACTCAACTACCTTGGCTTCTCATATGGAAGAGTGAGACGAAGTTTGTATATATGAGACCATGTACAAACACAAGACTTTAAACCGGGAGAGTGATGCTCTGTTGTTGAAGCCAGAATAACTGGAAATACTTAAAGTATAACTCGTCATATTCCACGTTCGTTGTATGTTCAACTATTGAAGGAATACATTTGACTACAACTGAAGACCGGGGCTGAGCTAAGTGCTGATGTCTTATTGAGCCGTTTCTTGGTAATAGATTTTAAATTGAAGGAGGGAGGGGGTTGTTGGGGGCTTAAAGTAAAGCTTGATGGTCGAGTAATCGGTGCAATTAAATAAGGTCAAGACATTAACCTGCGATTGTAAAACAACAGTGAATTTAGAAAGGGAGTTGGGAAGGAACAATTCATTCTGTCTTAATGCCTTACATGGGATTTTCTTTTGTAATATGAGGCCACATTTGGTGAAGGAAAGTGTGGAGAATGATTGCATCGAGGTATGTATTAGAGGCAGTGATGGTCTAACCTTAAATACAACAGGATCAGAGCGAGTCATCACGATAGCTTGCTATCACTTTGTCAGCTGGGGATAGCGAAAATGTCAAGATGGCAAAGATTTATCCGACTTCCCGAGGCACAAAGGCGCTTTCTCGCTACTATGATTGTTTCCATCCATCTGATACTCTCCCTTCAGGGAGACTTTAATCACACTGACCCGTCGGCAGACATTACATTTACAAAGCAAAAAAGGTCAAGACTCTCACCACATGCTGTAAATTATATTCGCATTGGAAGAGTCATATCTAAGGATGCAGGAAGCGATTCTCTTTCCACGTCAACGCTGGTGTCAGAGCAACATTTCTTTCACACTCACACACACACACACACACACACGCTTCATTAACGCTGTTGTAAAGGCGTAGGGTGGGTAGTCACCATAAAGGGGATATATTATGCCCATTTTTTCACAAATTGATATGGTTCCTTGGGGTCTTAATGTAATGTTTCTAACATATTTTGATCAAAATATCACAAGATTATTATTTTTTTATCATCTCTGACTTTTTTTGGCCATAGGCGCTCGGGATTTGTCATAGGCGTTCGGGAAAACGGCTTAGATTTTCTCTATGCAGGAAAATGGTCCAAGGCCATGTAACCAGACTCCCTTCGACATCTACGTAGACGTTGGTGGTGATCCCAATCGACGCACTCAAGCATATCGTTTCTGACATAGAGGAACCACAACAAGCCGCGTGAGGTTTTTTTTCCCAGAGTTTTTGTGTTGGGAGACATGCCAGATACCCACATTTACGTATAGAAGCACACAAAAAGTGGAATTTTCATAATACGTCCCCTTTAATGCGAGGGACTTTTCTTTTTTTCTTTCTGGCTTTGGAAAGAGTGTGATTGACAGACGGTTTATTCAATTTACCTCCCATGTATTTCTAACAAACATTTTCAACAATGCTCACATCCCAAAAGGTTTTGTGGGACAACTCTGCCGGGTCAGGTTAGTCCATTTAGTGCAGTAGGGGTGTAATTTGACTTCTGTGATCACTTAGTGGCATTTTCACATTTTCATAATGCCTTCAAACGAGAACACTGTGCTCTCTTTTGACTGATTTGCAAGAACAAGGTAAACCGCAACTGTGGTTTAATAATAGTGAGGTCGTAATGATTTATGAAGAACATAAAATGCATTCAAGTCAACTATTATCTTCACATTTCTAAGTAGAGGGTGCAACCATCACAGTCCAATTATGTTAATGCACTGTGATGTGTTGTGGTACTAAAGTGTGAGGTTATTAAGCAGCAATGTCAGTGGAAATTAAGCAATGTAGACATATTGTTACGAGCATCAATCATTACTTATTTCTTATTCTCTGCATGATCATTTTTCCTAATTAGCACTTAAGACAGCTGATGCTGATGGGAATGTAATTTTGCAGCTATGAGGTCATAAACCTGAATGCTGGACGAGTTGGAATTTCGATGTGTTAATAAAGAAAGTTGTAAGTTCAAACAGTTGTTGAGACATCTCAGTTTGGATCAAAGCTACGACAAGTGTGTACTGATTTATTTTGTAATTACTCCATTTACACAGAAGTGTCACGTAACACACTGAGCTGAAAAAAAGAAAATAGAATGAAATCCATGAATGAAAAAAAAAAGGATTTGAATCCCCATCAGTGAGAACAGTAATGCAGTGTGGAAATGCTGACATTATTATTATGTCGGGTGACACATGTCCAACATACACACACGTTTGGATTAAAAACAGTAACCAGTGAAAAATCACTAAAATATCCCAAATCCAATAAGAATGGGGCAAGAGGAGACTGTAGCTGTCGTCATCGTTGCTTTGTACAGTGACTATGGGTGAAGGTTTCCCATCTCGCAAGGTTGGTGACAGAAGTGATGTTTACTTGTACGCACACACACACACACACACACACACACACACACACACACACACATTCCAGACTCTGGCTGTTTGAGCAGAGCTCTTCTTGGCCACTTATGCTCACTAACTTTAATCGGTGCTATGCGCTACTTTAATACTTCTTTACTTTGGATGCTCGACAGATTACATAAATTCCGTACTCTTTATACCAATATACTATGAGCATGAAAGAACTTACTGAAAGCAACATTCACAAAATGTTAAGTTAGCTTAGTTTATTTTTATTTTTTTGCAAAGCTGTCTTCATTGTTTGTTCGTTGTGATTCATGCTGCAATGCATTAAGTCCATGAGATGCTTTAACAAAAGTACGATATAAGCTATGATTCCACAGACACACGCATGACATTAAATTGCACTTCAATAGTTGAAGTATTTCTAAAATTGTCTATTTGTTCCTTTTCACGTTACAGATTAGGTTTTATTTCTTGATAAAACTGTCGTATTAGTTGGTTGTGAAAGAGGGCAGTCAACTAATACTTTCTTATACATTTCCCAAAAATATTTTGAGTGGAAACATCATGCTGAGCTCAGTGATATGAGTACAAATTAAATAAACGACTATCATCAAAAGAACATATTTCCCGTGTCGTCTTGCTAACATGGTGACGATGGCACACAGATGGGCCCTCACAGTATTAAATCCTTTTCTTGGATCTGATCCTTAAATATTGTATTACCTTTGCTGTTCCTCTAAAACAAACATTAAACTTGTCTTTATTCAACCGATTGTGCACCGAAGCATCTTTAAGCACTTATTTTCTTACTTACTTACCAGGCAGTAATGATAAGCAATATAATATTGCTTATCATTACTGCCTGGTTGTATGACCAATGTTCCTTTTGGTTCTTGCTGTCATCTCTATCTATTTATTTATCTATCTATCTATCTATCTATCTATCTCTCTCTCTCTCTCTCTCTCTCTCTCTCTCTCTCTCTATATATATATATATATATATATATATATATATATATATATATATATATATATATATATATAGCGTGCAAAAGGTAATCTTAAAGGTGAAAACTCAAAACGTGTCTATGATGTCTCTTTAAAAGGATAAAAGGGAGAAATACTTCTGACATCTAACCTTTACCAGATCATGTATTCCCCAAGTCCTCTTTGTTTATCACAGCGATGCTGCCACACGTAGCCTGTGGCACATGCAATCTGCCGCACGTGCAACACATGTGATGCCTTTTAACCTCCATATAGGTCTTGTAAAAAGAAAATTGCAGAGATGCCAATCTTCATACTTTAAAATTGTGTTTAAAAAAAACACAACTTCCATGACATGTTATTTTCAGTGATCAAACCAACATGACGTGAAGGAAATGAGTTGAGGTTCTCTCATTTGACAGTAAACAGATAGAGCAGATATGAAATGCCTCTCCTGATGCTCACGGGGGGAAATGGGTTCATGCATATGGTTGTACAGTGGAAACCGCCTATATGGACCAAGTGGTGCGCCTATAGTGTTCCCTGTGGGTCTTTTCTTACATCAAAATATAAATTGTGAAAAAACATCTATAATACTGTAATAAGCTAATGTTAATTCAGGAAGTTAATGCACATGCGCAAGGAACTTTAGGATTGGTAATGTCACATGACTATGAGAAGACATTTCCTCTAGTTTAATTCATAAACTAAACTAGAACCGGCACTCGATAGAGTGCACACCTTCGCACATCACAAGATTGGGCATTGAATTATGAAAATGTTGGCATTAGTTGCATGCCAATTGGAAATAAATTGACCACACTATGGTAAAAAGAAGATTTGTACCTTTTCTTGACCTTGACATTTGACCTAATCGATCCCAAAATCTAATCAAATGGTCCCCGAATAATAACCAATCATCCCACCAAATGTCATGCGATTCAAGAAGATTCAGCATGTCTTCATGTACTTTATTTAAACAGTTAATGATGCACAGTTTCCATACAGGGCATTGCACTTCCTAAATATTAGTCTAGCCCCATCCTCCACTGTAATCAAGAGTTATAGCGAAGCATTTCATATAATTAGGTTATCCTTATCTTTGCAGCCATGGTCAGGTTTGAATAAAGGTTTTGAATAGAGGGGTTCTTTAAAGTATTTATGGGAGAAAACAAGGAATAGAGAGAATAAGGACGATAATTGCAGATCTGTAAGGCTAAAATGTCTCGTTTGTCCAAATGGTGCACATTTTTCTTTTCCTTGAACACAAGCCGTTGAACTTTTTCCCGATCTGCCCTCGCTGATTGGAGGTCTTTAAAGGGCGGCGGAGGTGATTTTGCCTGGAGGTGGCCCGGCTGCAAAGCACAATCTACATCCTGCCAGACCGACGACTGGATGGGAAATCTTGAGCTTCCCTACAATGCCCACTCATTACACACATTGTTTGGGCCTCTCGAAACACACAAAAAGGGAACAAATGCACAATTTAGTTCACAGTGTTGTAGAGGAGGTAGGACGTCACGCCAACGGCTCCGAGGTTTAGAGGCTGACCTCTGATTTCCATTCATTGTTATTTTTCCTTTGTACACAGACGGCTGTTATTGAACTTCAGTGCAAAGTATTTTATTTTTAGGTTTCTGGTTAATCAAATACACAATGAAAGAAAAATGTGTTTGGATGTTATCTTCATCATTTGTTCTATTAAACCGGTCTAATGTTACACACTAGTACATGTGTTTCCATTTAAATACACACACCTACACACACACACACACACTTGGTTCACAGCCTTAAAATGCAAATATTGTGTTCAGTGCATTAAAAGTGAGATGAAAGCCTCCGAGCCATGACAGGATTATGTTCAGGAGATCTGAGAGGCAAGACTTTCCATTTAAATGAAACATTGGGAAAGCCAGAACACCTTCAACCTCCACCCCCAGGAGAGAGTTGACCGAACGTTTAGCCTGCTCTTAAGTAAAATAATTGTTACCCTATAACCTATCATTTAGCCATCACATGACAAACACGTATATCATTAAACAGGCTAAAAGGTTCTTAGCTGTCGAGAAATATCTGGCACACCAAATCGTATTGAATATAAATATACTTCTGGTTTTATGAAGTATATTCCATGTTCATACGTAACCTTGTTAGCCGTGTGGCGACCATGGAGGGGTTTTATACTCTCTAATGTTCTAACTCTCTTTAATGACATGAAGAGGAAATTACAATCTACATTAATGACATCAAGCCGCATTATCAATATTGACATATTATAATATTGTCGTTATATCTGATCGAATTAATACGAAAGAAATCTTTCAATAAAAACTATTGAATAAAGTGATTAATGCAATGAAATTAGTTAGTTTTTCTTTTTTATTAAATCAACTTTCTGTAAATGATATAACTTGTCCCTTTGCGTTTGGCAAGCGCAGGAGCAAAAAAACTGCAGTATAAATGTAGTTTTTGAAAAGCAACAAATATGGATGGAAGCAGAATATTTTGTTCGATATAAATATTTAACATTTATCTTTTATTCATTACTTTGGTCTCAGCTCTATGAAGTTATTGGAAATGTTTTGATCACAAAATTGTGACATAATCCTATGGAGCCACCACTGGAATCAAATTCTGCAAATACTATAATACTATTCTCCACCAATCTTGTTTGTACCCACACTGAAAACTTTATACACACCTCACCCTTTTCTCCAATCCTCTGGTATATATATATATATATATATATATATATATATATATATATATATATATATATATATATACTATTTTTGTATCAATGTTTTGGTTCAACAGTCAAAACTGAAAAATAATATATGTTCTGTGGCTTTGCCCCTTGCTGGAACATTGGTTCACCAACATTATAATACAAATGTGTTATGGAAAGACTTAAACGGCTTGATAATCCACAATGTCTGAACAGCAGTGAGACTCTTACCTGATAAATCACCTTATGGCGAAACATGTCTGACTTGTACTCTTGGCACCACTCTCAGTGCACTGGCTCCATACTGGTTTCTTTTTTATTATTCTTAATCAAAACACATTTTGCAAAGAAGGAAAAAATAGGTAAATCAGTGCAACAACAGCATTATTTCCGGCCCACAGGCTTGAACGTCTGCAAGAAATTATGCTTGAGAAAATGATATTTGCTTGGCCCCTTCTGACCACGCCGGCCTGAGCTCCTGCTGACCTAAAAACAGCTTCAGCCTCCGAAAAATGTGTAAATCACTATGAAAGCTGATGAAATATGGTTAAAATATATTTTGTGCATTACGATAAAATGAGGCTAATATTGATACTGAAGCCACACTATCAGCAGGCAATCTTAAGAGCAGCTGCAGGCTGTGAGACAGGACAGATAACCGCTCCAGTGTCGCTTTATCTCTGTGATATGAGAAATGCATATTCCCACCTAGCTGGACTTTTTTGCATCCACCAATATAGCCGCCTCATGCATATACTCTTAAATTCAACATTTCCTCCTTTGAAGCAATTGAATTCTTTACTGCTTTCTTCAGTCGTGGCAGGAGTGTTACGTCTGGGTTAATAACACCTCTCCCTCACAGCAGCTTATCTCCCTTGAGAGAAACCAGAGCACCCATGACTCACGATGCATGCTCCTTATTGGTGGTTTCAGAAGTCATCTTCCTAAATGCATTTGCTGCCTAGGATGTCTGACAGTTATGCTGATGCATAATCTAGATAGGGATGATTCTCTCAGGGTGGGTTAGGGCTCTATAGGTGAAGCTGTACATTATAACTGAGCAATTAAGATCATATTGACCTTTTACAGAGTGTCGGAAGGATGCGCTAACATAACAGGTTACGGGTTAACATGTATACATCCTATGATTTACATGTAGCATTTTTAAAGGCCGACTAATATTACTGCAAATGAAATGTAACTGACATTTTGGGGTAAAATCCCTTTATTCATGCTGTGAGCTAAAACAATATTTTTCTTTTTATTGCCTGTCACAGTTTTGACGTTGTATATCTGAAATGTTGTTTAATGTCTTGGCCAGTACACGCAGTAAAGAAGATGTTTAATCTCAATGAGGCTTTTCCTGATTGAATACATTTAAATTACAAATTAAAATACGATTAAAGTGCAAAAAAGAGCTTAATTAGACCAGAGTGCAGATCTTTATTGTTTTCAACATGTACATTGTACACTATCAACAAGTAAATGAATAAATAAATGTTTTCTTCTTCTTGATATTAAGACAGTTGTACATAATGTGGGTTTAAGCTATTGTATTCAACTAATATGGTTTATTGTTTTAAGTTAAACATAAATCTGACTCCAACTGTGAGCTTGCTGCACGCTGCCAAGTCATTTTGGGGTAAAATGACAAAAAAGCTGCGTAACAAGATTCCTATAGAAATCTTTGTTTACGGATGTTTCTTAGGTTATTAGACAATGAGCGCAACAATAATCATCATACATTTTGAAATATAAATGATTATATTATTACACTAAAGATCCAATATAAAGGTCAAGATACTAATAACAATCTAAGTAACACTGATCATCACAATCGAACACAACAAGCTCTTCAAAAAGACAACATGTGATATTTAAAGTATCTTATACATCGTGAACTAATAGAAACAATCCGTTCAGAAGGTCTCGGCGTAACCTTTTCCCATCGACCTGCCGACACCAACTTCTAGAATCCCAGCCATGCAGCGAATGGCAAATAACATGGATGAGTGCATTTTAGAAAGCTAATTTATAACAAACTAACTCTTTCAAATCTCCGCGCTCAACCATCATGATAGAGAGGAGGCGGCGGGAAGTCATATTTCGGCAGGACTTAACTAATTGGAATAGATGGATGCAAGCGCAGCTTAGAGGAGGCGCTTCTGAAGGTGTGGGAGTAAACACCAGGACAAAGTGATTCCCATGACTGCACTAAGTCTTTCTATTTAATACTCCTTCCTTATTTATGACCACAAGTGTGTTTCTGTCTCGCCACACGTATCAGTTTAGTTTACTTTTATGCTCGTCCAACTTTGTTGCAACAGCGGCTTATACAATTCTTGAAGATTAGCATTGCGGCTTTTCCTTTGTGCCGCTCGTTGGAATGAATCCAATTGTTCAATACGTCGCCATGGTGATCCGCCGGATTAAAGCGAGCTCAGCTTGAAGGATAGGTGTGTATTTGTATTCGTCGTGCACTATAAGATAACGGATATGCAGCGCAAGCATGTATTTGTTTACATTTTGGGATTCTTCTAAAGAAAGCATTTAAAAAGCCCTTTGTGTCCAGCTTCAGACCAAAAAGTCAATACTTCCCATCTAATGGTCTGCCTCTTGGGGAAATGCAAAGCTACACGCTATTCTTTATTCGCTGTTTTAAAACTATCCATTTGGATTACCTTTCTCGTGATTAGCTGACTAGAAACTCTTTTTATAAAACAGGGCATATTTTTTAAATAAACATTTACGTTATTATAGTATACCGAGAAGAAGGGCGATGCATGCGCGGCTTTTATCCTCACCAAACAGGATGTGTCATGAACAATTCTGTCTGCTGCTGCACTTAACATTCTCCATTTAATCATAGTCCATTACAGAGATGAGGTTTTTAACATAAAGGAGCAGATATTCATGATTTACATTTCTTTTTTTCTTTGGTTAAAACTGCCTCCTGAACGCACCCGAGGTCAGCCGCCAACTCGTGAACGGAGCTGTCGCTTTTCTCTCTGATGTTTGCCGACGCTCCCGGCAACACCTGCTCCGGCTATCGTTCAGCGCCACACTGCAAACATTTAAATCTAAGTCAAATGAAATATCTCAAATTAAGGCAATCTATGCTTGTTTTTTGACTGACAAGATATTTCTTCTTACAAGGCAGTTTTAATGTTGGAGCATTTCACTTGTTTTAAGAAATCTTGGCAAGTCAAATTTCCCTGTTCTGTTGGCAGATAATTTTGCTTATTTCAAGTAATTTCCCCTCATTTTATTACTTTTCTTCCTTGTTTTTTTAGGCTGAATTTTTGCAGTGCTGCGAGATCGCGGGAAATATAATTGTAACCTGTGGATCCATGTTGTTTTAATGCAAGTTGCTGCCTCCTCAGGACCAGCTGTTTTGGGCAAAAGTCCTCGCTACACCAGCAGCGCTGTCACACACTGATTTGAAGGAAATATCAGTCCCTACAAAGAGCATTAATACTCATTATATGTACACAAGTTGCAGGTGCTATTGCGCATACTCCCCACCTCGAAGCCGACTTTCTCCATTCGCCATTTCTTTTCGCCAATCTTTCAAGAATAATGGTTTCTACCTGGATTCAGCTCATCAGTTTACTTCATGAAAAGAGCAAAACACATGCTGCGTTCACCAACGGCTTCACAGACGGCTTTCGAACTCACAGATCGGCAAAATAACTCGTTCCAAAAATATCGAAAAGCAATGGTTGACACTAAATGATGCCGTCGGGCCGACTCTGGCTGGAGTGGTGCAGAGAGGACGTCATCTTCAAAGCGGCGGCGGGGTCCCCGAGAGGCCGTGACGAAGCCCGGGCGACGAGCAGAGTCAAACAGGAGGACGGTGGTGAATGCTAAACAGCCGAGTCAGCGCCAGGTGACGGATCATAACCGATTGAGTGATTTCAGCCGACTGCAATCCCTTAAATCCAGCTGTACGTCGGGGGTTTTATCAGCATCTGGAAGGAACCGGGTTCTTCTCGACGCACGCTTTCCCGAGAGCAAGAACAACTTTGCATTTGAAAGCAGGCAATTTCATTTTACATGAAGATTCCACACAGGCCGCCTGTTTCTATTTCATTTCCTCTGCAGAGGTCTTGATGAATGTGAGGAAAAGGAAGGCGATGCTTTTGCAGATGCTTGAAAAACAGGCCGAGTAGGGCGATGAAAAAAAGATGAGAAACAAGCTTTAAAATATATATTTTTATTTTTTCACCCACAAGGTAAAAGAATAAAGGGCTCATAATAATGTAAGAATTACAAAGCAATAACAGGCGAGATCAGAGTTGGTATTAAAGATCCAAACAAAAACAGTGACGAATCAAATTACACTAACAAATATATATCATGTTTACAAGATAGGACCAGTGTGTGAGTACTTTCACTCACTTGTTTGTAGTGACCGCCCTTATTCCTATAAACTCCTATTGCTATTTTTAAATTAGCAATAGTACACATGACCGCATAAGAAAAGGAGTAGAAAATTAAAAAATAATGCTGCCTTGAGGTGAAAATAACGCCTAATAATGCTTAACTTAAGGTGAAATAGTTACTAATATATGTCTATGTGATGTTTATAAAAAACAATCTGCTAACTTAATATAATGTCTGATGTACAGGTGACCAATAGGGATACTCCAGTATGGCCAAAATAAATAAATAATAATTGTAATTATTGAAATCATAATTATGTATAACTGTTGATTTTTATTGCAACATAATTTTATTGCACAGTCACATTTACTGCTTTCACCTCCCTGCTACAAATAGTAGCAGTGCATCTCCGAGAATCAACATATTAATAAATAAGGAAAATGGTATCAAACAAACCTAAAAGTAGCACTGCTTTCAATTTCACATGCAACGTTCATGCTAATGTAATTTACTTTGAGAATCTTTTAACTGGTAATAAAACACTACAATTTAATTCTAACGTTTTTTTTCTGTCATCGGTGCAACCAGATTAGATTCTGTACAAAATCCGATGACATCATGCAGGTTGACCAGAAACTCCTTCAGCTCAGGCCACATTTACACGTAGATACACACACGTATTTACAGAAACAAATATTTCTGCCCCTCCGTTTTCAAAAATAACGTTGTACACACAAGGTTGTTTTCAAAAAAGTTTCTGTTTATATGAACCCGCATAAATACGCCGTCCGCATACGTCCTCATAGGACGCTCACATGACGTGAAGCATCTTTAGTCACATACTGTGACGTTTGACATCCTAAAACTCAGTTTGACCTCTTTCACACGCAAACACAAAAACAGAGTTTTCAGAAATCTCCACTTTGGCCGGAGTTTTTAGAATTGATCGTTTTCTGTGATAAAACCTCCGTTTTTGTGTAAATGAAAGGCCAAAACGCATGAAAATATATGCGTTTTCCCATCGTGTAAACGGGGTCTCAGACTCCAGTGGGGCCAAAAATCATAATTGTGATTCATATTTAATTAATGTTGCCGCCCTGGCGTCAAAGGTTACTAATGAGGCTATTTATTTAGCACAGTTTTAGTGACTCCCAGAAATGCTACAATCATTTCAATATTCTTAAATCAAATTAAGCATCCGTTTCTATCTACAGATGCGCGACAGTTAAAGGCTCGGACGATTAGGGACCTCAAACGCCCCGTTGGGAGGGGCCCCAGAGACACAGAAGGACCCTCCACATTATGATGTTACCGCTACCCTTACTCATGAGCTTTCACACCATAAAGATGAAATGTCTTGCGATCTCACTCGCAAGTGGAAAAGTGTGCCTCCAGACACATTTAATATAAATATCTCACATGATATTTGAATTGATGTAAATGTAAATGATGCGACTTGAGTGGGCTCATCAGCCGATGGTAATGTAGGAAGGTCACTCTCACATTCACAGTTTGACTTTACCTCCGGGCGTACGAACAATGAGATTCCTAATTTCTTAATTATCTAATCCTGTTAGGTATCTGACAGAGGAAGGGAAAAGACTGCAACCCGCTCACCCGACACGTCCTGTGTGGTGCAACACGCCTCCCGATGTAAAAAGGCAGGCATGCTGGCCGAAGCACCTGCAGTATTTGTCCAGCTGACATATTGAATTGCTGGGAATGAAACGGTATTGATGTCAGCCCCCCCACACACACACACACACACACACACACCTTCTCCACCCCACTACCACCACCACCGTACATTTTCCATCAATGGGATTCACATAGAAGGAAATGACAGGGTCAAAAGGACATTACTGTATGTTTTTCATCAATAAATGGATCAATTTGTATTTGGCGATTGTATGAACAATAAGTGAAGCCACAAGGTTGAAGCTATTATATTGGGGAAGATGTTTGCTGGATATAAAACACAACTGCTTATCGGTTGAGATCGCAATGAGTTGATTCATAACGAGTGTGTCCTTCAGCCCGCGTGAGACGCTGCAGGTGTGTTTTCATAAGTGGGAATGAAAAAGTTATTGATGAAAACATGACCTTGCAGGATCTGAATGTGAATAGTGAAATATAATTATATATAAAAAAAATCTATTTAGAATCCTTCGACGTGTAGAAAAAAAGGTGCTTCTTTTCACAGCAGCGGTGTGTGTGTGTGTGTGTGTGTGTGTGTGTGTGTGTGTGTGTGTGTGGCCACCTCATTGTTTTCGCTTTTCTTTTTTAAATCCCTTGAGTGTAATCTTTAGTTTATCTATAGCAGTTATATGATATGTGTGTGTGTGTGTGTGTGTGTGTGTGTGTGTGTGTGTGTGTGGTCTCTCTAAGTATTCTATTAGTAAGTATACTAAAGTGTGTCACCTTCCTGAACTTAGTGAAAACAATCATTTATTACAAATTGAAATACTTTAATTTACAACTTTATGGACAGCTGTTGAAAGCCTGCTCGCTCCTGCAGGTGATGTTTACAACCCTCCTCCCGCTCTTCCCCGGCTCCCCCGGGCGACAGCACGAGGATGCCTTCAGGGTCACCTCCTCGGAGCCGGGCTGCGATTAAGACTGAGCCCGACTCAAGAGGCGCATTGCACTGCAACATCTGGCTGGGGACACATCGGGGAAGCAGCTTGACATATGTTTACCCGCTAGGCAAAAGCCCACTTGCACATATCTCATGTTCCACCTCCGGTACCATCTCACTTAGCTAAGGCTTCGCTCCAGATTTCTCCCGGTCCTCAAGTCGTGATGGTTCCCCTGCTCTATCCAGCTGCTGCTGCCACCGCCTCATGACACCATGAGAGTGGTGGCTTTACTGAGCCTTCAAAGTCAATGATTTCATCATTTAATTCAATTCAATTCAGTTTATTTGTATAGCCCAGTTTCACAAATTACAAATTTGTCTCAGAGTGCTTTACAATCTGTACACATAGACATCCCTGTCTCTAAACCTCACATCGGACCAGGAAAAACTCCCAAATAACCCTTCAGGGGGGAAAAAGGGAAGAAACCTTCAGGAGAGCAACAGAGGAGGATCCCTCTCCAGGATGGACAGATGCAATAGATGTAATGTGTACAGAAGGACATATTTAGAGTTAAAATACATTCAAGGAATCTGACAGAGTTTATCAATAGTTCATATTTAGGCATATTCCACGATGGAGAGTTTGGAGACCTCCCAAGTGGAGGAGTGGGCGGAGTCCCAGCAGGGCAGTGGCACAGTTGGCGACAGGAACTCACGATCCAACCATCGAAGGTCCATCAGCAGATGGAATCTATGCCGTCTCATAGGGTCCGATGACCCCATGAGACGTGAAGTCAGAAGGACTCCGGGGAGAAAGCAGAGTTAGTGATGTGTGATGGAGAGATGAAGATTCATCCATAGGAGAAAGAAAAGAGGAGAGAGGTGCTCAGTGCATCCTAAACATCCCCAGCAGCTATAAGCCTATACCAGCATATCCAGGGGCTGGACCAGGGCAAACCTGATTCAGCCCTGACTATAAGCTCTGTCAAAGAGGAAAGTCTTCAGTCTACTCTTGAGTCTACTCAACCCCCTGATTTAACCCTCCTGTTACCTTTAAGGTCAATTTGACCCCATTCAATGTTTAACGTCGATGTTCTTTGGGGTCAATTTGACCCAAGGCTGTTTTTCACTGTGTCAAACATATAAGAAATATCAACTTTTTAATATATTTAAAGGGATATTTAGGTCGTCAACAAAAAAACATAAAGTACCTCACACTTTAACTTGGGAAACAATATTAATTCTAATAATTTTCTTGAGGTTTTAATTGCTGGGGTCAAATTGACCCCGAGGGTAAAATATGTTAGTAAATGTGAAGCTAACAGGAGGGTTAAGGGAGCTGTGGTTTTATTGAAAAGGGATTTTAAACAACTTCTCTCGCAAACAGACTTTCACTATTTTTGCGAGGATGTTAAAATCAATGCATTAAGAATAACTAGTTTAGTTTGAGCTGCCAGACACTCATACAGGAACGCCGCCTTGGGAAGGGAAGGCCATGTCTACCCTTTCATTTACATTAAATTAAATTAAATGTCATTTAGCTGGCTATTATCCAAAGTGACTTACAATCATACACCGTAGACGCAGCTACAGGGAGCAACTCAGGGCTAAGAGCCTTGCTCAAGGACACATCGACTAGGGCGGGGATTGAACCTCCAACCCCCTGATTGAAAGATGGTCCTGCGACCCACTGAGCCACAGTTGCTCATTTGTTCGCGTGATGCAAGATTGTCCACGTTTCGCCTCGGTTGGATCAGCTGCTGCCCGACTAAACTGTCTTAAGTTCTAACCCCACGCCACTACGAAGAACATGATGCCTTTCGGACATGACATTAGGCAATACCAGTAGACGTGAGAGAGAATACCAACGAATGTGACGCAGCGACAGCTTTAAAAACCAAAAAAAAGTTTAAAAAGTTGAGAAAACTCAAGAAATTTCCACTAAAAAACGCATCTTTGCACCCTCTCTGTTACATTCTGTGGCAAGCTGACATTTTGGAGCTGCATGTTTTTTATTGGACAGCGCAGATATATTATTACCCCTCCCCTCCCCCCCCCTATATACTCAAAAGAGAGCCTTTCTCCAGTGACTCAATTTCTGGAGCCTTTCAGTGGCGCATCATTCCAGCTGGAGAATAGAGAGAGCGTGTCGCTTCACACATTTCAAGTCGAGGTTACGGTAAATAGTTGAAGTGTCTCACTACTTAACATAAATAAAGCCACGCCACGGAAGTGGCTATATTCTCCAGAGTTTTGTCGCGCTGTGGCCCGGGGCTCTCTGCGGACGGCCGACCGACAGCTGAGCCTCTCAGATAAGCTCCCAGCCAGAGAGAAAGAGAGGAGGAACAAACACAAAAAAAGAGACGAGTGAAATAAAGAGCAGCCCACTGTGTGATTGAGAGGAGCTCCATTTCACAGTAAACAAAAAAAAGCAGGCGAAAGAGGGAGGACATCGCAGTCAGCAGAATGGCAATAGCAGAGTGCCGGTGGGGTGGGCGGGATAAAAGGCACAACATAGTATTAGGATAAGGCCTGTGGGAGCTTTTTTTCTTTTTTAGGGCTGGGGGAATGTGAGAAAGTTGCAAAAGCATGTCGGTGACTGCACCCTTCAGTGCCGCACTGCAGGGAAGGCAAGTTTGGTCCATCTCACTCTAATGGTGTTGATAACAAGCGCTGGATGCTGGGATGCACTCAGTCTGCCTGTCTGTCAGGCGGTCTGTCCGTCTGTCTCCACAGCCTCCGTGAACCTTTTCTGAGGCTCTCTTGCCTCTCTGCTTGTTGCTGCTGTTCAAACACGGCATCATTTAAAAGTGATTTCCCTTCGGCCCACAGGTAAGAACAGAAGTTGGCAAATTGTCGAGCCAATATGAGTCAATTCATGTTTGAAAGCTTTTCCACAACGTTTTTATAGTCATTGGCTGTTTTGTTATTTTTCCATTATGGTGCCGTAGTACTGGCAGTGCACGGGATTTAATCCCAAATAGTTCTCAAAATAGTCTATACAAACTGCATTCATATTAGTAGCTGTTTATAATTAATGTTCACATAAACTGTGATGTAAAACATGCCCAAAAGTCGGATTAGGATGAAGTATACATACTGCAAACAATGTTAGGTGGATTGTAAGAAACAAATGTGTAGTATTAAAATAAGTGGAGATAAAAGGAGATTTCCCGCTCTGCTTTGGAGCGGTTTATAATTATTGGTCATCACCTCTCAAAGTAAGATAGTGGGCAGCAAGGTCTATCCAATCCCAGCTAATCTACGGATGTAAAGGAATTTAATCTAGAATGTGTCCACCCTTATGGTATCGGCATGTCATTTCTTGGGTGTCTTTGCCTGTTCTTTCCAATAAAAAAGAGCCCAAAAGCCCCAAAAGAGATAAAAAAGCACCAACACACTTTAAATACATATAAAAATACAAATAATTCCGTCAGGACGAGGTGAGACAAAGGCCAGATGAAATGAGGCCAGATGTTTGTCCAACAAAGAAAAGGTCAGACTTCCATAATATTAGCTCCGTATATTCATGGTCCACAGAGGATCAGAATTATTTTTGTGTCTCCCTGACCTTTTCCATAACAATTATACAAAGACTCTGACGGAACGTTGAGGAAAATGTTTTCAATGGAAAGAAACAAAAGAAAAAGCCGACATGTTTATTCTCTCTCAAACGGGTTCTCACAAACCCTTTTATCCTCAGATAGTGTGATTGTTTCTGCCACTTTGTTTTCTTGATGCGGCACATTGAAGACATTATAAACTTATTTATTTCAGAAAACAGAAACCAGATTATATGGAAACCCAACATGTTCAATATTGGATAAAATAAATGACGATGAAAAGCGACTGTATGAAAAACTACCCTGACAGATTATCTGACATGGTGGTTAAGTGGTATTGGGGAAATACCATTATTATGTATAGATTTTTTTTTAAATCAGCATGTAAAATAATAACAGCTGGAAGGAAAGACCCAAGGGTTAAAATTCGGAAAAAAAGGTTTCATTGTTCAAAAACATTGGCCTGCACTTCTATTTTACACAATCTATTCTTGTAATTACTTCATAATGACAATTTCTTTTGATTTGACGGTTAATATTTTCAGGCTCTATGAAACTACACGTCCTAAAAAGTAAACCAGCATGAGCCAGAGCTGCACACCACTCTGTATGCAGGTTCATTTGAGTCTTTGAAAAGTCACACGGTTGCTTGCCGGGTGTTACAAAGCTCAACTGTCATAATATCTTTTAATAAATTCACACCGACATTGTGCATCATGGGATTAGAGTGACTGAACCCGTCCTTTGGGAGCAGTTTATAGTCTCATTAACCTTGAATCTGTCTTCTTTTTCTGCAGATCAATACATTGTTTCCCCTGAAAGACTAAACTTGCTAATAGTTGAAGCACTCGGGAGTGAAGCAGAGTTCTGACGCGAGTGTGCCTGCAGGCTGAAGCGTAATGGAAACCGTTGCTGCTTAATTATGCAATCTTAGCTAAACTAACAAGCTACTAGCATGTGGATATAGTTTACAGGGACAAGACCTGGATAGATTGAATAGAAGGACCACTGTGTGGGAATGAACAGATGGGACTGAACACACGCTCAAATGTGTGCTCAGCTGAGGCCGATGACGGAGGCAGACGCTGGTTATTTTGCTTCTCGGAGAGATAAAGTGCTTCTTCTTTTTTCTCCATTTCTTGCCTGGCTCTGACGGGGAAATTGGGGAATTGTTGGTGCACAGAAGGATTATGAATCTGCTGCAAAGCAAACCCATTTCTCTGATTTGAATGTCAATGAGGAAGTCCCATTTGCTGCCTAAAATATACTGTCACCTGCAATATCAGCTTTGTAGCTCTCGTTAGTCCGACCTCTCTCACAGAAGTGCTTTCAAACTATTTATTCAACTCGAACAAATGTGAGAACAAATGGTGCATAACTTCAAGCTCTCTGATCCACGTTTAACAATAAGAGCCCTGTGATTAAGCCAATAAATGGGGTGT
The DNA here is from genome assembly GCA_036178185.1 of Liparis tanakae. Lineage (NCBI taxonomy): Eukaryota > Metazoa > Chordata > Actinopteri > Perciformes > Liparidae > Liparis > Liparis tanakae. The sequence continues at coordinate 11,654,009 of CM070106.1, forward strand.
TACTCACTTGTCAGCCGGAAAACGAATGGACTCTGATATTAACCTCTTCAACCTCCCTTCAATTAAGTTACCTCTTAATCACTCACTAAAATATTCCAAAATTAAAATCACAAAACGTTGTATTGCCTGTGTTATAACTACAACATTGTGTGCACCGAGAGAAACAAAGGGCCTTGTGGATTATATCTCCAAACGGGAATTTGTTTTGCATCCAACAAAAGATGTAATCAAAAAACTGTTGGTTGTAGATAAATATAGACGTGGATATTTCTCCGCAGCTCGGGCAAGTTTGCTGCAATATTTCACACAAACAATGCACAAACAATGGCAACTTTAATTATCTGTTATCAGCTGGTAATTGCATGAAGAATTTGTGTTGGAGCTACTTTGCAGTCAGAAGATATCACACAGCCAAGGAAATTAGCATATTTTACTAAAGCAAGCCAGGAATGTTGAAGCTTGCAGGGACACAAAGAAATACACTCTGATATCTCATCAAAAGATAATCAAATGTGAGTTGGAATTGGAATACATTCACTATAATAAATAAGACTGATAATGGTGGAGACATGCTGTCGCTGTTATTTGTTTGTGTTGAAAATGGAAAATGAGAGACACATCGGGTCGATAAATAATGAGTATAAATTAATTACTTTGCCATAAATGTAGCACACAAAAGTCCTCCAAATGAAATGATATATTACTAACTATAGACCTGTAGAAACATTATTATATGTATCTGGTTATTCAATATTCATCTCAAATGTTCTGTTGTGGTGCCAGTGATATTAGTTTTTAACTCTTCGAGTAGCATCACTCGTCACGTGGTCCAGCTACATTTGATGCTTTTTGATTAATTCTAATAACTTTATCAATTCAATCATTCAATTGTGAACAGATGAGGAATTCAATATAACTATTTACAGTAACATGTTAATGTCATATATCAGTCCGTTGTCAATGCACTATGGCGACTGTCGTCCTTCAGTCAGAGGATCGGCGGTTTCCATCCCGGCTTCGTCGACGTGTCCTTGAGCCAAGATACTTCACCCTGAATCGCACATGTATGCTGTATGAATGTCTATGAATGTATATGAAATATGAATGTATATGAATGTGTGTGAATGTGTGTGAATGTGTGTAAATGTATATGCATGTGTGTGAATGTGTGTACATGTGTGTGAATGTATATGAATGTGTGAAAATGTGTGTAAATGTGTGTGAATGTGTGTAAATGTATGTATGTGTGTAAATGTGTGTGAATGTATATGCGTGTGTGTGAAGGTGTGAAAATGTGTGTAAATGTGTGTGAATGTGTGTAAATGTATGTACATGTGTGTAAATGTGTGTGAATGTATATGTGTGTGTGTGAATGTGTGTAAATGTGTGTGAACATGTATGAATGTGTGTGAATGTATGTGAATGTATATGAACGTATGTAAATATGTATGAATATGTGTGAATGTGTATGAATGTGTGTAAATGTGTGTGAATGTGTATGAATGTATGTGAATGTGTGTAAATGTGTATGAATGTATATGAATGTGTGTAAATGTGTGTGAATGTATGTGAATGTGTGTAAATGTGTATGAATGTATATGAATATGTGTAAATGTGTGTGAACATGTATGAATGTGTGTGAATGTATGTGAATGTATATGAACGTGTGTAAATATGTGTGAATGTGTGTGAATGTGTGTAAATGTGTGTAAATGTGTGTGAATGTGTATGAATGTGTGTAAATGTGTGTAAATGTGTATGAATGTATATGAATGTGTGTAAATGTGTGTGAATGTATGTGAATGTGTGTAAATGTGTATGAATGTATATGAATGTGTGTAAATGTGTGTGAATGTATGTGAATGTGTGTAAATGTGTATGAATGTATATGAATGTGTGTAAATGTGTGTGAATTTGTATGAATGTGTGTGAATGGGTATGGATGTGTGTGAATGTGTGTGAATGTGTGTGAATGCAGGTGGCCCCCTGCGTGGAGGCCCCTGTCCCCAGCGGGTGAATCGGTGTGTTTGATGACATCAGGCGTCAAAGTGCTTCACAAGGACGGTCCATGCACAGCAGGCAGGCCTCGGTTTGGGTTGTCCAATGGATCAGAACCAGGTTGCATCCCAGAACTAATGGTGATCGGGAAGCGTGAAAACAACCGCGCCGAATAAATCAAAGTTTTATTTTCTGGAGTCATGTTGGTGAAGAGGCTATTCATTTTAAATAGAACAACGGGAACACCAACACAGAATGCAGCATATTGATACTCTATTAGATGTATTTCATTAGAATTAATGGAATTAAGTCAAATAAAAAACAGTTTCAATGGTATGGAAGGAACATGTCATCTTGTGTGACTCTACGGCTCAGAAGAGGAAAACTATAGAATACCTCCAGTCTAATCCTTAAACATCTTTTATTGCTATTTTTGCTGTTTTCCTTAAAGAAGGCGTCTGATCAAACGGCCATTAAGCTGATAAAATATTGATCGTAATCCCGCTGGGTGTTCTTTGATCAGATCATCAGTATGTAAGGGAGTTAGTCAAATATCTTTTTTTCACTTTTTATGATTCATTTCATAACTGAATATTCCACTAAGTGTACTCTGTCCCTGATGCAGTAGAATAATGAATATGTATGAAGGTCACATATCTGAGCTGCGGTCTGACACATTGAATCTCCGTCTTCACAGCCATCATCCTTCATAAAGCTTAAATTCACTCTTTAGAAGAGTTATTTAAAGCAGGTTAGGCGCGCTGGAAGCGGCATCCAATTTAATTCACATGCGGGGATATAAGAAGTCTTAAGATCATTTGCTTCCTGACTGAAAATGAAGTTCAATGTTTGACCCGCGTAGCCCGGGGGCCAGATTCCCTTCTGCGCTGCATCCCGACGTGTCAATTAACAAGGGAGACCTCTTTCAAAGGCGGCGCTGCCGAGCTGCAGCTACGGCACCGGCAAATGTTAATGAACCAGCAATTATCAACACCAAGAAAGATTGGGTGTATAACCGTGCTCTGGTAATGGAGATCACGATCAAACAAACGCCATACCAAATGTATGCAGCGTGTACTGTGCTGGTAATGCCTGGAGTTACGGAAGTAATTAATGAAAATTGATATATTTGCTATGGCTGTCAGGAAATGTGGGGTTGTATTGGTATCAACTCCCTTTTCATATCCGAGATGTGTGTGTGTGTGTGTGTGTGTGTGTGTGTGTGTGTGTGTGTGTGTGTGTATGCGAGCCTATCTCTTTTTCTTCGCTTTTCTTTTTTAATCCCTTGAGTGTAATCTTTAGTTTATCTATAGCAGTTATACGAGCTTGATGATACTCAACGGGAGTTCAGGGTATTTAAAGGTTTACGGAATTGTTAAAAGTGGTTATGAAATAACGAGCAATGTCACTTAATGACGTTCCATGAAAATTAAGCATGGGAAGATGGACGGTATCGGATTTTATCGCAGGTCGTGAGAAAAGAAAAAAAAGACACTTAAGTGGATCATAGTGAATTTCCACTGGTAAAATAATCATGCATATTTTTACATTGATGACTTCAAAAAGACGCTTTGAAGGCAGAGAAGTGGAAATAAAGCCTGATTTGAAAATATGGGAATTAGAAACCAAATCAAACAATGTTGAGTTCGGAAATTTCTTCATACGGGTGGCTTATGATTATAATATGTATGCGTGTGCTATTAGCAATGCAATCATTTTTTTTAATAAATAATTTAAAAAAGGCCAATATACTTTAGTGATATTTGAGCGTATTCTGGTGATTATCATAACACTGTTGTGATTTTAATTATTTTTTCATGAAATTTTAATATTTCTTGCCGAATTGAAATCCTAATAAAAATAAACAAGTGGATTCAAAGTCAAATTTATAGAAATTACTTTGTTTTGACATTCTCATAGCTCTGTTGGTTTTGCTCTGTGATCATCCTTTTAATAAAAACACATTTTGTTTTTACCATCTCAAGAGACATATATTTTTGTACAACAAAAGAAAGACCATAAAAGTCAGTGTGCTGAAAAAACAAACACTTTTCTTATAATTATACATTGGAATGTGTGAAGAATAGCTCACACGTACGTGTCTGCAAACATCTCCTCGCTGCCGTTCAGGACTTCAATAACGTTAATAAACATGGTTTTATTTTTTAACATTGCAGGTCTAGTGATTTTTCTTTTCTCACGGTTTTCTCAAATGTCTTCAACTGCACTTTTACAGTCTCTGTCTCAGCGGTAACATTACACATGTGATGTGTGATATTAATGACTGAAAAGGTTAAAAAAAAAGTTGTCACGTTTCCACCATGATCCAGCTGATCTGATCCACACAGCGACCCCGATTCAAATAATGTTCTAACGTTGAAGTTACGTTTGTGTTTCAGCAACAACTTGTATCTGGGCCAGAACAAAGATTATATGTTTAGGTAACATGTTATTTTCTTGCTTTGTTATGCTTGAAGCATGTTTTTTAAATGCAACACTTCATCGTCTATGCAACAAGCGTGATGAAGTGGCGTGCGCTTCACGCTTTGCAACCTGCCAAGAGCCACTCTGATCTGAGCCCGCAGTGCTCTGTTCTCACGGCAACAGCCGGGAGTCATTTTCTATGAATTCCTCTGCAATTACGTCTGAAAAAGAGTTTCAGGAACACGCAAACTGCCCATGGTTTGCCTTTTTGTAGCTTTGTTGCTCGCGTGGTTTAGCATTAGCCGGCCGTTCGCTACAGGAAGGACCCCGACTTGACAAATAAATCTGTATCCTTACATTCTGGATTTCTAAAAACAACCCCTCTACTGATGATTGGTACAAGGGGAATTTGGAAGTTCTCTTTTCTGGAAAAGTTGACCTGCACCCTTCATGACAATGTCAAGGGATTTGTCAGTATATAGAAACCGGTCTTGAACATGGTGGACCCCTCCGGGCTGGACTTTGCCCTGCCAGATTAAAAACACTGGTACCGATGCTGACTTGATTTGATGACGTCACCTTAAAGATGTACTTATGTCAGACTGGTGATGTGTTATTTACTGTGGTTTTTCAAATTATTTTATCTAATTATTGGTCTGTCTTTTATGTCTCTTTTCTTTTTGTGTTGTATCCTTAATGTCCTGCCTTGTTAGTTTGTAAAATCTAAATAAATATATATTTTAATTTTTTCTTTTTAAATCCTGCTAGAAATTCATACGAGACCTAATAATATATGATTGCATAATATCTCTAAAAATCTAAAAACTCCACTTTAATCAATGTAAATATTTCTCAACCAAAACTAACTTGTGTTCACTCCAAAGACGTATTAACAGTTTGTTAATTGTCTATTAGGCCTATGTAATACCCACCAAGTGAAGCATTGAGACTAATCACACGAGTGACCCCAACAGCCACCCTGACCTCTGGCCTGGTCTCTCTTGTTATAGTTGATTCAGTTTTCAGTCGTGTGGTGGTGGTTGTCCTTGTTTTTTACGGTGTAGACTTTAGAGGAGAATATCAGGTCAGTCACTCTCAAAAGAAAAAAGCTCTCTTTCAAAGCTCCTCCGAGTCTCCTCAGCATCTCTTCAACAAACAGCAGAAAGCCGCTCTGCCAGATTAAAGGAGAGTCTCTCGCTTTCCGACTGATTACAGCACCTCTAACCTCAAATCGGTGTCTTTTGCCTGCCCTTCACACACCCGACAACTCCTCCTGTCTCGGGGCTAAATGCCATCTTAAGACATAGATATATAAGAGGATGAAAATAGTCTGAAAGCGTGCACTTCAGCCCCCGAACGACAATTTTTAGTTCCATTGTGAACTGATTGCGGCGGCATACGGCGATGCTTCTCAAACTTTGTGGCTTGTGAACGCTTTAATTGAAGCAACGATTTCTCGCAGCCTCCCATCATCGAGGCGTGCATAATGGCGAAGTTCAGTCGAATGAGGAGTTCCCTTTATAGATTGTTTTATTCAGTTAATTATCAGGGGGAGGCCTTGAGGCAAAGAAACGACAACGTTTATCACAAAGTTATGATAATAGGTTTTTTGTTGTAGATGTATATCTTTTAATATATATGCTTGAGCTGTGAGACCCTTCATTTAATTTACTAGGCCTACTTGATATAATCAGAAATATGTTCATTGAGTTTTTCCACGTGTCGTTAGAAACATTTTGCAATCAACATAAAAGCACATTCAAACAAAACACCTCATTTAACTTTGAAAATAATTGAATTCAAGCATGTTGTAATGCAATAAAAGCTCTAAAATCACATCTTGAGCGTCCCCTTATCAATGGAAGTGCTGCCTTCAAGTATACCACACTTGATACATACATTGGGTGTGTAGTGGTTAATACAATGTGGTATAACAGTGTAATATATAGTCTCATTATCAACTTGCACCGAGTGTTGGTAGTTTGGATTTGAGATTGTAATTGGCATCCAAGATTATTTAACTATAATAATTTCAGAATATGAGGAGATTTGACCTGCTCTATTTATGGGTTGCACTATTGAGGTTGCACTTGTATTTCTTTACATGTACGAAGTGCAAATTGAGTGCAAACTTTGAAAAAACCCAAATGTAATCCTCCTATCTATGATAGAACAATCACAGAACATTGTTCACGATGATGTGGTGAGTGAACGACCACCCTGTTGCCCATGGGATCAGCAATGCCTGTGTGTGAAGGATCTATGGATGCCACTCACGCTGCATACATTAGGAATATTGCCTAAAGTCAGAGTATTATATTCAGTCTGGAGCAGTTTTTTAAAATCATATCTGCAAGGCATATCACAGAATATGATGACTGCGTCCAAGCAATCAGTGCCACTTAATTTGTTAACCCAGTGGACAAGATTATTTTGTACGTGGTTCAAATGCACGGCTATAACGGATTTGCACAAATCACAAATTGATTGGGAAAAAATAAAATAAAACATGCTCTGGATAAATGGGTAAAAAAAAAAAAAAAAAAAAAGGTTGTAGACTAATAGTGTGCAGAAAATGAGATTTTAAATTGCCTGCATGCATGCTCCATAGATTCATATGGGACAAGTACTTGAAGTACCACTAAGTAATTTAAAGTTGATTGGAACTGTCTCCGCTGTGATAAATTATGTCGGTAATGAATTGATCTCAGTCCTGGGATCAGAATGCATGCACCGCTGGGTGCAGACAACAGTCGGGCGTCCCCTTAGCGCCCGTGCATCCATCTTATATAAAGTGTAAAGTGATTGGTTGCCCTGAGCAATGTCGTCCCATCAATCATGACTGGGTCGAGTGTTTGAGGCTGCAGAGTTTTAACCTGAGACGGTCTCCAGCCGTGTTGATGGGACCCAGGCGAGGCTCCGGTGGAATTCAGGCACAGCGAGAGCTCCCCTCGCCCCGCCGAGCGACCGCCATTGCATGTGCACTTGAAGTGACCTCACAGCCTGAGATTTTTCTTTTTAAACGTGTTTGTTTGTGATGTACCTTTTCCACCCTTTCTCTTAAATCTGCTCCTGGATTCTTTTTGTTGTTGTTGCAAAGTCCAGAATCACCCGAGTCGCCGAAGAAAAAGAGTTTTCAGTTTACTTCAGCCGTGATAAATGCTGAGATTGTTTGCTCCGTGACCCGAGTGTGTCACGTCAACACGACCCTCTTTACGTCGGCCTCCCCGCAGTGACCCGTTCTGTTGGGCTCTGCAGCCTCAGCAGCCTCTCCAAGGACTTCCTACTCGACCTTTCACCTTACATCGGTCCGCCAGTGGAGCACGATGACTACAGGAGGCCTGCAACTTTGAAGTGAAGCTCTGAAACTGAAGTTGACCATTTATTCCAGTGGTGTAACTCATCCAGATGTGACATCATTAGACAGAGTACTAATCTGTCTAATTAGAGAAAACCTTTCACACACACACGCACACGATGATGTGCGCTGTCATCATGACGACTCTTTACAGAAGCACATCTGAAAAGTAGATGCACAAACATTTCAAGTTCCAGACGAGTGGTCCGACTCCCATTTTTCTGAAATATATTGAAGAACAATGTGGGAGCAGATGCAAATAGCTGGAGATTATATTCATTTTGCAGCATTGAGTACAATCATGATTTGCATTTCATTATAAATTCAAGAAATGCATAAACGATGGACCCGCAAAGAGTGTTCCTATCACTCTTTGTTTCATTATAGCCATTCGCTAAAATCAAAAAAGTTCATTTTATTTCTTATTAATGTCCACTCAGCACCCCATCTTGACAGAAATAAACAGAAATGCAGACATTTTTGCACATTTATTAAAAAAGAAAAACTGAAATATCACTTAACAACAATTGTTAGAACATACACCTAAGATCAAGTATTAAGTATAATCGATATATATCTATACATGTTTTGTATATATGACTGAGAATAAAAATGAAAGGACTACTAAAAATAACAGACCTCGTGTTGACAGAAAAAAAACAATCGCTCACAAGCGCTTACCCATACTTGAGATACTTTTTATAAACTCTTAAAGACCCACTATGTAACTTTTCCACCTTAAAATAAAAGCTTGAAAATAATGGTGCCGCTACAATGGCTTTTAATATGTTGATTTGCGCCTCCGCCACTGCCATCGGGGGTCTGTGACCAGAAAACTGCTGAAAGTAAGATGTTGGGAGCCGCCCGGTACTTCCGGTTGGGGAACTGGAAGTGCTTCAACTTGCTGTCTGGCAGTGATTACGCAACGTCATATAGTTCCAGTCCACGCTCGCAGGTGACTTTTTATTTGCTCCGCTACGAGACGAGTACAGACAGAATAACATGCCACGGCTGAACGAGGCTCGGTGTGGCTGCCAGGCGTGCTGACGGCAGCTCGCATCGATCAGCTGTTCGATCAGCTGTGCGGAAGAGCCATATATGGCTCGAGAGCCAGAATTTCACGACACTAAAGTAAACGTTAAATACCTGAAGAGGGCGCTACAGGGGAAAAGTTACATAGTGTCGCTTTAACACAGACTCACACCTTAAAAGCAAAATTGGCCAAATGATTATTTTCTTGTCAAAAGCACATTTTGTTAACTCTTCATTTCAAAATAGAACACATCTTTTTCTGCAGACACTAAATTTACCAAAACACTGGAAATCTGACTCAAAATGAAATTATTCTGTCAAAAAATAACTCTTGTTTTCACTTCACAACCTCCTCACAGTCAATCAAAGTCCACCAGGTTTCAAAACACTGGCTGTTGCTGACATTATAAAAACTGCATAGACTTTTATGTTTAAGTTGTACAGGTATTTGCATGCAAAACATGTAATCCACTGTTTTTACACTAAATGTCTTGGTTGGGAACTGTATGTCCACATGTAAGGTTCACATTCAAAAGCATTCCAGTAAAAAACTAATCAGTTTTTTTCTTCTCCTTTACAGTTTACAGTTTTGTTCAGGCGCTACCAAGTGTTTGTCCGATCAGCAGTCACATTTTCAAAACTCTAAACACAATTAGCACAGCATCGGTGTTTTGTGGCCGTACCATTCACACATTTCATGTCGTTTTCACACAATATGCAGTCAGTGAACACATTTTCACAATGCTTACATTTTCTTAACAGACAAGCCATACCTCCCATCCAAAACAACATGAAATGTGTGAATGGTATGGCCACGAAACACCGATGCTGTGCTAATTGTGTTTAGAGTTTTGAAAATGTGACTGCTGATCGGACAAACACTTGGTAGCGCCTGAACAAAACTGTAAAAAAGAAAAACTGAAATATCACATGGTCATAAGTATTCAGACCCGTTGCTCAGTATTGAGTCGAAGCCTTTTGAGCTCGTACAGCCACGAGTCTTCTTGGGAATGATGCAACACGTTGTTCACACCTGGATTTGGGGATCCTCCGCATTCTTCCTTGCAGATCCCCTCCAGTTCCGTCAGGTTGGATGGTGAACGTTGGTGGACAGCCGTAAAATAAACTTTTTTGATTTTTAGCAAATGGCTGCAATGACACAAAGAGTTAACATTTTAAAGGGGTCTGAATACTTTCCGTACTGTAATGCATGTTAAATTGACAATGTCGATGTGCGGTTACTGGTGGTAACAGGAAGTGTGTTAAGAATAAAGCTGGTTATTATCAAACATGATACACAACCAGTGCCCTGCACTGCTCCTAATGCTTTGTTTCCTCGTGACGATGTTGCACATACAGGCCTTTTAAAGGTTTGGATTTCAAACTAATATATTTATAGTTTTTACCAAAAGGCGGCACAATCTGGAATATTTTACTGAATTTAAGAAGTGAAAATATCTTACGCTCAGGAGGATGATGATGAATACTAACCGAGTTCCCCTTTTCATTGAGCGTATCGCGACTGGTTGCATTCTCAAAAACATTTTCCTGAGCTCCCATTCACATCTTTCTCATTACCTGCTGGAATGCAGGTCAAACAGGGAAAACCTTTGCATCTTGAAAATGCTTCTTTGAATGTAAAGCTGAATGCTAAAAATGTACTCCACCACACGGCGCCCCGAAATAATTACCCTGTACCAGATCACGATTCATCACTTTGAGTTTTACAGCTTTTCTTTTGAAGTCCCGTGCTCAGTTAAAAAACGCTTCATACTTTCTGAGAACATAACGATCCATATAGCACTCTATCATCCCATCAAACAATGTATTTATAGTCCTCAAAATGGCACTTGAGCCACACTTTTTGGAGACTTGTTTGTGTTAAGCTCATCGCTTAATAGCTGAATAACTACCATCAACTTTTAATTAAAAAGACGAGAGAAACTATGATGTATATTTTAGATCTAATTAGCGTGTCAACTCAGGGGAGTGAAGTGATTAGATGAGTAAAGACTCTCCGTGGATGCTGCAGACGAGCACACGTACAAATGCACACACACACACACACACACACACACATAGACGCACTCACACTCACACACGCGCGTTGCATTCAGAGAGTGTTTGCAGTAGGACTTCCTGCCTCTCAGCACTTAAAGTAATGTTTCACTCTGGTGTGACATTTTCATCAGCAAGTGGTGTTATAGCTTTCTGGTCACCTTCAGCGTTTCAGGCTCCCCCCCCCCCCCCCCCCCCCCCCCGCAGCATTCTCCATCAATAATTGGAGTCAGACAAGTTTACCCATTGAAGAAAGAAGAGGGAAAAACATACACACGCTTTCAATTTTAAAAAAAAGTTACATATAGACAGATTTAATGTGAAAATTACAAATTACGGTGTTAGCTTTCAGTGAGGTGGACACCTGGATAAGAGAGCCAGAGAAATACGCATGTCAAAATACGAGAACGCAAATGAGAGATGCGAGCGGAATTTATTTTCGACGAGTGCTTTAACATTACTCCACTCGCAGATTTTTAACCTGTGTAAGTGGGCGGTACCAGTCACCATTTTATCTCTACATCTAATTGGTGACAATCCTCTTCTTTGGATTGCCGTTTCACGGTCTTCCGATGCCGTGTATTCACCAAAGAGAGATATTCAAATGACTTAGTTAACTTTAAAGAAAAGAACATGATCTACCAATCAATTACTAAACTAGAACGGACACTCGGTAGAGCGCATACCTTCGCAGACCACAAGATTGAGCATTGAATTATGAACATACAAATTGACTGTGCTATGATAAAAAGAAGATTTTAACCTTTTCATGACCTTGACCTTGACATTTGACCTGATCAATCCCAAAATCTAATCAAATGGTCCCCGGATAATAACCAATCATTCCACCGAATTTCATGCGATTCGGTTTAATACTTTTTGACTTATGTGAATAGCACGCACACACACACGCACATAGAAATACAGTACGATCAAAACATTACCTTCCGCATTTTCAATGTGAAGGTAATAAAAGGGTTTCATAAGATACGTTACCTCCTTGTGGTCAGCTGAGCCTCATACTGGCTTTGTAATTATTGGCCGATTGCAAAATAGCTTTATACCGAGTACTAGCAACTTTAGTCCAATCAGATGTAGGGATCCGATAGTACCGAATCTCGACCACTTACTCACTTCAAAATTCACAAGCAAATTTGGCTCACGGAGTGTGTAAAAGCGCTCGTGAATTGCTGTAATACATATTTTATTTTGTCAGTGATTTGCCTTCTTAGATCCAGTATGCTTACCGATCCATTCAGGGATCATAGCGTACAATGATGACCCTCAAGCACAGGCACACCTGTGCTACAGATGTAGTGGAGCGCAGCTGCATGCCGTAACCATGGCAAACACACCGCTGTCAATAACCAGCTGAACAAAGAAAAGAAAGTGAGAAAACATTCATCATCAGCCAGCGCAAACACTCTGCAAACACTCCAGGTCTGACTCACCTTGATGTGTTGATATTTTGATGTTTCACGGTGCCGTACACTCCAGTGTATTATTTCAGTCGCTGAGCTTACAGGTAAACTGTGCTCTGCCGCGGTGAATCTGTCTGTAGCCGAGGATTATCTCTCCGCTCCCCTTCTTGCGGGACGCCTGTGATGCTGCTGCTTACACTCACTACCTCTCAGGATGCAGCCTGACACCTTCCTGAGCACCTTGTGTCTTAAGAAGCATCTCAGCAGCAGCTTAAAAGATAGTTCCCCCTGAACTCTGGTGGTCCGACAGCTCATGTTGCTGCAGTGATGACGAAGGTCTCCAGTGTGTGTGTGTGTGTGTGTGTGTGTGTGTGTGTGTGTGTGTGTTACAAGGCACACTTCAGACCACTTCTGTTTACACCTCACATATTCTGCCATGCACATTAACACCTTTATGACCAGAGAAAAACGATTAAACCGGAGGAAATATTCTCAGGAACTGAATAAGGTACTAAAAGTCTCTTTTGATGGTTCCCTGGTTGCATGTGTCCACACCATCTGAGTAAAACCATCGCCTCTATACTTAGGTTTTCACCTTTAACTGAACTTACATCAATACATTTTTTTAAGTATTGCTTTTGATAAAGTCTTTATAGAATATATGTTGCCACACACACTCTAAAATTAATTTCTGCCCCTGCATTTTCAAAAATAAGGTTGTACACACAAGGTCATTTTCAAAAAAGTTTCTGTTTATATGAACCCGCATAAATACGCCGTCCGCATACGTCCTCAAAGGACGCTCACATGATATGATTTTTTGTCGCATACTGTGACGTTTGACAACCTAAAACTCAGTTTGACCTCGTTCACACGCAAACACAAAAACAGAGTTTTCAGAAATCTCCACTTTGGCCGGAGTTTTTAGAAATGATCGTTTTCCGTGATAAAACCTCAGTTTTTGTGTAAATGAACGCATGAAAATATATGCGTTTTCAGTTTGGTGAAGGTGATGCACAGGCTTCACAAGTACTCTAAAACTAAATCCCCCCCCCAACAAAAATCCTCCCATGTCCTCTTTATGTGATGGATTTAAAGGCGTTGGAACCGTGATGTATGTAGATGGTTCTCTCACATGCTGTGTCTTTGAACCTGATCCAGCGATTGTAAATGCAAAGAAAGGCTCCGTTTTAACAGCTGGTTACTTCACTGCTCTAGAACATGATCAGAGAGTTGATGGAGGAATCTGATCCCTCTCAACGCGCCTGACATCGTCGACAGTGGAAACCACGGCGAGAGCTGAAAGATCTACCGGTGTTTACATGAGGAGGAACCAGAGGCCGGACGCCACGCTTCCGCCACGGCGCCGTCGGGCGGGATGACGTCATCAACTGTCAGCTGTGAAGTTTTGTTTATACTCCTCGGGGTTGTGCAAACAACAAGAAGGAAAGCAAACGTCGTAAACCAACCTCCACAAGGCCGAGGAGGAGTAATAATACCTGTAAACTCATATCTAATATTTATGGGATATTTTATTTCCTTTGTTCATACGCCGTAAAGAGAGAAACTAGAGGAAATAGTTTTCTTTGTGTGTGTGTGTGTGTAACACTAATGGTTTTAATACAGTTTAAGATGCTTTTCAATATTCTAAAGGGAGAACACTACTTTCAAACGCTCATGTTTTAGTGGAAGAATAGAAAGATGCAAGCGCCATGTGAGTTCTTGTGGCTTATTAGCGCAGAGTAGCGGCTAATGACCGCTTCCCTCAGCTCACGGGGGTGTCGTCCTCTACGCTCCAGCGTGAGACACAACAAGAGCCGATCTGCAGAATACACATTCAAATGTCACGCATCGTCTTAAGCGTTCACAAACTGGGCTGCCGCGAAATATATTGTCATTATCAGTTCATATGACTGTTAGTTTCGGAACGCATGGATCACTTAGTCGACACGATATTTAGTTCTATACTAGAGACAGGAAGCGAGTGAGTTTTAGAATAATTTTCTATTAATTGTCTCATCAATTGATTAATCGCTAAAAGCCATTTGACTTATCAATTAATGGACCAATCAAGAAAACTGCATAAACATAAAATCATTCTTACAAAATAATCATATTTGGATATTTGAAATCATTGTAATGATGTGAGTTACTCTTCATTTATTGATTTTTGATTTTATTTCATTATATCTCCTTAATAACTTTGTTCCATTATAGTCAATTAACGTAAATGCCCCTTAATGACCGATATCTGCTGTATTTATTGCGATGCATTATTTATCAACTGTGTTCGCTTTATTCATTTCACTATTAATTTATTTCTAGATTATTTGTATTTTTATTCCTCTTTGGTGTGTTTGTCTCATTTTCACCCATGGGCTTATTTTACGGAGCGTAAATAATAACACAACCTTCCTGTTTGGCTTTGAACTAAATGTTTGTGTGTACGGTGGCGTTAGGACAAAAATGAACATACTGTCACACCAACCTCCAGCAAACACGCCTGGAAACGCGCCCATGCAAATGAATGCTATCGGAGACAAAGTGTGATGAATGTGCTGTCGATAGAGATAGCGGCGTGCCACGTCACACTCCCCATCACAGCCAAAAGAAATCTCAGAGGCCCTCACAGGCAGCGTTGAACACTAAAGAGTGCATGAAATGCCGCCTCGCTGCAGCTCGGTGATAAACCGCGTCATTTCTCGTATTTGCCTGTTGGGTTATGACTAGATTCTTCGGAGAGATTTGGGCCGTGTACCTTTTGTGCTCACGTCGATGTAACGTCGAAAAGAAGAAGAAGGCGTAATCAGTTGATTACAATGCTTCTGGAGCTCGGCTCTAAACTCCCCTTTCTAAAGAATAAAAGTACAAAAGGCTGATGGCAGGCCCCGAAATTATCTGTGAAATAGACTGTTATGTGTTATGAAAAGGCTGTGATGGCAGACAATAACAAACCCACAGCTCAACTGCTGCAATGTGCTATTCATTTTCTTTGCCAAATCAATCCCACTTAAGCGTGCATGATGTCCTTTCTGCAGACTGTGGAGATCTAAAGAAACCGAGAAGGCACTACAGATGCCCATTTGAAGATATTGGCTGCTATTATCCTCTGAGCTATTGTCAGCGTGCCAGGTATGGGATCTGTGAAACCACCCACAACTACAACTGGGGGGGATAAAGTCAAACCCCGGAGTCAGGCTGACTCCCGGGTTTGTAAACTATGATTAAACGGTAAACTGTAGACTGTAAATTGTAAATAGTTACTGTCTGTAAACTGTGACGGATTGTTCATGGCCCTGAAAGGTGAAGGTCACACGGCTCATTATGCGGAGCTACTTGGATGATACCGCTACAGTCGGTGGGTTTTCTCTCTCTTGCAATGGGAGGTGTTGGCCCACTGAAAGGATAACAGTAGGTGACACTCTTGGGGGGGGTCTGGTTTGCCCCATCACTGCTGACCATACAACCTCCTGGGAGAAGCATCGAGCGGGCATTAGTGCTTTTTGAAGAAGTTGTTAAACTATCACGCTATATGACCAATGCTATAAGGACTTTAAATTCAATTCAGTTTATTTTATATAAACCAAAATTTCAAATCACAAATTCACCTCAGCTGGCTTTATAATCCGAACACATACGACATCCCTGACCTCAGGAAAAACTCCCAAGAAATACAGAATTAAAAAACGTTCAAAGGGAAAAAAGGGGAGAAACCTTCAAGAGAGCAATAGTGGAGGACCTCTCTCCAGGATGGACAGAAAAATAGATGTCATGTGACCAAAAAGAAGTATTACACAGTTATAACACATTCACAGAAGCTTGAAGCGTCTCCACAACAAGAAAAAAGATGTACAATAGCATCATAATGGTTTATTTTTAAAACAACTTTTGGAGGAGGAAGATGTCAGTCGAGGTGACTCATCACCTCCATGTGAACCTCCGCTCAACTGTGAGGAGCTTTACAGCAACTTTCCATCTCATTGTTTGTTGTTTTACACTTTTGCTTCTCTCTCTCTCTCTCTCTCTCTCTCTCTCTCTCTCTCTCTCACTCTCTCGCCAGGTGGTTTCCAGCAGCAGCAGGCAGCAGAAAAAAAGTCCAAAACAACAAAAAAGCAAATGGAAAACGGCGAAAACAAAGCTGGCAAATTGTTGGTGAACACAGGGAAGGAGTTAAAGCAGCAACATCAGTCAGTGAATGTCTAACAACCGCTTCAAATGAATGCTAATCAAGCTCCATATCTGCCAGATAGAACTGGTCTGCACACATTTCAACTAAAAAGTGAAACACTGAGATATCATCGTTGCTTTAACACCAAAAAGATACATCTTCTTTAGTTTTTACAAGTTTTATTTTGGCTTATCTTGGCTTACATGCAGGAATGTATTTGGGTTAAGTTGTTGAAGTGAGTGACAGCGTAAGTGTTAGACTGGTGCTTTTAAACAAAGTGATGTTATTGTTCATTCTTAGAGGGTTTAGAAGCTATTCCAGCCCAAAAGTCCCCGACTGAGAAAGCAGAACATTATTCTGAGTCTGACCCACTGAACTATTTCCCTTTTCCTTATTCGATTAGTTTCCTTTCTTACTGGAGTTCCTGAACATTGCCTGGACCCTAAATTCCTCCATTCAAGAAAGGAAATCGGCAATTTAAAGTACTTCTTGAGTCGTGAAGGGAATTACATATAAATGACTTGACATCCTCCCTTCTCACCTCCACAATGCACATTACAGGTATGCTCTCCAATGGAAAAAGGTTTGTCACACTACATGCACGTGTTTTTTTGGGCTGCATTTCTTTAAATAAATGCTCGTTGCTGTGAACGACAGCGGCTCAGCGGTGTGATGGATGCTGCCCGTCCGTGCAGGCGAGGGGATCAATCGAAGGAAAGACCTCCGTGTGTCAAACTGTTTATGTTAATGTTCCCTTTGCCACCCCGAGATGTGTAAGCCATTACATTAGATTGTGGAGTGGATCCTGGGTGGAAAGAGAAGCTCTGGTTAACGATCTGAGGAGAGGGGAGGATAACAGTTATGACAGAACAGAAAGGACACGACCATGACTTAATAGCCGGAGAGATGTTTCATCAAAGATACATAATCGGTCCTTTTAGATTTGGCTGTCAGAACCTGCGGATAAAAAATCCCCTATTGTTTTTCTACAAGTACCGTTCCTCACGATTTGTATCCATTAGTTGTCGTTCCAATGTGTCCATTCTGTCTTCATGAAGAATTAAATTGGAGCAATTTAAACCACCTCCATTAGAAGAGGTCAATCCTGTTAAATGATTGCCTTCCAAATGACTCTCTCTCTCTCTCTCTCTCTCTCGCTCTCTCTTTCTCTCGCTCAGCATATCCATTTTCAGCGAAACTCATCAGAGCACTTCTCACTGGCTTCCGCCGCGACGAGTCTGACTGGTGGCTCTTCTTCTGTGTCACTGAGCAGTGTCAGAGTCCAATTGTCACACTTCACAAAGCTTTCATTCCAGCTTCTTCTCACATCGCCTCGGTAACGACAGCCTCGCGCCGTATCTATCTTTATTCCCCTCGTGGATCTCGGAAGGCGCAGGAAGCAACTGATGGGGGGAGGAGAGGAGGTGTGTGTGGGGGGGGGGGTCATGAACACACGTCTGGAAAGACGTCTGCCGGGGGAAACAAAAGGCCACAGCATATATAGACGACATGGATACCACAGAAGTATTTCTTTACACTGAAGCAGCCAGTCGGTCCCTCAGTGCAATACTTCTGTCCAGAGCAAGAATGTGAGGTATTACAGGAGTAAAGATTATACTGTTATGTCAGAGTGAAGGCATGTGCTTTATTAGTCCTCTCACTTTTGTTCTCAGTCATATATATAAATCTATATTTCTATGATACTTAATACTTGATCTTAGGTGTATGTTCGAACAACAATTGTTGTTCAGTGATATTTCAGTTTTTCTTTTTTAATAAATTATCAAAAAATTCTTAATTTCAGTTTTTTTCTGTCAAGATGGGGTGCTAAGTGGACATTAATGAGAAATAAAATCAATTTTTTTGATTTTAGAAAGTGGCTAAAATGAAACAGAGAGTAAATATTGTTAAAGGTGTCTGAATACTTTCCGTACCCACTGTATATATAAATACATATATATATATTTATATATATATATATATATATATATATATATATATATATATATATATATATATTTGTATATGATACTTAATACTTGATCTTAGGCTTATCTTCTAACAACAAAAGGAGATGCACCGACAGCTTGCTTAGCTCTTTAGGCCTCAATGGCCACGCTAACGACCTGCAACGAGTCCTCTCATTACACGAGCCGGCATAAAACATGACTTCCTGTGCAGCAGAGATTTCACAGTTTCTTGAGCTGGCGGTTTGTTGACTCATACATCAGATATGGATCGAGCAAAAAACATATTGAAATGCTGTCAGAGCCGGACGCTAGAGGGGATCGTAGAGCCTCGGAGTCTGTTGCTGAGGAGCATTGACCAAGCTGTGGAATGTTTTTGCATCGATGCGAGAATGTGTTGATCGTATAGAGCGGCAGATATTGCACCAAATATTGACTGGTTACGTGATGCAAAAAGTGTTGCACACACACACACACACACACACACACACACACACACATACACACACACACACACACACAGAAAACTAAACTAACCAAATGCATAGTAAATATATTTTTCTTTTGCCCCAGGAGAACATTATCAAATCAATTCACTTTAAACCTAAAAGTTTTTTTTTTTTAAGTGTGGATGGAAGCACATGAAATAGATGTTGATGGGCCCAAGGGAGTGTTTCAGAAAGTCTTTAGAACAACACGAGGCACCCTGAGCAGAATAAGATGATAAGGGACAGATGAGTGGGCAGGAGCTGCGGGGCGGCGTCACATGATTCACCATGGCCTCATTCACTTCTTGGTCACTCTCAGTCCTAACGTTCCAGAGCAATTTGACACCCCGCCTTCACACGCTGGCGGTCGGCCTCAGCTTAACTCTCAGGAGTCCAAAAGAAGTCGAAGGCGCCGCTGCCAGAGAGCACGCCGCCGCCGCCCGAAGAGAAGACGCTTCGCTGACGTGTGCCCGGCAGATGAGTCTGTGATGAGGCTTCGAGACCCGCTTTCATGTGCTGACTCAAACCCACTAAGGCCAGAGGACCACCGGCTGCAGATATGGATAAATATTAAAAGGTTAGGGTTCGGCTCAGGTCACTGCGGGTTTGTTTGGAGTGGATTATTCCGGTCTGCCGGCTTATTCCACCATCATCCAGGAGAGGTGTATAACAGGAGGCCCCTTCACACTGCACACGTCTACCTCAATGGTGGAGCGTTTATCTATATATCTATCTATCATCTCTGGTCCGCAGCTCATATCTGTTGGATATGAGCTGCGCTTTCCTCGCACTCTTCCTCACCACATCTCGACCCAACGAGATGAACAGCTGGAGAAAGAAAGAATACTCACTTAACTGCGCCATCATTTCACAAATTGCCCGACTCGGTTTGAAAGATTGAGGCTGGAGAGTTGCCTCCAGAGGCGTCGAGAGATGTCAGAATGCGGTGTGGAGGGGAGCTTTGGTGACTCCTGAACGTGTTTTCAGGGTAAGGATGGAGGTCCATGTTACAGGGAGGCGGGCTCACTCGGGCCGGGTGGATCACGGGACGGGAGGACCGGTCAATATCCCCAATTAGGACAATCAAGTAGGTAGCTGGAAAAGTTTCTGCTCTGTGGCTTTGTAATCAAGGAGAGTTATCCCGTTTGTTTGTGTGTGCAGAAGGCCAGAAGTCCGATGGAAAAAGCGACAGAGCGTAACAATCAAATGAGGGCCCCCCGAGAGTAAACAGACGCTGTGGAGGAAGAGGGAAGATGAAGACCTGCACCGACTTAGGAAATAAAGTAAAAGAGTGTCCTGAATGGAATAAAGAGTCACATCCAAAATGCCAGAATATATCAAACAGGGTTCTTACACATGTTGACCGATGGATTTCCAGGACTTTTCCATGACTTAACCAAATTTCCATGACCAAACTGAAATCTCGGTATATACTAGAACATTTCAGAAAATGTTGCGTTTTGAGAGCGTACGCCAGCTTATATTTTGAGCGTCTTTCTTTAAAAAACATATTAATTATTTCAAACTCGGTGTAAATGAACATGTGAATACAACAAATTTCCATGACTTTTCCAAAACTTTTATGATTTAAGTCTACCGAGTGCCCATTCTAGTTAATCATGTTTTTAAAGGATTTAAAAGCACTTCTGTTGTGCTCTGATGTTTTTTAGTTTTTTTTTAATGTACTGGTGAGAATTGCAGTATCATACGTGGTCTTATGGTCACAACACACATATTAACCCTTTCTCACACATCTATGAAACACTTCAAACTCAGCGTAATCCGTAGCCTGACGATGTCATACTCAGAATGTGAGTCTGGTACCGCTCCGTTGGGTTGTGATTATGGGGCGTGTTTCAACCGAACCAGGAAAGAAAATGCCTCTTTGCTCAATTGGATACAGCTACAACCAATCAGAACAACGGAGTATGTGACGTATTTTAAGCGACGCATAGTTGTTGAACTCAACTGCACGCTGGAAGAAGCAAGCGCCTTTTTATGACGTGGTTGGTTACGTTCCTGTTGATCATATGTCCGTCATCATATGAAGCCCGCCCTGACAGTTTGATTGGTCCGACCAGATATAATATAATTTCTCCCCAATGGAGCAATGCCCGACTGAACTTCCCGAAAAAATGTTGAAGGCGGGGCTAAGTTTGGTCTGGTATCCAGGCTAGGTAATCCGTGGAGCCAAAGTCAAAACATGGCATCACACGCCTCGGAGTCTCTCCCTAAAACAATGCTGTAAAGTAGCATTATGATAAATCTAGTCTGTAGTGTTCATGTAACTTGGTCGAGGCCCGAATTTAGAATAATTCTGTCCACGCCGCTTCAGAACAATCCGTCTCCCGAGTACCCCGACGTCACGGAAGTGGCCCTCTGATTAATCTAAAGTAGGGCTTGGGGTACACTCGTGGTTCACAATAAATATGATTGATTACGGTTTCAGATGTGTTTACTGTCACTGCTGCACTGTTATTGTGTAAATATTAATATCCAACCATCCGTGAACATGCATCAACTTACAGGAGGACCTATAACGGCTCCTCCGTTAAGAGCAGAGAACAATACTGTGTTTATTTCTCTATTGTGTGACTAAACCTCAGATCTCCACTAACAGCTCTGCGCCCTCGCCGTAACTAGCCGACACAGAAACTAATTGGTGCTGCCGAGGGCAACTCTGACTCTGTAGTCATTAAGTTTAGTTTTAATGAACTAGTGTAGTGCATGATTAGGAGAGCAGCACACAGACCCTATGCCCTCGCACATTAGTGTGCTTTATAGGCTGACAAGTCGGGTCCCGGAGAGGCCGGGGGAGTTCCTAAGTGCTTTTTGATGCCACACATTTATTTTTGGGGGGAGAATCAGTATCGAGTCCCTCTCGCTGAGGAGAGGGGATCTTTTACATGTTAGGATAACGACATCCAAAGCGAGCGACACGCTCCGAAAAGCCCACTCCACTTCAACCGAATAATGATGCGGTTTATTAAAGGAGTTATGGGGGGGTGGGGGTGGGGGGAACAGTGACAACTTCAAAAGTGAGTTTTAAAAAAAAGACAGAAATACTAGAGCATTATTCATCAACCAATATGCTGCAGCTCTCACAGATATATGTTATCGTGCTGTGCTGGTTTATGTCCCGGAGCTGTGTGCTGAGTGTGCTCTGCTATCATTAGGCTGACAGACATGCATGGACTGGTTCCACTCAGCTCACTGGTGCACGGCGACATTTTGCTGCAGTGAGATTGCTGAACACCAATGGGGAGGGAAGGGGGCTATTATCCCAATAAGAGAAATCAACCTATAATGGCAATTATTTTTTTATTTTTTTTAATGAGCATGTTGGCATTGATCTTTCCACCCAAATCTATTTTAATTACTGAATGCGATGGTAACTTTACAGATAAAAAAGAAAAAAGAAAAAAATATGAAGCAGGCCTGACAACCCCCCCCCCCCCCCCCCCCCTCCCATAGCGGCGTCATTGCGACCCGAAGGCGGCTTTCATTACCGGTGGCACGCCGACCCCTCAGTCAGGCTGATTAAAGCACTCAGACATGCGGCGCTGGAGAAGATTGCTGAACACTGGCTGAACTAGATCAGCGACGGGCGCCCAGCATCAAGGAGGAGTTCAGTGTTCAAGGGGACGATTCACAAGCTGCCTGATGAGAAACCCTTCATCTCCACCGCTCTGTCTTTTCTCTCCGTCCCCCTGCCGGGAGGAGACATGCTTTGAGCTTCTTCCGCCAGGTGAGGCAGGTTGTTTTTTTTTCTCTGCAGCCCGGCTTTAGAAACAATAACACAATAACAAAGACAAGAACGTCATTACAAGCAGGCACGTGCACAGGTTGGGGGCCTCACCCCCCCCCCCTCCAAAAAAAAGGGCACCCATCGGCAAAATTATTTATCTATTGATCACGGTAACTTGAAGTTAGCGAGTAATCGGTTGCTATGCAACACCTGAAACACATTGTGTTGTGAGAAGACATGAGAGCTGAGCACAATGACATGTTTTCTATTACAATTTATTTTCATTTGCAAAATGATAGGAGTGAAAAATGACATATAATAGACCCGCGAGGAGGAGGAGGAGGATGGGGGGGGGGGGGCAAAGCGTGGGGCTCGTGAGTCAGGGCGAAAATTTGGGGGGAATTGATGCGGTAATTTGTATTCTTAAATACTTATTAATGAAGGAGAAATGTGTCTCCAGCAGAAAGGGCAGTTTTCTCATCCAGGGCAAAAGGGGAGGAGCTTGAGCACCACTAGGGGTATCTGTGCACGTGCCTGATTGATTACAAGAGTCCATGAAACAACCGTAACCATTGACAGCTGTATGCGACCATCAAGTACGCGCTATTCGGGAGAACAGAAAATACTCCTGGGTTCTTTATCCCAGAGAACATGGCCAGCGTAATTTATTCTGGACCGCTCTCGCCAAAAGAAAAAAAAACAGCATCGGCCATTTCTTCGGACTTAATGAAAAAGGAAAAGGTAGTGCAAACTAAACTGGCATCACTGGGAAAACCAACGCAGCAGTAGTTGTAGCGCCACAGAAAACAACAAACAACAAGTCTGCTGCACTGAGATGAGTTTAGAGGGGAACGGATTTTATCCTGAATTACGGTCGCAAGTTGTAATAAATGAGGTGAAACAAATGGATGAAATTCCTCTACATTCCAGGAATACCACAGGTAAATAATAAATTAAGAACTGTTAATAATGATGAACAATCCAAAATTCAAAATGTAAATAAATATATTGGTTCCAAGTATAATGTTTAAAAAGAATTCTACCATCCTGCAACCAACAAGCAAAACAATCCAGATGATGAATGACTTAGTTTATTAGTCAAGTTGAATGTATTATTAGTTTAATATCATTCTACAGACATAATTTGTGAGTTTATCTTCTATATTTTCACATGAAAATGGTCCCGAGGTCCACTAGAGTGGACAGGCTGTAAACATTTTATTCAAAATATTTTTTAATGTTTTAATTGGAGGATGTTTATTTAACTCTAAATAGGAAATCACAAAAAATAAGAAGTTGGAAGACACTCTTTATCCTCGTGTTCTCAGGAGGACATGGTTGGAAATTGCTATGACAAAAAAACAACAACAACAAAACAACTTAGTATTGTTTCGCTTAATATGAATATAAAGAGAAAGAATAAAAAAATAAAAATACAACAATAGTACTTGGTCGGGTTTCCACAACAATAGTCCCGGTTCAGTCTCATTCCCCACACCACCCACTTCCCGACTCCGACCTCCGCCAACTCATTTACAACCTATTTGTAAAAAAAAAAATGTTTTACTACAAAATAATTCCAAATGAATCCTTGTTAGGAGACAGGACTGCTAAGTGAGAAGGTCAGGTCAACAGCTAGTTGGACTCAGGAGACCTTGGTTCCATTAGCTACCAACAGCCCACACTCGCTTTACAGCTGCAACAATTATTGAGGAATCTACCGCTTATCGTCCGCGTCCATCTGCGTCCATCGCAGCATCCCAGGCTCCAAGATAGAAAACCATTGTCTCCATCAGTCTAGATCAGGGGTCGGGAACCTATGGCTCTTCCGGTGACGGCATACGGCTCGCAGACAATTTTTAGTTGAAAAAAAAAACTAATCTCCGCCCGCCCCCCTGTAACTTTCTCTATCGTGCCAGATTATAGCAGAAATAATTTAAGGTCCTTTTCTTAAAGACGTCTTTGTTCTTTTATTAAACTAACACACAGCAGCATGTCATTCTGTCTCTACAAGTCGCGTTAACACTTCGGATTCTCCCCATAGCATCATGCGGCACCAGAAGTCGCATTAAAAGCAAGACATATTTAATTTATTTAAAAATACTATATGACTCTCAATTAAATATATTTAGAAATATTTGGCTTGTATGGCTCTCCCAGTCAAAAAGGTTCCTGACCCCTGGTCTAGATCTTTCCAATCATTCGGCGGCCCGATTCCACCTGCTGCGGACCGGCATCCAGGTGCAGTGTTTGACATGCCGGGTAACAACACTTCCTGTACCGCCAGGCTTTCTTCCCCCCCCCCCCCCCCCCCCTCCCTTCCCTTCTTTAATCTCCAATTTTAAACCAAGTCCACATTTTCAAAGTGAAGCCTACAGCGATAAAGACCCGCCTGCTTTCACAGAGCCGGCATAAAAGCAAAAGAACCCATTGATCACACTCCCGTGTGCGCACACGGCCGCGCTCTGATTCGCCGACGTTTCCTCAGGTCAATCCCATGGCCGTTGCAATTTCTTTGAAATCCTGTTTGACAAAACACACACACACATACATACATACACACACACACACACGATAAAGCCTTGAAAGTAGATACTAATAAAACATATCTCAACTGAATTGTTGGTATTGTTTGTCTTAATACGAACGGAGACATTTATCCCGGGGGTTAACTACACGAGTACGCCGCCGCACGTGCATCGCTACGTGATTGGCTATTGATCTTTCATCGGTGTGGTAGATTGGTTTGCAGCTTTTCAGCCCAACAGAGACAGAGGAGAGAAATATGGTCCCTCGCCATTTCATTTCCAGGGCCATTAGCGCCGAGGAGCTGGTCCTCCTCTGGTGTCCGTGGCCCGTCCGTCACGGCCAAAGACGCCGCCGCTCCGCGGTGTGAAGTCCATCAAAGAGCTCCGGGTCAATAATCGATCCAGAGGTGTAACGGCGTGCGGCCCGTTGCCTTGGGAACGCTCTCCGGTGACGAGGTAGTCCAGCGTTCTCATTACATATTATTATTATTATATATTATTCTATTCTTCTTGTTCTTCTTGTTCTTGTTATTCTTGTTCTTGTTCTTGTTCTTGTTCTTGTTCTTCTTCTTCTTCTTCTTCCTACTCCTCCTCCTACTTCTTCTTCTTCTCTTATATTCGTCTTCTTCTACTTCTTCTTCTACTATATTATTCTTCTCTTATATTGTAGAAGAAGAAGAATATTGTAGAAAAAGAAGAAGTGGAAGAAAAAGAATAACAACACTTCTTCTTCTTCTACAATATTCTTCTTCTACTATATTCTTCTTCTTCTTCGACAATATTCTTCTTCTTCTTCTTCCTCTTCTTTGTTTCTTCTTCTGTGGATCATCCCCCTTTTCTTTGCTCAGGATGCCATTCACAAATCCTCAGCGCCTTGGGATTTGTTTCCTGGTTTTGGATGTCCACACAGTGGATGGACTGTCTCTCGGGGAGAGAAGAGCGATCTGAATGTCAACGTTGATATGTGGACAACTTGATAAGAATTTGAGCAAATCCTTTTTTTTTTAAAGGGGTTTTATTAGTAAAATTCTATGATTTAGGAAGTGAACATTTTTGTAAAACATCATGTTCCCGTTTAGATGTGCGTCTGAATCAGGAACTCATGAACACCTGTTGACCTGTTCTTGTGTCAGCTACATGTCACGACTCTGCCTTTACTACCCAATACCAGACAAAATGCCCAAATCCAAAAAAACTATCATTACATGTCATGAAGAAAAAAAAGCTCATTTTCGTCACTCAGTGTCCCGTCCATCAGGGTTGAGTTACGCATGGAGCTCTGACGGCTGTCAGTTTATAAAAAGTGAGACGTACAGTATGTGTCTCACCAAGCTGCACCGCATGATTCATATGAGTCATATGACTCCCCCCCCCACCCCAGCCTCCTTGCCAGCGTATTGTTCTGCTCCCACCGAGCGGTGAAGGATGGAGAAGCAGGCCGTGTGAAGTGCAAGTCAGCGGCGTAACGCAGGGTCCATATTGACGGGCCCCCCGGCCCCCACCTCGCCTCTTCCCTCCCGCCTTGATACATTCAGCTGTGTGTGTGGGAGAACAGTCGCAACTGATTTTTTTTTTCCCGCGCTGCCCTGGGCTCCCCTGACTGATGCGCACACATCTGCCGTTAGCCGCAGCCGTCGTGGTCGATCCCATCGCCCGCTCCCTGACGTAATCGATGATGATTGCCTTCCCGAATGAGACCTTTTCTTAAAAAACAAATCAGCTTTTATCGGCGGTGGCCCGATAGCGTCTTGAAATAAGCTTTTCGCAGACCTCGTGTGCGACATTATTGGATTTGACCATGAAAAAAAGAAAGAAAGAAAGAAAAGCTGAGAGGGAAGATTCCGGTCCACATTACCATTAAGAGCGATCTAATGTAACGCCATGTAGAGGCGTGTCAGAGATGAGATGAATCCGCACCAGGGGGGGGGGGGAGATGCATGTGTGTTCACCAGACGGGTTGCAGCCCCCCCCATGGAGAATTTGTGTCACAATGAAGGAGATCAATAGATTCATGTGGCTACCCACCCCCCCCCCCCCTTCTCCCCCTTCTCCCCCCCTTAATGGAAAGCCGGCAGGGGGACGAGACGCGTTTCTTGTGTTTGTGCTTGTGTTTGCTCGGTTTTCCTTCTGTCGACTCGTGATGCGCCAGGAAGTGTTTGTTCCCAATATCCCATCGGCCCGTGTCATGTGACCCCGGCGCTCTCAACGCGACAAACAAGCGACTGATTGATGACAGAAGTTACAGATTCGTGCACGACGGGGAAAAGGGCGAGTCAGAGCCGGCTGGACTGGACCGAGAACAAACTGGAACCCGCCGCCTGGAACCCGTGGAAACCGTCCCGGTGTTGTTTATCAGTGGCTTATGGTTACATTTTGATGTGGATGTTAATAACTTATGAGCGAGGATTTGAACAATTAAAATGCTCGCCTTCGTCTGTTGCCATTGCTCTCTAAGCGGGAGGGGGGTGACGATGAGGATTAAACAAAGGAGCAAATAATAAACTATTCATGTGCAAAGCTGCATGAGGGCAGAAAACACTGACATCACTTCTGAAAATGAGTGTGCTTCATTAGCGCCTTTATCTACCGATTAGATCATCTGTATGATTCTGATAATTGCCTGGAATTAATATAATTTCCCCGTGTGTGTATGTGAGTGTGTGTGTGTGCAGAAAATATCCAGTGATTAACTGCGTCATCGAGATAAGCCCCCGGATACCCACAATCCCTCCGTCAGTGTTGCGGTGCATTCAGTCATCTAGAAAGTCTTCGCTTCCACCCAGCCTCTCGATGAGAAACAATGGCCCCGGTAATTAGACACTGCGGCGGAGACAATGAGACTCATTGTCCTCGTGCGCTCGCTCGCATCGGCCTCCGAGAGGACGACGCATCTGAGGAACCGTGTTTTTCTTTCAAGCGACGCGAAGAAAGGAAAACACGCATTGGTGTAATCTGACACAAACAGATGCTTTGAGTCGAGCGTCGCCCTCGTTCTTTTGTGCACTTACACACAATAGCGATTGTTCTTTTTCTTCTTCTTATTGTCTTTAATCCGAGGTGCATTATGCGAGGGCGCTTCACCTCAAAGTATTCTCTCTTGTGTTTGTAAGATGAATATTTTTGATGAGTTTCTAGACGCTCTCCTCAAACAAGACTTCTCTTTAGGGCACAGGTGTCAAACACAAGGCCCGGGGGCCGAATCAGAGCCGCCGCATCATTTTAAGTGGCCCCTGACAGCTTGAAAGACATATGATCACCTTTTCTTAAAGAAATGTACAAACCTTTATTTTGAAGGTTTCAAAGTCAATGGGTTTATGTTATAATATTCTTGTGTATAATATTTCTACACTCAAATAAACAATAACTAAATGCAAAGAGAGTTATTTCACTATATGTTCGGGAGTATAGATTATAGAGCGTTTCGGGTACACTGGCCCTTTAAGAGGCAGCCGTGACACTGAAGTGGCCCACGGTGAACATGAGTTTGTAACCCCTGCTTTAAGGGGTTGAGATGCTTTTTTCTTTTTTCAGCTGAATTTCAAAATAAAAAGGTCAAAATAAAAAGGCAAAAGTTGTGATATTTTTTTTTTTACTTCATACTCATTTATGTTAATTTGACTGATAGATCTCTATTCACTCCTTTTAATGCAGCGAAGGCAGATCCATCGCCTCGTAAACACAGAGCGAGACTGTCCAGCCAAACAAAACAACCCGAGCGCGACCTTTGACCTTTATCACGTTGTCTTACTATATCCGTAGTTCATCCTCCATGCTGTATCGGTGTTCTCCTCCGCATTTTGTTGTTGTAATAATGTGTCACTGTGCTGTCTCTCAGTCTTCAAGTGCACCTCCGCAGAGGGAGTACAGTACGTCGATAAGGAACCGAGCGCCGGGTGCAGAGACGGGTCACGCGGTGAATCACCGGCGCTTATCAGACACTCATAAAACACCGTAACGAGATGCGACATCGCTTGTAAAGCGCCGCATGTAGATTAGGTGCCCTCGATCAATGGATCATCAAGACTCTCCAATTAAAGAGGCGGTTGAATCCTAGAGGCTCCGTTTGGTGGTAATGATAAAAATAAAAAAAGGCCATTAACGTTGTTAATTAAATGATAAGCGTAAATTAAAATACAGGTCAAACGGATGAACTGTTTTTTTTTCTTCTTTAAATGCAGCAATTTATTCTGGTTGCAAGTGTAAGGGGGAGGAGTTTGTTGTCGGGGGGGACGGACAACTTTTACTAGAAAATAGTTGAGCAGAGTATCGTGTATTCGGAGTTCTGCAAGGGGGCGGGAACATGTTAAACGGGTTGTATATTCGTAAATTATAGACTCTGCACTTTTTTTTTTGTCACTAATACACTGTTAACTGTTACATTATAATCTATATTATCAATTCATAGACGTATTTGTAACTCCTAACGTCTACAATGATGATGGGATCCTGGAAACAAACATTTAAAAGAACATTTCAGTCCTTTTGTGTCTCTTTGTGGTCACCTTGACTCTATTTGTAGTAATTCTGTGTTTTTATGGCCGCGTTGACTCTCTTTAGGGTCATTCTGCATTTCTTTATGGTCATTTTGAGTCTTCAAGATGATTTGCATCTCTTGATGGACTTTGTTTTCATATCTCTTTGGTCGTTTTGAGTGTCTCTGTGTTGTCTCTGACTCTTCTTTGTTTTAAATGTTGACTCTCCGGTGTCATTTAAACTCTTTATTGTTATTTATGAGGTGTGACAAAAACAACCCCCCCCCGCCCGTTTGTTAAGCAACAACATATTTTATTTCACTTTCCTGTTTTATACACTATTTAGAAAATAAAACACATTGAATAAATACAAATTTAGAAAGCGACTGAATTGCGCCGTACTCTCGCAGCGACGGGCGGATATTCTTACGGAGCCTTCTGGAGGACAGCGGGGCGGGGGGGAAGGGGGGGGGGGGAAATCGGCGTTTGCAGAATCCATCCTAGAAGCAGACTTGTTGCCACACACTGCAATGAAACACGCAAGAAGAAGACTGGGCATGCAGATGCTGAAGAGGTCCCCATACACAGACACAGAGAGGATGGGTTGGCACATTGATAAGACGTCGAGAACATCTAGAAACACCCGAGGAGGAAGAGGAGGAGGAGGAGGGGAGGGGGGAGGAAAAAAACATCTATATACACGGAAAATAAATAAAAAGAACTTAGGTCCAAGACAACTCTACTGTACAGATGTGTCCATCGGGTGTGACCGACGTCTTTTCTTTCTCGCCCTTCGACCGTCAGCCTCTCACCCACGATAAAATATAGTACGGTACGACATGAGATGTTCACCAACAGCAGATTGCACCATTTACAGTGTTACAAACAAGCACAAAACATCGCCCGGCGGTCGGCGTCAACTGTAGCCCCCGTCCGGCGTCGTGTTGGCGATAAGGCAGGATACAGCTGAGCTCTGTGGACCCCGGCGGCGAGGCGCGGGGCGACGTGTCGGGCGGCCTCGGCGGCGGCCGCGTATAAAATGAACTCTACTCCCGCGTACGTGTCCTCTGGATCGGCGGATGTACTGTAAAGTGGCACAAACGAGTACAGGTGGGGGTCGGAGCGCCGAGGAAAAGCAACAACAAAAAAAAGGGGGTGGGGGGGGGCGTCAGTAGTATGTTACATGTTGTCCAGGGAGCTTTCTCAGATCGGCCTCTGCGGCAGACGAGGTTTCATCCAGGCGAAGACGACAACCAGAGCTGCACAGCGTGGACCAGGGGAGCACAGAGCCAGGAGGGCGGAGCGGGGATCCAGAGCGTCTCCTCGAGGAGGGACAAGGCGTGAGGGATCCGTGCTATCTGACTTCCAAGCAGTCCAGGTAGTCCTGGGCCAGGTCGTAGCAGAACCGGTACTGCTCCTGCAACGAGCACACAGACGGGCCGCGCTCATCATCAGGGTCCTACACATGTGGGCCGATGGATTTACATTTAACCCTCCTGTTGCCTTTAGGGTCAATTTGACCCCATTCGATGTCTAACGCCAGAGTTCTTTGGGGTCAATTTGACCCCAGGCTGTTTTTCACTGTCAAATATATAAGAAATATCATTACCATTGAAAATGCGGAAGGTTATGTTTTGATCGCCGTGTATTTCAACATCTTCTATGCCAATTTCTATCCAATTGGCATGCAACTAATGCCAAAATGTTCATAATTCAATGCTCAATCTTGTGATATGCGAAGGTATGCGCTCCACCGTGTGCCCGTTCTAGTCTATTTATTTAAAGGGTTGTTTAGGTCTTCAACAAACAAGCATAAAATACCTCACACTTAAACTTGGGAAACAATATTAATTCTAATAATTCTCTGGAGGTTTTAATTGCTGGGGTCAAATTGACCCCGAGGGTAAAATATGTTAGTGAATGTGAAGCTAACAGGAGGGTTAAACCAAATGTCCATGACCAAACTGAAATCTCGATGTAAACATGAACAATTTAGAACATTTAGCGTATCGAGAGCGTACGGCGGCTTATATTTTGAGCGTCTTTCTTTAAAAAAACATATTCATTATTTTAAACTTTGCATAAAAAAACATGTGATTATAACAACATTTCCATGATTTTTGCAAAACTTTTATGATTTACGTTTTTTCCATGACTTTTCCAGGCCTGGAAATGCCCATTTTAAAATTCCATGACTTTTCCAGGTTTTCCATGAGTGTATGAATCCTGCATTATGCACGTCAACTTTTGCCCGAATTACATATTTTCTCTCGTATGTATTCTGTATTTATCTTATTGTCCCATTTCCAGATGAACGTATCCGTCTGTGTCTTCAGGGTTCACCCTCGCTCCTCATCCTCAGCCCCCTCGCTGGCAGTCGTGACGCATCCACATGCACAAACATTTTATAACTCACATAATTGCCCCCGACAGGCAAGAGAAAATAAATACTTCTCTAAACTTAATCTGAAACTTTTGAGAGAGTTGAATCATAAGACCTTTCATCCAAGGAGGTTGCACTGCTGTGCCCTGCGATGCGATGAAGATGAAGATGGAGTTCTTTACCAAAAAAATAAGACTCGCTTACTAAACCTCAAGTCAAAACAAAGATAAATGGAAAGCTTTGCTTCTCGATTTGAGTGTGTTGACATCCTCGAGGGAAATAATAGTCCCGTGGAGTAATAATAATAATGATGCCTTTTTGTATTATTATTTTAAGGGAAATATATATGTATAGGTGACTGGCAACCATAGAGAGAGGACACAACTTAAGAAAGTTGTGTGTATATCATCGGTTAAATTATTGAAAAATATATGCTGTTACGCTAATAAGGGGTCCTGTTTTTGTTACCTTTGGAAAAAGTAAGTGCATTTCCAGAAATGTCCAACTATCCCTATTAGGACTCCTCAATTTGTGCTACTCTGTTTTTAAAAACTTCGCTAAATCTGAAAATATAGTGAAATATGAGAGAAAAAAAAGAGTTAAATGAATAAATATGTGCTCCGTTTATGGTAATGGTCTCTTTAACGAGCAGTTTTCCACTTCCCTGAAGTCGGTGTCCGAGGCAGCAACACACGGTGTGATGTCACACGCCGCTGTAAACACAGATAATCATCCCTAGCCCGCTCACCATCGTCTCCACCATGTTGGGCTTGGAGTTGCGCAGCGTCTTGGCAGCGAAGAACACGTCCACCATGCTGTGGTGCCGGATCATCTCCAGGATCATGGTGCTGGCGCAGAAGGTGCCGCTCCGCCCGCCGCCGTTCCTGCGCCCCGGGGAAAAGAAAAAGGAATCAATGAAAGACGCGGACACAAACGCACAAGAGGAGAAGCATGAGCGGCCTCATAAAGATGTGGAGGAGCAGACGGCCTCTCGGAGGAGGCGGCGCCGAGTGAAATGTCACCGTTTGACTGAGCGTAGATCAAGCACGCCGTCGGGGGGGGGGGGGGAGGGGAAAGGCCAACCGGCGAGATTTTCACGATGAATATGGGAGGAAAGATCTCATTAAAATACAGAAGCGGGAAGTTAATCAGATGTGAGACGTCTGACGCGCCGCCTGACCTCCGGAGATCAAACGGGGGCCCCGGCATGGAGACGAGGGGCCGATGTCGTGGAGGGCAGGCGGCTAATGTAGAGACGCCGACACGGGGAACGTGGGAATACTTTCTGGGAGTTATTAAGTCTCATTACCTCGCGATAAAAAGGACAAATGAGCATTAAGTGGGAAGTCTCTCGTTACTGTCGTGAGGTGAATAATATGAATGCATTGTCACGTTGTCTCCAGGCTTGGATGGAGACCCCTAAAGGTCCGGTTCTTGTATCGAGCCGATGCAAGAATGACATCGGTCCGGTTTTCCATCTGGTCCAGTTTGGTCCTGGATGTTGATTCTCATGCATTTCTCAGACAAGAATAACATTCCCGAAGAGAACGTTGGATTTATAATAGTTTTGAATGTCACATCAACATCACAGGACCCTAGACCAATGGCTTCTCAAACGGGGGTCCGTGCAGGTCCTCTAGGGGTCCGTGAAGGTCCTCTAGGGGTACGTAAAGGTCCTCTAGATGTACGTGAAGGTCCTCTAGAGGTACATAAAGGTCCTCTAGGGGTACGTAAAGGTTCTGTAGATGTACGTGAAGGTCCTCTAGGGGTACGTAAAGGTCCTCTAGGGGTACGTGAAGGTCCTCTAGGGGTACGTAAAGGTCCTCTAGGGGTACGTAAAGGTTCTGTAGGGGTACTTGAAGGTCCTCTATGGGTACGTAAAGGTCCTCTAGGGGTACGTAAAGGTTCTGTAGGGGTACTTGAAGGTCCTCTAGGGGTACGTGAGATTCGTTTTAAACATATTCAAAATGATCGTTCATTAAAAAAAGCCTTTGGAAATAGTTAATGGAAAAGTCTCCCTGACCATCTTAAGGCAACACAGACTCTGGACTCTTTTAAGACTGGCCATTTTTTCTCAGGAAGGCGTTTGTGTCTTTGAGTTAAGTTTTATGACTTGTGTCAAATATTCCTTTTTTTAATGATTCATTATAGTTAGTATAATTATAGTTTTAACCATGTGCTGGCTCTGTGGCACTCTGAGATTCGTGGATGAAGAGCGCCTTACAAACAGAATCTATTATTATTATTATTATTTAGTTATTAAAAAAATATTCAATAAAATATAAGTGTATGTTCATAAACTGAATTCCATATATAATTATTTATTTTTTAAACCCAAAATGCTTTGCACTGGTCAAAAGAAAATATTTCATAGGGAGTACATCAGTGAAAAAAGGTTGCGAAAAAAGGTTTAGAACCATTGCCCCCTATACTGTATCTTAAGTGTAAACACACACACACATACACATACACACACACACACACACACACACACACACACAGACACACACACGTATGGTGCAGATGCGAGTCCGGTCACTCACAGACAGTGGACGATGGTGCGTCCCTCTCCACACTCCATCTGCCAGTTGTGGACCTGGGCCAACAGGCTGAGGAAGGCCTTCTTGGAGTCGGGCACGTCGCGGTACGGAGACCAGCGCAGGAACTGGAAGTGACGCACCACCAGCTGGCCTTCTTGAATCTTAGGAGAGGCAAGAAGAAAATAGTTTTATATTTTCCCCAACACAAGGCATCCTATATGCATGAAACCAAAACGCACTCGCTCCACACATTACAAACTCATTCAAACGTCTCTCTGGGTGTTTTCCCCGCCGGAGGGGATTCTGTCAACACTTCAAACCCGGCTTCCAATACGCTCCAATTCCTCACTTCTAATTGGCTATTAACGTTGCAGTGGGCTGTAACCTACCACAATAAAGTGAGACGTGATGGAAATTAATGTGAACCCAGGCCGCGCCATCAAAAGCGTCAACGCTGCATTTTTAATGAAGCCTCGATGGCTGGAGCCGGAAGGCGAGGAAAGGCCGCCCTTCGGTCTACGCTTTCCCGAAATGTCTACGGCCACGTTTACATCATCTGGCAGTCTTCTTCGTTGGTATGTTACGTGGTTACCTGAGCAAAGAATACAAGCCCATGTGTGTCCTGGCACACACACACAGAAGATACAACCAAAAGAACCCAGTGTGACGACCCGACTAGAGGTCAAGGTACCTTTTAACTTGGCAGTACACTATCAATACCACGAGTGTCCGGGAGGAGCTGATGATCATCTCAACAATGGGTTCCTTTGTTACGCTAAGTTACAAACTTTTCACAGTACATTATCGCTTGGCAAGCACCTTCTGTGGTATCTACCGGACAATTAGTGGAGTACCTTCTTGGGATAGAAGCTATCGGAGTCTCGCTCTGGGACGTCTGGTTCCTCGAGGTCCTGCAGAGAGCCGCGTGGGAACAGTTTCTGACGTGAGCTCAGGATGTTTCAGAGGCAGGGTGGGAGTGGAAAGGTGTTCGGGGGGGGGGGGGGTTGGGGAAACTAAAGGGTCGGCTAAGGTGAGGCGCAAGAGGAGGGTCCGTCAACTAAAGGAAGCTTCACACCGGCTGCATGAATCATCTACAGGAGACTCACAGGATGGGAGCGAGGGCTACACTAAAGGACTCGGACACCACCCAGACATGGGTTTACACACATAGACACACATTCAGCAACACACACACACACACACACACACACACACACATACTGAATATGGTGAAAAATCAAGAAACCCGCTGCAGTAATTGTAGACAATAAAACAATGAAGTTTCATAATAGAAGTTCTGTTTGTTTCAATATCACATAAATGCTTATACAGGACTTAATATGCTTATTAATGTGTCTCCGTACTGTTGATACGGTTGCTTTTTTTCCGAGAGAGTGATTATTATGCTGCAAATCATTCTGACCACTGGGAACAACAAACAGCAGCTGGGACCGAGGTCACCATCCTGAATCATTATATTGGTATCAGGCTTCGTTAACCCTCTTAAAAATAAAGGCGTTGATTCAGTGCCTCCTACCGCAATGCAGAGCCGGAGCAGGAGGGGGCGGACTCGATTTTTTGTTGTTGCCCATATTCATCATAAAAGCAGAAACATTTAGTTTGCGAAGAAAATGTAACATTTAAACAGCAATGTTGCCATTAACTCATCGAGCGATCCAGAGTTTACATTTGTCAGTGCTGTACAGACAGCATAATGAAGGCAATAACATGCTTTCATACAATTAATTAAGGGGCAATATGGTGCACAATGGAGAGAATAAACAGGTTACATGAGGAAATCTTTTGGCGTAGGTTCAGCCGTTCAGCGTGCACTGCTGTCATCCGAGTTCAAATGTAAATGTTGAGCTGGAAACAAAAGTATTATGTTCTCTAGACTCAGTCAACAATGTACTTGAAACTCAAGCCTCACATGATTTTGGTGCACACACACCCGCTTAGGGCTTTTCACGACTCGAGCTTGCCAAACAAATTTCACCTTCATTTAAGTGTGAAGAAGTGACTCAATGCTAAGCCTTTTAAAAGAGATGAGCCTCGCCATTTATTTACGAACTTGCTTAATTAACTACATCTATTGTATTTGTTGCGCCCTTAAAATAAACTCTTAAGGAAGATGTCCTTCTTTTGTTTCGCAACTTTTATCTAACAAGTTCCCGGTTAAAACAAGAATTTGTTACGTTGTCTTCAGCGTGCTAACCGCACCTGTCCTTCACACACACCCCTCTCTTAAAGAGACAGCGCCCCCCTCTCTTAAAGAGACGGCGCTCTCTTCCAAAGGGACCAGAAGCACGTTCCTCCCTTCACAGTGTGTGCAAAAGTGATCAACTCTCTCAAATATAGGACCAACACATAAGATATATGACATAACATATTGCAGGGTGCTAGATATTGGCAATACTGTCGTATGTTCAGAATAAAGTGGCGTTGCAGTCTTTTCTGGCACCGGTTTGTTCACACAATTAATTGTGCCACGTTAGAACATATTGTAGACAACTGAAATTGACGATATCTCATCCTTGTAGTTATAATTAAAAGTATTTCCCTGCATGTTTAGTGTGATAG
This sequence comes from Liparis tanakae, assembly GCA_036178185.1. Classification (NCBI taxonomy): domain Eukaryota; kingdom Metazoa; phylum Chordata; class Actinopteri; order Perciformes; family Liparidae; genus Liparis; species Liparis tanakae. Next base: position 11,691,174 of record CM070106.1, read on the forward strand.
CATGATGTCCAGTCACTGAGTTTTGGCAGCTATGAAGCTGAGATTATAATTAAAACACATTCAGCCAACTGGTAACACAGCCAACGTTCGGGCAGCAATTGCACATTTTACATCGAAGTGTTGTTAGGTTGAAATAGTTTATTTTGATTCCAAGATATTATAAAGAGAAAATATTAGGAAGAATATTATTATGACTGCATTATGAATTTATTATGAAGCATAAGGGAAATACACTGTTTTCTGTATTGACTGTATATAATGGTAAATGTAAATGGTGAGTTAATGTGTATATGTATGCCACATGGGAATGAATGTCAGTTTATTATTTCAGAGATGTTGCGTGAACACGGACGAGGGTTGAAACCTGTGACGTTACTTTAATCCGGAAAGTAACATACTGGACTTTTATTGTGAAGGTACTTTTTAGTCAGGTGACCGAAAGTGTGACGTTGAGACGTGTAACCATTTTGATAACGGACTGTTAGCCGACGGGAAGGTGACGCATGTTTGGAAGAACAAAAGACTAACCTTGAGGATAGGTGATTGGCTGTTGTTTACTAATGTTGTTTACTAAGGTAACGTTGGGTTATTTGGGAGTTTTTGGGACAGGGATGTCTATGTGTACAGATTGTAAAGCACTCCGATACAAATTAGCAATTTGTGAAATTGGGCTATACAAATAAACTGAATTGAATTGAATTGAATAAAGTTTGTACTTGGGACCGCCGCTCTCTCGTTCCTGACCGGTTAGACGGAACTACTCGCCTTTGTTTACCGCGAGCTACCCGCGGAGCGTCGGTCGGGAACGGACCCACGACTGTGAGCTTTAATCGTTTGTTAAACTTCTTCCCATTAAATATTGTTAAACTTAATCCATCGCATCCTTATCCTGATTCCCTTCCAGCGCGAGACGTCCAGTACCATAACCTTTATAGTTTCTTACTATCTTATTTTTTGGATCACAAAAATGTGGCGCATGATTTTGCAGGTATAATGAATAAAATACGCTAATCGTGTCGATGCCTCATCTTCCCGAGTCGGGCCGTGGGAGTCATCTGGTCGCGGTGGAGCCACCTACCCGAGTGATGTTCTGAACCCGGAAGAGCCGGATGATGACGTCGTCGTCGGCCGTCCTGGACAGAAGCTCCACTGTCATTGGTCCAAACTGCTGCAGCCCCGGCTCAGGCCAATACTGCAGACAAGGCTGAGGAAAGGAAAGGAGAGGAAAGGAAAGGAGCGGAGGAGGTAACCGGTCATTATCCCACACTCGCTTGAGGCAGTACAAATCCTTATGTCAGCGGCCAGTGATGGTGAGGTCCAGTAACAAGACACCTGAGTATTGACAGCGGAGACAATTAGGCTAAATGACAATGATTATCTACAAAGAGCGACCGTAAATTAAATAAGCACAAAAAAAAGAAAAAAGACCCGCTCGTCCCCGGGAACAATCCTTCACGGCCACACCTCGCCTGAATTATTCATGAGACAAAATCATTACCATTAGCACATTAGAAATTAATGGAGAAGGGGACCTTGGCTATGCCTGGGAGAGATAAACAGGAAGTTAGCCGAGAGGAATGGCGCAAACAGAAGCCAAGGTCTCCCGTCACCGCGGCTACGAAGATGACACTACCCCCCCCCCCCCCCACACACACACACACACCATCATTTGCTACTGCTGGGGTGGAGGGGACCCCCCCAGGAGTAGCAAGTGATAATGGCGTTTCACAATGACATACGGGTATTAACAGGTGACATTGGGCAGGAAGGGAGATAAATATTTATACATTGAGACAGGAGACAGGCAGCTCCAACTCAGGAGGGCAAACGGTGTGTGTGTGTGTGTGCGTGTGTGTGTGTGTGTGTGTGTGTGTGTGTGTGTGTTTGTGTGTGTGAACAGAGACGGCCAGGGAGGAGAAGAACAGAGTGACGGAGGAAGAGGGACAGGCTGCAGCTGACAGGCGCGGTGGAAATGCTGAGCGGGAATCCGACGCGACGCGGTGACAGCGCGGCGCCGGCGAGAGAGAGAGGCGGCGGGAAGTAAACCCACGCACGAGCAAACATGCGGGGGGACGATAAGAGCGCGTTAATGCCACGACAGCCCGTGTAAAGGAAATGGACGGCCCGGATCGCCGGAGCGAAGCTTTGTGGTGGAGCGGCGGTTTGAAAAGGCCAGACACGTGACGACCCGTCCTCCTCGCGCCGCGCCGCGCCCCTTTCGCTTCTTATCTGGCCGACGCACGGCCGGCGCCGTGTCGCTGCACGGAAACGCCAATGTGAAAGAATCCTGTGCAACTGGGAGATTTAAAATCAAGTACGACGGATTTCACTTGCGATAATAAGCAGAGCAAAAGAAAATTCAGCAAAACCATTATTTGGTTTATAAGAGAAAATAATACTGACACACCCCTCCCTACCCATTATGACATTATTAATATTATATAAAATAGTGTTTTACTTTACCATTATAACATTATTAATATGATATAAAATAGTGTTTTACTTTACCATTATAACATTATTAATATTATATAAAATAGTGTTTTACTTTACCATTATAACAATATTAATATTATATAAAATAGTGTTTTACTTTACCATTATAACATTATTAATATTATATAAAATAGTGTTTTACTTTACCATTATAACATTATTAATATATGTTTTAAATAGTGTTTTACTTTACCATTATAACATTATTAATATATTCTTTAAATAGTGTTTTACTTTACCATTATAACATTATTAATATATTTTTTAAATAGTGTTTTACTTTTATAGTTGGGTTTCCTCAATCGAGGATTACATATAATGGTGTATATAAATAGTTGGTAAATAGTTACCAGTAGAATAACTTGGGTTCTAACACTCATTCTCACGTTGTCAACACATTTGTATCAGAGGCAAGAGCAACTCACACTTATTAATGTGTCTCATTTTTAACTATCCAACTATATCAGTTTATCACACCTTTATCAATTACTCAATAACCAAACCAATAGCACCAGAGGAAACAGTTCGCACTCCGCTACTGAACTTGAGAGCTCTCAGCTGTCTTTCAAAACTATTCATCAAGTTTGACCCCAATTTGTTTAAAAATGACCATTAAATAATCCTCAAACGTAATTATAGCTGGTTTCACATCGAGCACATTTGGTGCATCCTTTGACGCGTTGAATTAATTCAATGAGCTGGGCTTTGTGTGCATCTACTAATCTAAGTAACTCATGATGAGATTATAGAGAAAAAGAACAAGTTATAATTCAAAAACGAGGCGACAAAGAAAAAGAGTGCAGAGCAAGATGATGTGTACATGTCACATGCTGCGTGTGTCGCCCATCTCCAATTTAAATGTTTTTTCCCCTCGTGCTCCTGTGTATTACGCTCAGCGTAACGTTTTATTTCACATTGACTCAGATCGGCCACCTGTCACAGACGGGCTCATGAAACATGATGTCACCATGATGTTTAAAAAAATATATATATATATTACATTTTAAATTTGAATATATACTTTTAAATGTAATATTGGTTTCTTACTATTCCACTTGTTTTGCTTTGACTCTCTGTGGAGCACTTTGTAAACATTGTTTTTAAAGGCGCTTCATAAATATAGTTATTATTAGGGTCCTCGTTACGACTTTGTCGTAGAGGAACCTATTGTTTTTCTAAGAGTTATTATTATTTTCTAAGGAATGTTGCCCTTTTGAGGCCTTTATCATATTCCAAAAGTTGTCACATTTGACATGCATATCAGGACTGGCGAAAAACACGATATTTTCAAGGTTTCGCATTTGTGTATAACAATTGTTTCTCTCTAGCGCCCCCTTGAGGTAGAAAGCTAATACTTTTTTTCAACAATGACCGATTGACTTGAAATTTGGTATCCAGGTTCACCTGGACCTGCTCTACAAATAAGTTCATGGTAGCCATCAAATGCGCCTACTTAGATTTCCGCTATTTTGAATTTTGTAAAAATATATTTTTTTCACTTTTTTCCAAAACGCTTTGTCCGATTCATTATTATTATTATCCGTAGGGAATGGGTCAACTCGGGCCCTTTCCTTAGTGAAGGAATTCTCTTTGATCCTTCCTGAAAGTGTCTCCCTGTAGCTTTGTGAAAAGATCAGTGGTGGAACGAGCTCCCCGCTGACATCAGACAGCAGAAAGTCTCTACAGCTTCCGCCGGAAACTGAAAACGCACCTTTTCCGACTATATCTGGATTAAAACACAGATTTGCACTTCAGTGGCTCTTAAATAGCTCTTATTATGGTACTTTTGTAGTTTGACTATGTTGAGGAAATGTTACTTTCTGTATTCTTGTTGTTCTTAGTTTGTACTCTAGGTTGAAATGCACATATTGTGAGTCGCTTTGGATAAAAGCGTCTGCTAAATGACATGTAATAATGTAATGTAATGTCTTAAGAGGAAAATCTTTAGTGCTATTTAGGATGACTCCTTGCTGTAAGATAAGTGCCTTTGTGAACGCGGCCCCGGAAGTCTTACGTTATTATTACAGAACCTCCTATTAGGCGAATGCGCCGCAAACGCGGACACAACGGTATCTACTCCAGGACTTAATACTTATCATTCATCAGCTACACAGGACCATAAGAACTGACTGTGGCTTTACTGCAATTCATCTTAATTAATTGGCTTTTAATTCACTAAACTTAAGTAACTGATTATTCCAGCGTCCACTGTTTTACTTTTTCCTTTCTCCACATTCTGTGGCGAATGAAGCTGGACGAGGCCCCCGTCAGGCTGAGGTGGAGGGGCTTTGAGTGCTTTCAGCGTTCACGCTGCAGGTTTATTTCGCTTCCGACACGTCAATGACGGAGCTCTATAGTTATCCAGACTCACAAGGACGTCTTTTGATTCCTCCGGCTGGAGGAATTGCTCTTTTCAGGTGAGACTGCTGGCTAAGTGGACATGACTTAGGAGACAGCCTGACAGCTTTGTCGGAGTCTTAATTTGCTTTTTGTCTCTACGGCGTTCAGCTCGCTGCTCGCCTCGGTGTTTGGAACTGGAGGGAAGTCGCGCTGACACTCGACACTCCCAATATCTTCCTTGGGTAATAGTTGGAGTACATTAGTCAAAGGAAAAGCTGCTGTGTGAATTGAATAAATAAGAACAAGTGAGAATAAATGAAGACAAAAAAAGCCTTGAAATCTCACATATATCTATGAGGATGTTTTGGTAAACTAATAATGATTCATGTGAATTTGGGCTCCTTAATAAATGGGGTCATATACCAGAAAATGTTCAGAAACACTCCTAATAGTATACTGTGAAACAAATCTAAGGCCACATTTACAGAAACAAATATTTCTGCCCCTCCCTTTCAAAGATAATGTCGTACACACAAGGTCGTTTTCAAAAAAGTTTCTGTTTATATGAACCCGCATAAATACGCCGTCCGCATACGTCCCATAGGACGCTCACAGGACGTGAAGCATTTTTAGTCGCATACTGTGACGTTTGACAACCTAAAACTCTGTTTGACCTCGTTCACACACAAACACTGAGTTTTCAGAAATCTCCACTTTTCTAGAAATGATCGTTTTCCGTGATAAAACCTCAGTTTTTGTGTAAATGAAAGGCCAAAACGCATGAAAATATATGAATCAAAATCAGCTGTAATGCAGATTCTGTCTCACACAAGGCGTTTAAAAGTTCCAAGTGGGAAGTTAAAATGACCTCCACCTCCGAGACACGCTCAGACGAAGGCACCTCCAGCGGGTTGAATAGCCCCGCCCCTCTTACCCAGGCCGAGTTGGATTGGTTGAGCTGGTTCAGCATCACCACCGAGGTGCAGCCGTAGTCGTACAGCAGCCTCCAGAAGTCGGTGGTGGTGCTGGGCAGCGGGTGCGGCGTCACCACGAAGGCGGCGGGCCGCAGGAAGCTGTCGGCGAGCGCCGCGTTGATGTAGTTGCTGCTTTCGCCCTCCGTGGTGACGAGGAAGGCCAGCGAGCGGTCCGGCGGCAGGACGTCCATGCTGCGGTTCTTCTCGCGGTTCCTCGGCATCAGAGAAATGCTGCACTCCTCCACGTCCAGGTGCGGGGTCACCGAGTTCAGAGTCTGAGGGGGGGATTAGGAGGAGGAAGAGGAGGGTGAGCAGAGGAGATGATTCAATAAGCTCGGCGAGTGTGTGTGTGTTTGACAACGTGTTCGTCGTCTAGATGCAGAGATAATAATGAACGACTAACAATAAAGATTGCGATAACGGGAGGCGGCGGCGGCGGCGGAGCAGAAATTGGATCAAAGAGAGACGGGACAGAAATATATAGTCAATACTTGACAAGCACAACTATCTCCAGAAATCTCCGGGAAACTTTAAAACAAATTCATTATCGGTCTAAATCCCCACAAGGCTCAAAGGATGAAAACACATTTCCCTCAAACATTATGAATAGGCATTATATGAAGCAATTGAAATGAACTGATTATCTAACGCACTTCCTATTGTGAATGAGTCCCCGTTGGTTGGGACAAAATTAATAGAACATTTAAACTCATAACTGGAATATTGCATCTAGAGCAGGGTGTCAAACTCATGTTCAACGTGGGCCACTTCAGTGTCACGGCTGCCTCTTAAAGGGCCGGTGCACCTGAAACGCTCTATAAACTACTCCCGGGCATATAGTTAAATAACTCTCTTTGCATTTAATTCTTGTTTATTTGACTGTAGAAATATTGTACATTTCTCTAATATTATAACATAAACCCATTTAATTTGAAACCTTCAAAATAAAGGTTTGTACATTTCTTTAAGGAAAGATGATCATATGTCTTTCAAGCTGTCAGGAGCTACATAAAATGATTTGGCGGGCCTGATTTGGCCCCCGGGCCTTATGTTTGACACCTGTGATCTAGACTCTAGACTACAGGTCCCAATTATAAGAGGCCATCTTATTGGACGACTCATACGAGTGGCGGCGCTGTGAGGGGGGAATTGTACCGCATATGAAAAGGAAATATTATAATTATTCCGGCCAAAAGTCACCAATCAATAACATAATTATAACTGCTATTAACCGGACGAGGCAATACCATTACGTTAAAGAAAGAAATGCACCTTCTTTGTTGCAATCTCAAACTTTTCTGCTGAGCAAAGCAGAAAATGCTGAGCAGTGTTTTTATGTTTAATGTATACTGATTAGAAAAGCAACCGCGGTGGCCGTCACTCTCATGCTGACTATTCATTTCTTTTTAACAAGCGGAGTGGGTTTCTCACCGAAGACCTGCGTCGCAAGACAAACTGTGTGTGGAAGGGCAAATGTAAAAGCTCTCGTGAGGGGGACGAACACTGAACCGCAGGAATAAAAGAGGCGAGGCGAGGCGAGGCTTGTGCAGATAACAGAACAGAACTAGAACGGGCACTCGGTAGAGCGCATACCTTCACATATCACAAGACTGGGCATTGAATTTTGAACATTTTGGCATTAGTTGTCAATTGGATAAAAATGTACCGTGCTATGGTAAAAATAAGATTTTGACCTTTGCATGACCTTGACCCTTGACCCGATTAATCCCAAAATCTAATCAAATGGTCCCCTGATAATAACCAATCATCCCACCAAATTGCATGCGATTGGGTTTAATACTTTTTGACTTGTGCAAATAACACGCACACACGCATACAAATACACGGCTGTTAAGGCCCAGTCACACCGGGTAAAACTCACGGCCAACGCTCGAAAACATGACTGTGCGTTGTCGTTCGCTCGGTGTGCGTCAGCATTCGTTACTCGTTTGTCGAGCGCGCTGGGCAAACGCTTCGTGCGTCGGGGTTTTTGTGCATGCACAAAAATGTGCGCAGAGCTCGACGCATACATGTACACGCCAGAAGGACGCCAGACACACGCAGAGCACGCTGGGTATTCGTTGTATGTTCGTCGGCTAACGTCTATCAAAAAGTCCTTAAAGTCCTTCTTATCCTTCTTGTCCTTGGCGACAGTCGATACCTGCGCGACCAGCGATACACGGCTGTCTACTGAGCGTGAGGGAGTAAGCATCTCTAAAAGTAGCAGGGTCCAGGCTGGACATGTCGTTGCCTATACCACTACCACTAGGCATAGTATCAGGAGCAGGAGTCTTCTTCTTGGATGTCTGGATCCTTCGTTTTGGCATCTTGGAGTCTTGCAGTTGTCAAAACACTACGACAAGCAACGAACAGCGACGCACAGATCTTAATTATGCGCCAGCCGTGCGCCAGCCGTGCGTTTTCCCGGTGTGACTGCACACTGGTCTATATGTATTGTTTTGTGTTGTGTTTTGGTCTTGTTTTGTGTTGTTGCTTTGTCTCCCCCTCCTGTTGTCATTCTCATACTTCACAGATGTGCACACCAGGTTCCAGTCATCCAGTCATCACACCTGTTCCTGATCACCCATCAACCATTTCCCTTTTAGTAGTCCTGTGTTTGTTCAGAGGGTGGGTTGAGTTTTTGGTTGCTGTTGCGCTGTGGCGAGCACGGACAGATAGTGTGTGTTAGTGTTTTTTGTTTGTTCTTTAGTTTTTGGGAAACTCTACTGTTTCATTTGTTAGCAGCCTACTTTTGTGTTGTCTTTGTTAATACCGTTTCGTTGGGCGCACAGGGTCAATAAGGACAGGTAAGATACCCTGGGGTTTACATACTACATACACGTAGGTTTACCTGTTGTTAATACCCTAGGTTAGAGTGAGCACCACCCACTGTACTTTTGCGTGCACAGCACCTGTTAGGGGGAACGTGGGTTTTGTTATGTTCTTTTCTTTGGTGCCACTGACGTCCTGGTTAGTCCCTGTGTTGCTACTTGTTAATAAATACTTTTAGTATAACTTTTTGTGTCTTGAGTTGGTGTGACTGCATCCTCACTTATTCAAACCTGCTGCCCTTATGTTGCGCTCCACTCTGAGCCACCTGGAGGCGTAACAACGGCGATCAAAACATTACCTTACGCATTTTCAATGCAAAGGTAACCAGAGGGAGGTCTGGGGCATTTCTTTATTTGTTGTCCATATTTGAGGGTCCAGCAGTGATTTGTAAGAAACACAGCACCACAGGAGTAAGAGCACTTGTCTTAAGTTCAAATGCCAGATTTATAATATGCATGGGGGAGTATTATTACTGTGTTCCTTTCAAAAGGCAGATTTCTTTGTGAAATCTAAACATAAATAAGAACCACAGGGCCATTCTTCTGACCGCTAACGACCAGCTTAAGACTGGCCGACTGTGGAGAGGCTTGCTTGTTATTCAGTTTCTATAAGCCCAGGCATCATCCCTCTCTCTTTCTAGCGAGCAGTCTGAATGGTGCAATCTGTTCGGATCACAGCGGCCTCACATGTATCCTGAAGATGTATTCAAACGGCATCAAAATGTAACTTTTACCTGAACGCGGGTTGTTTTGCACACTGTGCGAGTTGAATCAAGCCGTGTGGATGTGACTACGATCACAACTCTGGATGTTCTGCCGTCTCTTGTTATGCTTTGAACATTTCAGTTCAGCTATGGTTGTATAAGACTTTACAAAGTAATTTCCTGTTGGTGGAGTCTTGCCTATCGCAGATTGGCTGTCAAAGTCTGTTTTATTTATTTTTTGCTCAAGCTTTATATATTTCAAGAAATACAGTAAAAACCTAGAATGGGCCCTCGGTAGAGCGCATACCTTCGCATATTACAAGATTGGGCATTGCATTATGAACATTTTGGCATTATTTGCAGCCAATTGGATATAAATTGACCGCGCTATAGTAAAATTAAGATGTTGACCTTTTCATGATCTTGACCTTGACCTTTGACCTGATCGATCCCCAAATCTAATCAAATGGTCCCCGGATAATAACCAATCATCCCACCAAATGTCATGCGATTCGGTTTGATACTTTTTTACTTATGCGAATAACACACACGCACGCATACAAATACACAGCGATCAAAACATTGCCTTACGCATTTTCAATGCGAAGGTAACAAATGACTTGAAATACACATGACTATCGCTTAACTGTAGTGTTAGAATAAAGGGCTGCACTTTTTGTTGGGCGTGTGTGTTTTAGCCCGTTTGCTTTCTGTGGTTATCAGTCTAACTTCCTGCCCTAATCCCATTTTCCCCACTGCAGCATTCCCCAGATGTAAAGGGAAAGACGGGGAAGATAAGGGACCGCCAACGAGAGGCAACCGTGTGTTTATATGAGCCTCCTATAGCGAACTTGAATCGTTCATAAACTCAAAACCGCTCTCTGATTCTTACGTTCGTATGCGACTGGTCTGATTCATAAATGTATTCTTGCTGCGATGATGTTCCCGTAACGTTGGTTGGATGGTGATACTTGTGCTCCACGGTTATTTATTCAGGCCCGCTTAGAAGATCTATTGAAAGCACAAGATTTTTTTTCCCACTTTTTAAAAATACAATTAAAAATGTATTAGATAGATAGGAATCAACAGGATGTAGCAGAGGGCATTATTGTTTACGCATTTATATTCACAGTATTAGCAATGGGCCATTCTTCATACCCAAATAGGCAATGTATCATATAGACACCAATGCATAATACATGTCTTAAATACAGGGTTCTTACACATTTTGACCAATGGATTTCCATGACTTTTCCATGACTTTTCACCAAATTTCCATGACCAAACTGAAATCTCAGTTTAAACATAAACAATTTTGAGAATTTTGCGTGTTGATTGCGTACGCCGGCTTATATTTTGAGCGTCTTTCTTTAAAAATCACATTCATTATTTAAAACTCGGCCTAAATGAACAAGTGATTATAACAAATTCCCATGACTTTTCCAGAACTTTAATGCATACCTGCAAACTCATGAGGGCTGAAAAAGGTGACAACGGGGGTGCAGGTGATCCTCGTTGTTTGATGACACCTCAAAGCTTTTATAACTACGGTCTTTTGATTGTTCTGACCGCAAATCTAAATAATAATAAAAACATTTTAAGAAAAATATTTTTCAGTGAATTCAGTGATCGGGCCCTAATAATAGTAATAACAACTTTACATTATCATTATATATATTATGGTTAAAGTCATTCATAAACCAACTTCATTTTTTTAATTTGTGCACTCTGCTGAGCTTTGAGTCTGTTCCATAATTCTGTTCCATAATTCTGTTCCATAATTCTGTTCCATGATTATGTTCCATAATTCTGTTCCATAATTCTGTTCCATGATTATGTTCCATAATTCTGTTCCATAATTCTGTTCCATAATTCTGTTCCATAATTCTGTTCCATGATTCTGTTCCATAATTCCGTTCCATGATTCTGTTCCATAATTCTGTTCCATGATTCTGTTCCATGATTCTGTTCCATAATTCTGTTACATGATTCCATCAAAGATGTTTTATGGCAAAGATCACCACATCGCATGTTCTCTGTGTCTCACTCCAATCCCATAAACGCCGGCCGTCTAATTTACCCCCCCACCTACCCAAAACAAAAACTCTTCGGATCTACACTATTCACGTGGATGACCTATTTTGATTTCAAAACGGCGAATTTCGCCGAAAGGTGACAAGTTTGCAGGTATGTAAATGATTTAAGTTTTTTCCATGATTTTTGCAGGCCTGGAAATTACCATTTTAAAATTCCATGACTTTTCCAGGTTTTCCATGACCGTACGAACCCTGTAAATACATGTTGTGTGTCTGTGTGCAGTACCTGGAACTCCTCTCTGAGCTGAGAGGTGTTGCTCTGAGTGTCGACCTTCAACATCTCCTTGTAGGTTATGGCGAACTCGTTCACCGGGATGGCGGTCTCTCCACACAGACAGGCCTCCAGGATGGCATCATGGATGAACACATACTGCTCCTGAGAGGCGGAGAGCGGGGGTGTGGGGGGGGAAACGTTCACAAATGTACAAAGTCGCACAAAAACCATCCGGTGCACTTACGGGCCTCCCGGTAATTGCCCACTTGTGAAGAACAATGACACATTTAACCATTGCTGTGAATGTCGTAATGGTCGCCCATTCCCACTCGTTGTCATTGTTCCAGTGCAGAAATGTGTCTATAAATGGGTAAAAAGTGCCAAAAACACACATCAGAGGAGCAATGCCGCTGCCCACACACACACGCCAGTTAAATATCGCCACGAGCCGCGCAATTAACGAGGAAACCAGGATATTTGTTTTGACATCCAAACCAAGCAGAAGATCAAAGAGCCGAGGATACACAAAACATTGCAGGCATGAAACTGTCCCCATTCCCACTTATTTATCATTTTTAATGTGTTGCGTAATTAACGAATCGCGTATTCAGCTGGTAGACGAATGCTCGCTGAAAGGTGAAAAGATTCAATTAAAAGGAGGATGAATAGCATTTTTTTTGCATTTACTGAATTGTCTCCACTTGTCAGTAAGAGAACATGTGAGAAATGTTTTCCAACTTTAAATAGCTGTATTTACTCTACTGATTACTACATTGGTTTGTTTACTCAAGACTGTGAGGTAAAACCCAGCAGACTTTGACTAGAGTTACTATTCTAAACAATAGTGTGGATAATAATGCAATATAATAATGCAATTAAGGCAACTATAGCTCATAGGAGTTCACGCTTGTCTCGACTTGACTTGAAGTATCACAAAGTAGCACTCTCATTGTTGTCTCATTATAAACCTATAAATAGTGTGTTTACATTGTGTGAAGAAACACTTGTGTGTGTGAATGCCGCCGGCTGTTCCCACTGCACGCATTTATAATATCGATGGGAACCGTGGGCAACCGGCAGATTAAACCGGTGAGCTCCCCCCCCCCCTCCCCCCCCCCCCCCACACTCACTTCAGTCTGGATCATGTTGATGCGTCGGGAGCAGAGAGTCTTGACGCAGTTGTAGATGTCCACCACGCCTTCGCACTCGGCCATATCCAGCATGACGTCCAGCACGATGTAGCAGCCGGTCCGGCCCGCCCCCATGCTGGGCAGGGGGAGAGGAGAGGGATCAACCAGCCGGCATTCACCACTGGAAACGCAGAGGGCTCAGCGGGGAGCCTTCAGTATCGACCGAGACACTCGGCCCCATACTCCAGTATAATGAGGGTCTTTGTTATGGAAAAAATGTAACGACCATTATGGTCTGGTAGGAGGAAAATACTTGAAGTTTGAAAGTACAACATCTATTCGTTTAAGAGGGCTAAGGTTGTTTTTCACCCGCACACCGGATACAAGCTCAGAAAACCCAGACCCCCGGTAACTGAAAACGCACCTTTTCCGACTATATCTGGATTAAAAGACAGATTAGCACTTCAGTGGCTCTTAAATAGCTCTTATTATGATACTTTTGTAGTTCGACTATGTTGAGGAAACGTTACTTTCTGTATTCTTGTTGTTCTTATTGTACTATAGGTTGATGCACTTATTGTAAGTCGCTTTGGATAAAAGCGTCTGCTAAATGACATGTGATGTAATGTTATGTAATGTAACAGGTGCGTCTCAGTTCTCTGCAACCTGAGGGTCATTTACTCCGGTCTGCACCAGCAGGTACGTTGGTAAACCTGATGCGCCGTCTTTGGTTTTTGTTTCACGCAGAATCACTTTCAAGCAATGCAAAGACCATCGCAGCGTTTCAAGAGCCGTCCGCGTGGACTGAGAGGGCCACTGTGGGTCAGTGGGTAGCAGGCCCGTCTTTCAATCAGGGGGTTGGAGGTTCAATCCCCGTCCTAGTCTATGTGTCCTTGAGCAAGACGCTTAACCCTGGATTGCTCCCTGTAGCCGTGTCTGCGGCGTATGACTGTACCAGGATTGTAAGTCGCTTTGGATAAAAGAGTCAGCTAAATGACATGTAATGTATTGATGAAGCAAATTGATCAGATACCCTCGTGACGGAGGAAAGGGCGACAGAGATCGAGGACCCCTGTGGATTTCACCACTGGCACTATTTTGTATTCCTTATTTTACTTTGTGGGCTTCCTGGTGGAGTGGCGGTGCCGATGACTAGCCGAGCGTTTGCTTTGTCTACAGAAGAGGAAACAGAGGCAGGAATGGCGAGGGGAGTCAGAAAACTTCCATTACATATCATGGCATTGCCGAGAGGACAACTCCTACCCCTCAAACAAGCAAATATGTCATTATTTTACCTTAATGTAATGTGCAAACTTTAAGGGAATATTAACAAAGACATTTCTCCCTTGGGATGAATAAATAAAGTCATATATAATCTAATCAGCCAATATCCCACAGAGAACAACAAATCCATCTTTCTTGGATGTCAACAGTGCAACTGCCTACATCTTTATGAATTTCTCGCTGGTTATGTTTGAGACACAACATCCTCCCTTCTTTTTCTTAATTTTGGGTATTTGTTTTTATCACTTTTGTGCTTCCCACCTCCACCTACACGCCACGCCGCCAAGAGGATGGAAGATATTTTGGGAAGTGTAGGTAAACACAAACTGCAAGTGAGCAGAGCAAATTTAAACTGTAGAAAGAAATATAGGATTTAAGAGTCGAACAACACCTGCACCTGGGATTATTCGAAGCCCGTGCACCTGCCGGAGCGTTTCAGTCATTATCGGGGGGAAAGGGGAGGAGTTACCTGCAGTGGACCACCACGGGCCCTCCGTCGGGGGGCGTCGAGGCCTTGACCCGGCGCAGGAAGGCCAGCAGCCCGGTGGCGTGGTACGGCACGCCGTGCTCCGGCCAGGAGGTGAAGTGGAACTGGCACACCTCGTGTTTGGCAGGGTAACCTCTCTGGAAGAAACATCAGGCACATCCAATGAGATGCTAGTAGCACAAGAGGAATATTTAGATAGAGAGTTCACAAAGAAACGGCGTAAACACACCGGAAGCGAGAAGTGTTTTAGTATCGGGACTCGGGGGCTGTGTGCTATATTCTCATCTACCGTATAATATCAGTTTATACGAAATATGCAAGTCAGGGCTCAACATTCAAATGACATGTATGGACTGTGCCCTGGCCAAGGGAGATCACGCCACTTATAGGTTGCAGGTTAAGAAGATGCCATGACCTGCTGTTACGGACCCTTTTCTTGGTGCCCCCCCCACACACACACACACACACACACACACACACACACACACACACACACACACATACACACACTTCCGAGCCTGTGCTTGACCTCCAGGATGCGAGCAGCTATCGTGTATCGTTTATCGTTGATTTTATATAACTGTTCATTAACTTCCTTCTTTTTTTTTTCTCCATTAGATTTAGTTTAGTTTAGTTTTGTGTATCCTCAATTAAGAGGTTGTTGGTTGAAAAAGAAAGAAGCTAAATGTATCACATTTCTCTTTGTGTACTTGCCTTAAAATAAAAATATATATATATATAAAATAAAAAAAAGAACATGGGGTGGAAGTTAGATAAGTTCTAGAACATTTATTGTTTTTCGCCTGTCTTTAATTAGGGCCCAAAGGCCGTTGAGATATGAACCTGGGGGTCCAACGGGTCTGGGGTCAAATTTAGTTGATCAGTCTTAGGACGAGGTCATTTTGCATGAAGGTGATTGGGCCACGAAGGCCGGTAATGATTAACTCCACCTCTTCCTGTTGTGTATAAAACGGATGTTAAAATGTATGTTTATCAGACTTCTCTAATCGGGCCTTCTGAGAGTCTCCAAGCGTTCCCGGGCATTTGTTTCCTGACCTGTGCTTATTAAGAATAAACCCAATATTTTTCATAAATCCTGTTGTCGAACTTCTTTTTTTCCATCAAACTGTCTTCAACCACGTCACGATCAGCAGGTTTGAGGAGGATGAGATACAACCTCTGCACACAGTGTGACTCACCCGTTCCATGGCGAAGGTGCGCACGGTGTACTCTGCCAGTGTTTCCGTCTTCAGCAGCGTTATCTTAATGTCACCATACAGCTCGGTGTCATCAGGCCAATACTTGCAGCACTTCATCTGGAAACACAACCAAAAGCTAAAGTTCACAGAAGTTCACACACACACACACACACACACACACACACACACACACACACACACACACACACAGCTAAATGTACCTCGACAACAAAGATCCACATCACTGGACACTGAGATGTCAACAAGCAGAACAATTGCAGCGCTCTAATCCCGCTGTGACCTTTGCTAAATATTTGGACTGCACCACGGTTGTCTCCAATCATCTCCGCCATCAGATTTCACACATTAGAAGACGCCGAGGTCCGAGAAGATATATTTTATTATCAGATTTTTGGAGATGGCACTTGGTGTTATTTTCTTCTCGCTGTCCTCGACCCGGCAGCATTGGAGAAACACGCACTTTTACATTTTTAAGTGAATGGGATATTGAATTTCATATTTCCGTGTTTTGTGGCATCGACATTTTCTTCAGGCTGTGTAACTCATTTTTTTTCTCCACACCTGCAAAGCTCGATGAAGTTGTTTCTGAGCAAACCAAATAACAAATCAGTCAAACCTGTGTTAGCGAAGACACCCCTCACGCTGAGGGTGATGGTTATGGTAAATCACGTGTTATTTAAAACACAATAATCCTTATTAAGCACGGTGCAGATCGACGCTCTTCCAGAGCCACGGACAAACAAATGGCGTGCTAAGTGAGAGCCAAACAGCTCATGTATAACGCTTTGTCATATACAGTGTTTGGAAAACCCGAACGGTGTTCACCACGGACGTGACCACTGTATAGAACACAGCCCGCCGTGTTCATTCATACACATCAAAGCCGTGACCTTGGAGCGCAGCCACAAAAGCAAAAAGGTGATCACTCATGACCTGACAGCAGCGACCATTTCCTCCCACAACACAGAGCAGCAGCAGCTCTTCTGATGTATCGCGAGCTCCGGGAATATATGCCCTCCATCCATCTTCACAGGTGTGTGTGTGTGTGTGTGGGTGTGTGGGGGGGGGGGGCTGGAGAGGTCACAGGAGAGAGAATGAAAAGGGACAGGGAACTCACCCTGCCCACTTCCACCAGCTTGGTGATCATGACAATACTGAAGCAGTTCTCCTGCCACACCATCCGCCAGAAGTCGTAGATCATCTCCTGCTTGGGGCCTGCAGAGGAAGAGATATACAGTAGAGGTGCAGGTATAGAGGGAGGGGGGGGGGGGGGAGAAGCGAGGAGACAAGGCGGAGGAGGTGAAAGAGAGGAGGATAAAGAGGGCGGAGGGATGAGCCATAAGTCAGAGAAAATAGCAGCAATAACCATCAATGTAGAGGCGCTGTGTATTCCGTGCCAGGAAATGGAGTAACAATGTGTCAATCATGAGCTATTGCCCGCTCTGTGTTCTCCTAATACTACAGAGGAATGTCATTTCAATACACCCACAAATCCTCAGCTATTGTGCAAACAAGCGCCTGTGTTGCCTCTCCTGGGCACCGGTGGCAGACACAAATCACAGCCCCTGAGAAGATGGCACTTCCATTGATTTAATTACACTCCAGCGTTGATAATATCACAAGGTCCTCCACTGTACTGCCTCCTGCGCCCAACACGCTACACGGCTTTTAGTGAACAAGATGTCATTTTACTCCATTCACTTTGTTTAATAGAAATATTATCTTGTAACTGACCTGGATGAGGAGCACCTTATAATCCTTTATATGTGCTGAGATATCAGTATATTTCAGCTGTGTGTGTGTGTGTGTATATATATATATATATATATATATATATATATATATACATTTATTTAAACACATATATATATAGATGTACACATATATATATACATTTATTTACATATATATACACATTTATATATACATATATGTATATATATACATGTATACATTTATATATACATATATATACATATATGTATATATATACATGTATACATTTATATATACATATATATACATATACATACATATATATATATGTACAGTATATATATACATATACTGTATATATATATATATATATATATATTTTTTTTTTTTTTTATATATAAAACCGATATATCGAATGAACCACCTCTCACTCATTTTTCCTAGATCAAAAAAAAATGACACAATATTTCCAGCGAGAAATGCCTCAAGTGTTGCTCTTTGCTCTTCTTTCAATTATTAAATTCTCTCCCGTTCTGATATAACTGAACCTGTACAATTTCACCGTGCACCGTAATAGGATTTTCTGACAATAAATAAGTAAAAACCCGCCTCTGCTTTAAAGCCAACTCTGGAGTAAACAGGTTGCCAGTCGAGACGTTTGAGAACGTGATTGATGTGATAGATACGCTGGGTGCTAGTTACGGTATACTTGGAAAGGATGGTTTTTCAGGAAGTCAAGCAGAAGGAGCATTTTACGTAATGGACTAGTGTCACAATCTAACGAGGATGGAAATAATGATCCTTCATTTAAGTCCAAAACGAAGTCCTGTAGAGGCTTTTAGTCTCCACCGATAAACAAACACGAGCAGTGCTGTTTTTTTCACGGCTTTTTTTTCGAGCTGTCTTAACAAGATCAATCAAAAAGGTATGCACTTGACTACATGCTCAAGGGAAAAGACCTGCGAAGGCCAATAAATACAACGGAAGGAGGAGAAACATGCTTGTTAAATAAAAACAACAACACCACGGTGTGAGCAGAGCCTCCCGTTCACAAGAGCGTCCACGGATACTCTTTACTGCGGTTGACCCTATTTGACCCGACGCCAGCCGGTGTACATTTAATGTGAACATGTGGGCGGCTACTCGAACCGCTGTTTTTCCTCCTCCTCCTCGCGGGTTATTCACAGCGCCCTCCCTTGTCAACAATCACTGTGTTGCTTTTGAGTATTAGTGATATCAGATGTACATGTTTTGCAGCAGGAGCATGAGAAGCCCATTAATGCATCTTCGCCAGCGGGCCGAGGAAGATGATGTGTGAATCCAGCGGCCGCCTGAATCTGTATGCATCGCACAAAATGGGCTTTCCGAGCGAGCTTTGGCATTTCTCCTCCTTTTTTTCCCGCCCTCCGCCTCACCAACCCCTCCTCCCGCTTCCTCATCTCTGGACATAATAGAGACTTAGCCCGGAGCACCTGCTGCCTTTAAGACCCATCTAAAATACAACAAATCAACCCTCCACCCATGGGGACGGGAGCGTGAGGGGCAAGTGGCAGCTTTAATGATGCAGCGTGTGGGGCAGTGCACACGTGGAGACACGCCTCGTGTGTCCGTGAGTGAAGGTAATGGATTGCAATTACTACGGCCCCTATACATTGTACTTTCACATTCTTGGTCGACTTATGCTGTATTCACATGGAATCAGGCGGACCGCACACTCAATATCAGGTTCTTGGATGATAACATTCGGCGAGGGCAGCGGAGAATATGTAACTGGAGGCTCTCTGGTATGAACTACAGTCACCAACTACCGGCCCTCTGTGGGATTAAAAATGCAGCCGGAGAAAACACTAACTAACTTGCGGAAATACGGCCCCAATCAATGTGTACATTTCCTGATTCAGGGCAACTCAGGATACGTTCAGGTACAGCATCGAGTGTAGTTCTTAGCACCTGAAGCGTAAGGGCATGTAGTTATACGTGTTTTCTTTGTACCGTTTAATGTGTGTCTGGCTTCCAAAACAAGGGTGACCTTTACTTAATGCTGTACATCGCGACACAGACTATCTGCCCTGAGGGAAGCCATTCAATTAATGCAGTTAACTACACTATGGAAGATGCTTGCAGTATGTGCGGCACTTAACTCTGTGGAGTGACTCAGTTAACCACAGTGTCCATGACAGGACAGGAAAAATCATAACACTAACATTTCTCTCTGTGCATTGAATATTCTTCTCTTGGTTAGGTTTTAAAAATTTTCATCATAGAATGAAATGAAACATTCGTATTTTTTTCATTTTTTTTGGGGCTATTTTTTATTTTTTATGATGAGATGTATTCTATTAACAAAACTACTTGGAGTTCAAGTTATATGTCCTCCAATGCCTCTACTTGAGTTGCACACTGTGGCACTCTTTCCACCTCCAGAAGGATGCATCTCTTGTATGCAGAACAACCGTGAGAGCCGAGAGAGAGAGAGAGAGAGAGAGAGAGAGAGAGAGAGAGAGAGAGAGAGAAATAGATAGATAGAGAGACTTTTTGAGGTTGTGAAGCGGTAGAACTGAGACCAATGTGAAAGATGGAAAGAAATCAGAGGGGGATTACGAAGTGAAAAACATATCCACTGAATAAATAGGATCAGAGCTGGGGAAGAATAAAGAGAACGTCTTTCCATCTTTCTCTCCTTCTTCCCGTCTGCATCGCTCTCTCTCTATGTGCGTGCATGTGTCGCTTGGGGAATATAGCTTATATAGTGTATCAAAATGACATCGGAGAGAGACGGCGCATCGCACATGCAGATGGCGGGGAGGAGGGGCGCGACGGCAGAACTTCACAGGGAGCGACAGTCGGCGGTGTCGCGGCGCAGATTGACTGACAGTCGCCGCCGATTGTTACGGGACTGTTTCTCACAGGAGGACGAAAGCGCTGCTTTATGGTGGAAATCCAGATGTGAGCGCGAGGCAACGCGGGCGCCTCGCTGTTTACACATTCATAATTCAGAGAAGTCATTTCAATGTTGTCAGCTGGGCTGCTGTGCAAAGAACGCCACAAACTAACACAAACATTAGCACTCAAACACGGCTGTGGGGGCTTTACACTCACCTTGGGTGGCGATGAAGTGATTTGATCGCTGGTAACCCTGTGTGACAGAGAGAGAGAGAGAGGGAGAGGGAGGGAGGTGGTGGAGATGAGAAGGAAGAAGAGATGGGAGAGAGTTAATAAGTACAAGAGCATATGATGAAGTAAGACTCAGGGACCTTTAACTTTCATTCCACCCCTCCCATTCAGTCTCTTTCTCCACTTTCAGCGACATGCCATCTCCTATTCATCTCAACTCTGGGTTTTGAAGTCGGCGCTCTGCTATAATTTCTGCTCTGCTTTTTGCGTGAAGGTATTTCAGCGGCCGGGTGACGCTCTGATTAAAATACATTAGCACATTTGACCAGCTAAATTCTTTAGGTGGAGGATTACACTTGAATTGTAATACAGAGAGAGAGAGAGAGATGGGCATTGATTCCAGTTGTGTCCGTTTGACCACGAGCCACAGGTCATTACATGCAGAGTGAGGCAGCTGCGTTTCAAAGGCGGTCTGCGGCGCGCTGCTTTGCATGCAGCCGGCGCTGCTGATCAGAAGGTAGATTGACGTGTGAGGGCTCTGCGGCTCTGGGAGTAATTCTACCTCAGTGGCAGTGACTGATCTGGCTGTCTCCTCTCTGCTCAGCTTGCCATTAGTGCAGTTATGATACAGTGTGCGCGGTCTGGAAGGCTATTAGCGGCGCCCGGGCCATACAGCAGGCAGACCCTGTGCGCTGAATGCAAAGCAGGGCCGGCGTGATAGATCCCAAGAGTTAGGATTAGTGCGCCCCTCTCATCAATCATGGGAAAAGTGATTCCAACTGTTGTATAGGGTAAACATTTGTACAAATACTGTACAGCCGCCCCACAACACAACCACCACCACACACACATACACAAACACTGATATACACATTATTCAGCCAGGCAGGAGCACAAATTACATTCCATAACTGTCATGCCACAGAGGGAAGTTGAGATGGATGGCCATCACTATGAAAGATTGCAGTGACCCTCATTCCCATGAGCTTCCACTGCAGAGTTTACCCGAGCCAACCAGTTTTCTGTCTGTCACCTAGGTAACGACATATTTCAACGGCAGACGAGCAGAAAGAAAAAAAACATCAAGCAACGTGAAATCACAATGGATCGGAAAGATAAAAACATGCAGAGTCGTTTGAGAAGAGAGAAGCTGACCAACACTATCGCAACAAAAGGATAAGTCACTGGTTTTGCTTTGATACACTTGGCTCACTGTCTCGAAGCTGTGAAAGCCGACCTTGGTGAATGCAAGTAAATTAAAAATAAGTGCTCATATTGATCATGCATCTCATAATCCCTTGTAGAGTCTTGCTGAAACCTAACATATTGATAGAGATCCTTCCAGAGAGAATTGCAGGACATAAAGGGGAGAATTAAAGATTTTTCCGTGGAGAATAAATTACCAGGTTTGAGGTTTTGACACCTAGTGTTTTTTGTAGCTTTCTCATCAGACTGTAGGATCATATAATCTAATACCTTGCAGCCGTACTTTTAAAGTAAGAGAAAGGCTGGTGGATGAAAAGCTTCTTAAGCACAAGTTGAGACTATGGATAACAGCATTATTTCCAAATCTGACATTAGATTCAAAATACACAAATGATAGTCAAAGGTTTTTTTAATGACTAGCCACCATTGTATTTTAGATTCCAAATTAGCGCTGTTGCTTCCTTTCTTTGTTGCCAACAATTGCAAGAATTAATTTCCCGTGAAGTTATTTGTGTGAGAGCAGTTACCATCCCTATCAAAAGCTGTCACGAAACGTTTTGATCCACTTGATAGCGTTATTGCAGCATTGTTCGCTTTTGAAATTAAGACTATCAGTTGTTCTGAGAGGTGTGAACATATTACATGTGCAATTTTATTCCATTATTTTCACCCGATAGATTTCATGTAATGGTTCAACTTTGGCACATATTAATACCAGCTTTGTATAAGCAGAAAACTAGTTATGTTTGCATTCATTTGTTAGACAGGAGATACTAATGAGTGCAAAAAACTTCACAGTTAACTATTGCTAATTGGAAGTTGAGAAACTGTCTAACTAAATTGGCAGTAAACAATCTCAACAACGTGCTAACTGGAAAGCTGCGGATGTGGGCTTTGGCGCATGGGATGAGTGGGTTGTGCTTTAATAACACGGTTAATGGTTTCATCCCCAGCTCCTCCTGTTACATCTCAATCTGTCCATGGTCGAGAGACATTTAATCATACATTGCTTCCCAGATATTCAAAATCAAACCGAAGTGTCATTGGGCAAGACACTGAACCCCCCCAGTTGCTCCCCGGGCGCGGTGCTTCACTGCAGCCCACCGCTCCTTCATAACAAAGGATGGGTCAAATGCAGACACAAATTTCCCAATTGTGGGATCAATAAAGTATACATTATTATTATTTATTATTATTATTATTATCAGGCCCACTGCTAGTGAATGCTCAGGTCAAATTTTACATGTATGCATCGATTTATGTTTAGGGGTTATCTTCAACCTGCTACGAAGGATGTAACAAGCTCACCTGCTTCCTGGCAGTTGAACATATTTAACCCTCCTGTGACCTTTGGGGTACAATTTGACCCCATTCAAGATTTGACGTCTCTAGAAAAAATTAGTGGCATAATTTTTTTTGCTTCATATTTCATGAATTTTCCAAATTTTTTGGGGACAACTGGGAAAACATAAAATGTGATTTAATGTCCCAAATGATTTAATGACTCAACAATGTCCCACAACTTGTACGTATCAGTTCTTTGGGGTCAATTTGACGGGTTTTCACGATGTAAAACATAATAAATAACAACAAATATCAACTTATTTATTTAGTTAAAGGGATATTTAGGTAGTCAACAAAACAAACATGAAGTACCTGACACTTAAACTTGGGAAACAATATTAATTCTAATCATTTTCTGGAGGTTTTAATTTCTGGGGTCAAAAAGGGTAAAAGATGTTAGTACATTTGAAGGTAACAGGAGAGTTAAAACGCTGTTAACTGGAAGCTAATAGGCTAACTTGCTGTCTGGCAATTAACTAACGGGAACGAGATAGCTAACTTGCTAACTAGAGGTTGATACTTTTTTAAATAACCTACTAACTGGAAGATAACAAGTTAATCTGCTAACTGGAAGCTAGCGATCCTTAGAACTTGCTAACTATCAGTTAACACGCTGTCTATCCTTCAAAAAGGCACCTAACTAGCTTTCTCAATGGCTACCTGGAGCTAGCGCGACTGGCTTTTGAGACTAATCTGCTAACTGGAAGCTAACGATACTTAGAACTTGCTAACTATCAGTTAACACGCTGTCTATCCTTCAAAATGGCACCGTACAAGCTTTCTCAATGGCTACCTGGAGCTAGCGCTACTGGCTTTTGAGACTAGCGTGTTATTGGTTAGCTAGTCAGCCACAACACCTCACTAGGAATGCTATTAGGCACGGAGTCACCAGACAGCCAGTAGCACTTATTCCTCAAGGACAGCCATTCATCTGGCGGTGTCACTTTATAATTTGACTTGACACTCTCCCCTGAGATGCCTGATGAACATGGGCCCCAAGAAAAACGTTAGCCGTCACTAAAAGGCTTTTTGCACTTTACTGTATTTCACTGTGCTGCCTGTTTTTTTTCCTTCTCACCGTCGTGATATACATTTCTTACTGTGATCTGAGTTGCTTGATTTGACCTTGTCTCCTCTCCGTTGTGTCGTACCAGGTATTTTATAAGACAGCCTTGTGTAAAGCAAGAACCCCAGGTGAGCATCTGAATATGGATGAAAGACGACACTGCCGGGCTCAGTTTGGAAAGATTATAATTCGGGGGGGAAACGTGACGGCGGACAAGCTCAGAGGCTCAAAAAGGGAAATGAAAGAAAGCGCTGCTGTTTGGGGGGGGGGGGGCATGGAGGGCTGGCAGGGACAGCGAGAGGGGGCAGCGTGAAAAGCAAGAGTGGATGGATAGAGAAGAGAAGGAAGATACTTACTTCCCTGTTTATCCGAATCTAAAAGATGCCAAAAGTTTGAAAATGGGGGGGCGGAAATAGAGAGAGAGACAGAAAGAAAGACAGAAAGTAGGGGAGGAAACAAGAGCTAGTTATTTTGATTAAAGGAAAAGAGGGTAATGAAATGGTTAGAGAGCAGCTTGCCATTAGGACCTGTGGAGAGAAAATTTTTCATAAGACTGAAATTCCCATGTTTCTATGCCGAGGCCACCTGCTGTAGTATCAATTTCCTCTGAATCTTCTCACCTTTTGCAAGCTTTACGTCTTTTTTTCGTAATAGTTTTTGGTAAAGAGGCAGAGAGAGAAGGTTTTGATCTGAAGCCAGTGATGCTACAGAGTTGTCTTTGGTGTTAATAACATAGATGACACTTTAACACGACTTATGATGAAGAAGGGCTTGGCAGGGATGATGCCTCAGGAAATAGATGTAATTTAATACATTTCCTCAATTGCTCAAGGTGAAGGATTGCTTGAAAAGCTGCAGTGTGTTCTGCAGCACTTACCCCGTTCAGTATTTCTAGGAATTACATCCATATTGGGTAAATCCACACTTCAGGATTCATTCTAGTTAGGAAATCAGTCAAGGTTTTTTTTGTCTGTCGTCTCTATCAAATATTATTGTGATAAATATATTTTAGAGGCAACAGTTTATTATCTACACTTGCTTTTCTCAACCAGTGGGCCAGGGTCTCAGCGTGCAATCTAGTGGGAGGCGGAGCTACTGCTAAAGTGTCAAATTAAATGAAGAATATTTTTGGGGTAACTTAAAAAGCTAGTTTATATCTAAATATGCTTAACAATTCACATGAATAGAAAAGGGATTGATGCATTACTTAAATGAACAGTTACGTTTAAATCACCTAGCCAATCACAAATAATCAACAGGTAGAGAGGAGCATCTTGAGTCATTCTTCGCGAGTTAACATTTCGTTGGATGCAGTGATACAACATTTATGCGGGAGAGAAACCTGCGGCAATATAATCTCTAAATCAGGTGGTGAGGAAAAACATAGCATTTGGAGTCATAACAGCAAGCAGGGATGGGTGACAGAAAACAGAATATCCTACATTTATCATTCCAGCTGACAGTGTCATAATACACAGCCCAGTATACCATTTCTCCTCTTTTGTGATTCTTTTGGTTTGGTCATTTATTTGAGAAGATTGTCCTCAGAATTTGTGATAAGACGGGAGTTGCACAAAACCGAGAATCCCTGATTCCGGAGATGAAACCGGAAGCGAACAGACCCAAAATCTGACTTGTTGAACAGAAAATTAATTTGCTGAGTAAAATGTTATAATTACAGATGAGAGAGATGGCAAAAAACAACCTAATTAAATAGTGGAAAGTTCCTCAAACTAAGTTGGAAACTGGAATTGTTCAAAGGGGACACGGACCGATGAAGAAGTATATTCATCCCTCTCCAGTTGACACAAAGAAAGACAGACGAAGATATAAAGTACACAGAGTATAATGAGTTTGCCATTCAAAGAAATGAGTCTTTTGGATTTGTCTGCTCAGCCATTACTTCCCATGCTCCTTCCCAACTTTATCTCATTACAAACTAATTACTGTTGATTACAACACAAGTATGACAGGCATCACTGCATCGCCAGAAAAGACCGACTCACAGCCGGTGTTAATAACAGTGAACCGGTGGTGATGGCGTCACGTGCGTGTTAGGCTACACCTGTCAGCATACGACGGTGAACCAAAGAAATATCTGGAGATTTGACACAAATTGCTACCCGTGCCAAAAAAAGAACGGAGAAACAAAATGTAAATGAGAGGAGAGAGAGAGGGCTGGAACTTTTTCAGTTTAACCTTTAGAAAAAAATAAATGTTCCGTTTACTCCAACCTTGGCGTCTGCCGCGATTCACCCGCGAATCATTTCGCTGCAGTGTTGTGTGCCAGGGGTCTTGGCACGACACGCTGTAGACGGCACAGTTAATGACACAAAGGTCCTCGGAGCGTCGTCCTAATGGAGCCCTCGCGATGCACTAAAGGGGATAAAGTGGCCACGCATGGCGCTGTGAGCTTTGACGTTCCGCTTTAACCAATTCCACCCACATGAGGCTGAGTCAGGCATCCACTACTGATCCGCGCCCCTTCTGTTCACTTTACATTTTCTTTTTGTTCGGCAGACAAAAGGATAACAAAAAAAAAAACACGGGGCGTAATACGGCGTGCGGAGACCGTATCATCTCACGCCGCAGTGAGCGAGAGGAGTAAGGCGAGACAGTTGAGAGCTTTTCGCAGTCACCCTCAAGTGCCTCCTCCTTCATACTTGAGCTGCAGACCACACGGCCCGTCCTTCACATCGCTTCTGCCGTCTCCTGCAAAAGCTACCGAGATCCGGCGAGCGTTCGCGCTGTAGAAGCTCCCTGAGATACTCGCTGGAGCTGAACTGTAGGTGAGATGAAAAAAACACCTGAAAGTAGTTGAAAGGATCAGCGGCGTGACGCCGAGTCCAACGACGGCGCGGCGCCGCCTTTAAAAAAAAGCATCTGAGTCACGAGGCCCCCGCCGCTCAGAGCTCGCGGGCTCTTGTAGGATCTTTGGGGCTTGCCGCGGTATAATCTGGCCTCAAAGCCCCCGCGTACGTACCAGGACACGCAAGATATATTTATATATCTTGCGGGGGGTAGTTACTAAATGGAGAGTTCGGTCCGAGCAGCGACGCGCTCACGCGTTTCTCAGAAGTGGAGATGTCGTCCGGTCGAGCACCGGGTCGACCACGACAAGGAGGTGTCTGGTATGAGCTCTTAAGGTGGAACTGTGGGATACGCACGGACAGAGGTGAGTGAGTGGAGGTGTGTGGGTGACTTACGTCGATGTAGTTGGCGTTGACATAATCGGAGCTGGGGTCGGCGAGCAGAGAGTGGAGCTTGACTCGATGGCGATCATCTGAAATGCCCCCCCCCAAAGAAAATGTGGCTTTTAATAATACAAAAACAGATCTCAGTCTGTCAAATGAAATGAAGGTGATGGTGTGGAGAGAGAGGGACCTGACATGCAGTAAAAAAGTCCCAGACGCCAGAAGCGACGCTGGGGTTATATAAGAGGTCCAACATCATTAATATCAATACCAATGACACTGTCCTCAACAACATAATCACAGAGACAAGGCGTTGCCACAACATTGGTAAAAAGAGTCTGACACGAGCAGTCAAACAATCACACAGATTATTGCAAATACAGGTGCAAGGATCCAATATTTCTCTTGACTGATATCTATTGTGATAGCTAAACAAAGAGCGTCTGCCGAGAGCGAGTATTGATCTGACACCAGTGCTCTCCCACTCTGCAAACCTCGGTACGTGGAACTCATCCGAGGCGAGAACAATGTCAACCAAAAGACAAGATTGCCAACGCAATGAAAGTCGAATTCAAGCGTTAATAATTCGGATTGATCCTTCGGGGGTCTGTGATGACACCCGGCTCAAACACAGCAAGTAGCGCACCTGGAGAGTTTCATACCTCTGGGTTTCAGTGCAGAGTTTGATCCTCTGAATATTACTTCTGAGGCGTTCCCTCAATGACGCGGAAAGAACATCGAAACTACGACGACATTAAGCTAACAATATATTTTAAACGCTGTTTTACAGTGAACACTATTTGCATCCATAAAGACCAAGGTGTTTTTGTTTTTTAAATACCCGAGTTGTCATCAGCTGCTACTTCATGTGCTTTACTTGCATTTAAAACTAATTACAGAGAAGTTGTTTTAACAGTTAAAGCCGGCCGGGTCTGTGATAAAAACCTGCCTCCCTTTTCTAAAAGCTTCTGCCACCACTTTAATAACTTTTAATTGTAATTAATCCAACCGTAACTGTATCACGGTTTGTTTTTCCTAGAATCAACGGTCATTCAACTGGGAGCAAGAGTAATTACCGGGAGGTGTTAACAGACTTTTAAGACGCGGTAGCAGCCTAGTTTAGTGTATTAACTGGATCCCCATCAGCTGATCCGGGGTCCACACAAAGAACTAAACGGAACACATGCAAAACATGACGGGAAAAACAAACGTTTTGAAAACAAATTTGAAAATACTACAAACAGAATAATAAAATAGTACAGTCAGATACTTAGTTTAGTGGAGGACCAGGATGTGCATCGTGCAGTGCCTCCATAATGTATACAAAGAAGGATCAGATGACGACAAAGGCAAAAACCTCAACTGCTTAATGGCCTGAGGTGCGCCTTTGATAGATTTTTTTTTTGACCGATTATTACCTGAAGGAGTTTTATGAGGAGGTAGCACATTCCAAGCAGTAATTGCACGAAAACTAACTGTATGTTTGGGGAGGTTTGTTCTTGGGGTTGGAGGTATGAAGTGAGCTTGACTAGTGTTCCTTGTGTGATGGTTATATCTGTTACATGTGCACTACCGTTCAAAGATTTGGGGTCACCCACCCAGACAATTTCATGTTTTCCATGAAAATGCACTTTTATTTATCAAATAAATTGAAAAATGAATAGAAAATCTAATCAAGACATTGACAAGGTTAGTTTTTTGTTTGAAATATTTTTTTTTTTTCTTCAAACAAAGTTCATAGAAGGCCAGTTTTATAGCTTCTCTCAACAGCATAACTGTTTTCAGCTGCGCCAACATAAACATGGTTATCAAGGGTTTTATACCCCTCCGTTAGTCTTCTAAGGCGATAATGCAATGAACATTGGAGATGGGCCTCTGCACACCTACGTAGAGATTTCATTAAAAACCAGACGTTTCCACCTAGAATAGTCATTTACCACTTTAACAATGTGTAAAGTGTATTTGTGATTAATTTAATGTGATCTTCATTTTTTTTAAACAGTGTTTTACTTTGAAAAATAAGGACATTTCTAAGTGACCCAAAACTTCTGAACAGTAGTGTATATTGTAACTGATTATTAAAAAAGGTGTCTGATTAAATATCACCGTTCTGGAAAACACGAGAAGGCTATAGTGAAGTTTAATTGTTCGTTGTTTTTGAACACTGGAGCCATAACCTGGCAGCTCAGGTTTTCAGCCAGTTGTAGTTTATTTACGTCTTTCTTAGCAGCTGCTGACCAGATGAATGGAGAGAATAGCAGGGGACAAAAGACCAGACGAACAATAGAGTGTTAAATAAGCAGAGCGCGGTAGCGGCGTCGTTAAATCCTGATGTATTTTACAGTGTGTGCATAAACAGCTATAAATGTTACGGTGTGCCGTAACCTGCAGTGCGATGCGGCCTGAATCAGAGCCAGCTCGGAACAGCGTTAGTGCTTCTGGCCCACGGCCTCACGGTACTTACGGTTAAGCAGGCTGTCGTTCCTTCCTTTGGTCTTGTCCTTCTTTTTCGTGACGTCCCAGCCATCGAAAAAACTCTGCAGAGGAAAAAGAGATCACGCGTCGAGCGTTAATCAGACGACCTATTACATCATCTCCAGACGCGCGGTAGAAACGACTTTGCTGGATGCAAACTCCAAAGTGTTATCCCGAGGTTGTCTGAGTAACTTCTCTATTATAGCATCTTGCCAAGTCATCAACAGACATCTGCCACAACATAGCGGGGAGAGGCTGAGGCGGAGAGGCGACGCGCGGCACTGAGAGATGGCTGCGGCCTTGAGGAGGCGACGGAGGAGGAGGAGGAGGAAGAGGAAGAGGAAGAGGCCATTCTCCTTCGACGCAGACACCGCGGGGCTCGCCGCCTGAAGAAAAGGCATTGCTCTATAATACCGGAGTGTTAAACTGCTAAATTTGGTGACAGCTGTTTATTGGCACCGCCATCTATTAAGTCCGCTCGGCGCCACGAGATGCGTCATTGAGTTTAAATCGATTCTATGTGTGAGAGAAGAGAGCGGGATGGAGAAAGATATATGTGCGTGACACGTGAGCCCAGATGCTCCGGGCTCGAGTCGGGTGGTATTGCGTCGCATTTTAAGCCGCGGCCTGATCTCCCCGCTACAGCCACGCTCTCACAACGGCGTCTCTCGTCTGCAGCCAATCCACCCTGAGCGAGGGAGGGAGGGGCCATAACGGGCCCACCTGAGACCCCCTGCAGACCAAAGCCAGCGGATCAGGGGATTGCCTCCGTCTCTGGACCCCTCACAGGTGATGTCTGACGCAATCCTGCTTAACGCGCCCCAGAGCTATAATCAGGGTTCTTACACATTTGGACCAATGGATTTCCATGACTTTTTCATGACTTTTCCATGACTTTTCACCAAATTTCCATGACCAAACTGAAATCTTGGTATAAACATGAACAATTTAGAAAATGTTGCGTATTGATTGCGTACGCCGGCTTATATTTTGAGCGTCTTTCTTTAAAAATCACATTAATTATTTCAAACTCGTTGTAAATGTGATTATAACAAATTTCCATGACTTTTCCAAAACCTTTATGATTTAAGTTTTTTCCATGACTTTTCGAGGCCTGGAAAAGACCATTTTAAAATTCCATGACTTTTCCAGGTTTTCCATGACCGTACGAACCCTGTATAATTCATTTATTTCCCCTCCATTAGTTTTTTAGTTGTAGTGTGACATGGTCGACACTGAAAGAAGAAACTCTGTCTTTACGCATTCATGAATTAATTATTGTTTATTGATGACCCAGCTGGCAGAATTAGCAGGCAAATCCAACAGTTGTCTTCATTTTTTTATTCAAACGATGGAAGAACGCCAAATCTTTGTTGTCGCTTTGTTCCCGTCTAAAGAAGTGAGAAAATACATTGTTTGTGCTCGTTTAACCATCAGAGCTGTTCCAACCTGGTGTCGACGGCGGGCCACATGCAACGCCGCCCACAGGAGACGTTTAATGGTGTGTTTACTTCGCACAGCTGATTGCAGCGGAACGGATTTTGACACAAATAAATCCTTATATGAGAGCAAATACAGCGTTATTTGCACAAATGCAGAGTTATTTGCACAAATACAGAGTTATTTGCACAAATACAGAGTTATTCGCAGCGTTGGAATTTGCCAACAGATTAGTTTGAGGTCACTCAGAAATGGACGACCTCAATCTAGCACTAATCTATTTTTTCGTGTTGCTCACAGTTCTTTAAAGCCGCATTGATCCACTTTCTTATCCACTTGGGGGTAGTAGAAAAACACATATCTCAAATGAAGCTGTTATTTGTTGTTGTCATTTTTTAACGCAGCTTTAATGATCCGACGTAAGGGTTCCTTCACAAAATGTTGAAACACAAATGTCAGCAGGAATACTTTAATTTAAATCTAAAGGATCAAACTGGAGACGGCAACTGGCCCAATGACTTTGTGAGAGCTGTTTGGATGTTGGGTGCAGTGTTGAGGGGAAGCTGCATTTCCAGGTGAAAACAAGATGACAGATTTATCCATAAGAGGGCCGCATCCGTCATGGAGGATGAGATGTTTTCTGGGAATGTATTTATTTCACTGGCTGTGCGTTCAGATGTTGGCGTATAGTTCCCGACCGATAGGGGCCAGACTCATAGACGACCCCCCTTCCCCTGCCCACCTCCACGTCTGGTTTTTAATAAAATCTCTACGTAGGTGTGCAGAGGCCCTCCTTCATTGCGTTATCGCCTTAGAAGACTAACGGAGGGGTAGAAAACCCTTGATAACCATGTTTATGTTGGCGCAGCTGAAAACAGTTGTGCTGGTGAGAGAAGCTATACAACTGGCATTCTTTGAACTTTAAGTTTGAAGAACAAATATAATATTTCAAACAAAAAAATAACCTTGTCAATGTCTTGATTAGATTTTCTATTCATTTTTCCATTAATTTGATAAATAAAAGTAAATTTTCATGGAAAACATGAAATTGTCTGGGTGGCTGACCCCACATTTTTAAACGGTAGTGCACATGTAACAGATATAACCATCACACAAGGAACGCTAGAGTCATAGACGACCCCCCTTCCCCTGCCCACCCCCCCATAATGCCTTGCAACATGTCTGATCAATGGCAGCGGCCCGACCCTGTGGGAAATAAGGGTTATGAAGTCTGACAGCGGTATGCACGCTGATCCCCCCTCATCCTGTTTATTTCTCCAGGCGATGGGGAGCCAGATCGAGGAGTGGGAAAGTCACCCACATATTGATTTTGCTGGAGGCGGATCTTCATGAACCCAAAAGGTACATCTGGCTTCTTCCAGGTGGATAAGCAAAAATGATGTGAACGTTCACTATATGTGCATTCAGTAATGAGCTTTGTGCTTTCGGTAATGCAGAAAATAAAAACATATACACACAAAAGTCTGAGGCTTATTTTAAGTGAATGAGGCATGTGCTGTTGTCTCATTCAAGTAAACAGTAGCTGTACAACAGTGTGGATTCTTTTACACTATCGTCTTATAAAGGATGTAGCCCGTCACGAAATGTGCTCCGAAGGTGATTATCGGCTCTTCTGTCATTAGTTTCTCCACCTTTCAACAGATGATGAGGACTTAAAGCGACACTATGTAACAATTCCTACCTTAAAATAACAGCTTGAAAAGAATGGTGCCGCTACAATGACTTTTAATATGTTGATTTGCGACTCCACCACTGCCATCGGGGTCTGTGGGGAGAAAACTCCTATGTAACATTTTGGAGCCGCCCGGTACTTGGACCTGCTTTCTGTCAGTGATTACATAACGTCACATAGTCCAGTCCACGCTCCAGGTGACTTTTTATTTGCTCCGCTACGCAACGCGTAGAGACAGAGAGACATGCTGCTGTGGAGACGATCAATCAATAACAGACGTTTAGTTTAATAAAAGAACAAAGATGTCTTTAAGAAAGGGACCTGACATTACTTCTGCTGTAATCTGGTGCGATAGAGAAAGTTACAGAGTTGCGGGCGGAGATTTTTGTATTTTACTCAAAAGAGCCATATGCGTCACCGGAAGAGCCATATAGGGCTCGAGAGCCAGATGTTCACGACCCCTGATCTATAACTGGGTATTTACGACACTGAAGTAAACGTTAAATACCTGAAGGGGGCGCTACAAGGGGAAAACGACATAATGGGGGTTTAACTTACACCTGCTCTGTGGAGATGTCCATCTTTAGTCAAACCCGTGGAGCCTGAGACCTAAAGTACACACAAGTAGCACACAAGTCCATCTTTCTCTTCTTCCCTCCTACCTCGTATTCTTGTTTGAAGCCGTATCCCTCGGCCGTCTTCATCTGGTTGATGTGCTGGAGGAGGTCGGCCACCCTCACCGCGGGGTGCAGCTGGCCCGTGTGGTACGGCGAGCTCTTCCGGCGGCAGTGGCGGTGGGGCGAGCCGCCCAGCAAGCTGCTGGACTCGTTGACGGAGCTGCGCTGCTCGTCTGGGAACAAAGACGCGGACGGTTTACGGCGCCGCTGACGTGATTATGCACGCGGCGACGCGGAGCGGCTTCTTTCCCCTCCTTCTTTCCCCGCAGAAAGTAATGTTTTGAGCGCCGTGTATTTGTATGGGTGCGTGTGTTTTATTTGCATAAGTAAAAAAGTATTAAACCGAATCGCATGAAATTTGGTGGGATGATTGGTTATTATTATAGATTATAGATTTTGGGATTGATCGGGTCAAAGGTCAAGGTAATGAAAAGGTCAAAATCTTTTTTGAATCAAATGAAATTTAGTGGGACTGTTGGGTATTATCCGGGGACCATTTGATTCGAGTTTGGGATTGATCGGGTCAAAGGTCAAGGTCATGAAAAGGTCAAAATCTTCTTTTTACCATAGCACAGTACATTGTTATGTTCATAATGCAATGCCCAATCTTGTGATATGCGAAGGTATGCGCTCTACCGAGTGCCCGTTCTAGTTTTTTTATGTAAAGTTGGGAGTGGGAGGTGGGGGGAGTCAGCGAGGTCTGACCGGCGCCGCAGAATATTCAAACAGACGAGAGGCTCGCGAAAAAGATGTCTCTGTGGAGAGCAGCCTGCGCTCCGGCAGAACAGATTGGACACATGCTTGGGAGTAAACACGGCTGAAGGTCAGGCGGGAGGGATCGTCGTCTCTCCAGACACCCATATGTTCCTCGCGGTCGTCTTACTTCGAGCGTTGCAGCCGCTGGCGTCCATGAAGGAGTGGGCCATCCTCTCGTCCTGCTGGAGGGTGCTCTGCTCCGTCATGCTGCAGTCTAAGGAGCTCAGCTTCCGACTCTTCTCCTGCCTGTAGGACATGGCCGCCTTGTTGATGGCCACCTTCTTCCTACTGTAGAGATGCAGAGAGAGGCAGGAGGATAAAGAGAGAGAAAGAGAGAGATAGAGGGGGGGGCAGGGAGTAATAATAGACAGAGGACAGCAGAGACGGGACAGAATGAGAGAAAGACAAGTAAAAAGATAAGGGAGAAAGGAAAGGAGGACCGGTGAGGAGATGAGAAATTGGACTGAGGGGGGAATATAAGGGCTACGAGATTGAAACTGGACGAGGGGGAAAGTGCGATTTGGTGATAGCAAAAGAGTGTCAGGGGGTGGAGGTGGGGTTGTGGTGGAGCGAAGGAGGAGAAGAAGGAGGGGGGGGGTCTACACTGGAGGATGGGGTGGAGATAGCAATGCTCATTTCCACTCTAGTGATCCTAGGGACTACGAAGGGCAAGCAAGGGGAAGATGGCGTCAGGATGCCGGGGCGGGAGATGGAGAAAGGAGTAACTTACGGGTAGTAAGGGTAAGAATAGAAGTCCCTTCTGATTAGCATGAGGGAGGAGGAGAGGAGAGAGACAGAGAGTGAGGAGGAAAAAAAAGAGAGGTGACTATGGTTTATCAAGATGGTCATCAGAAAGATAAATGAAGATGCTCAGTGGGTTGGAATGTTCCTGGCAAGCAATCATGGAGCAGGACCACAGCTTAGAGAATGAAGGGAGGGCCGGCGGCGCGCCCAAACTCAAGTACGCCCGTCAGTTTGTAACCCCGGTGTAACTACAACCCAAATGCCTGATGGAGTTTTTTTACTTTTAGTATAAAACTTTGCTTTCTGATGGAAGTAAATATAAAATTGTTAAGAAAATGATGATGTACACTACTGTTCAAAAGTTTGGGGTCACCGAGAATATTTTGTGTTTTTCATGAAAACTCACACTTTTATTTATTAAATAAATACAAGATTAATACAAAATATAGTCAAGACATTGACAAGGTTAGAAATAATGATTTTCATTGGAAATATTAATGTTGTTCTTCAAACGTGTCGCTCAAAGGAAGGCCAGTTCTAGAGCTTCTCTCACCAGTATAACTGTTTTCAGCTGCGCTCACATAAAAAGGGTTTCAATGTCAAGGAATAATCTGTTTGTGGAAAATGCTAAATAAAAAGTTATAATAAATAAAGGGTTTCAAGGGGGTTCTACCCCTCTACTAGTCTTCTAGGGCAATAACACAATGTACCACTAGAAAACTGGAGATGGGCCTCTACACACCTCTGTAGAGACTTCATTAAAGAACAGAGAATAGTAATTTACCACATTAACTATGTAGAGAGTGTATTTATGAAGAATTTAATGTAATTTTCATGGGAAAAAACTGTGTTTTTTTTCTAAGTGACCCCAAACTTTTGAACGGTAGTGTATATGACAAAAGTTAAATTCAATATTTTTAACTTGAGAATAAAGAGGGTGGAATTAAATCTTAGCTGGGAGCCCTAGTCCCAAATAAAACTGTACAACTTGTTGACTTTCATCACTCACTGGAGCACCATTACACATCAAAGTTTTTCAATGTTACTGATTTTGCAAAAACTGTATGTAAAATGTATGAATCAAAAGACTTTTATTTATACTTGTGCCCGTTTTTTAAACAATGTATTACTAATGGAAGCTTCGTATTTTTTTAAGGTTTCCGTATAGGTTAAACCTGCATTAATGTATTTAGGAGGCTGATGTCTTAACCTCTTCCTTTAGTGACAGTTGTAATGCATAGTAACTTCTCATGTAAACATCAGAGAACCATGTTTAAATAACTCACGTGTAACTTATATTATTAAATCTATCGCATTATTTACAACAGCGTAAACAAATCTGGATTTAAAAGTCTTTGAATGTCTTTCAAAAGGGTTTACAAGGTCAATCCTAAACAGTGTAACGAGGCATCCTTTAAGACTAGAAAGGTATTTCAATTAAAAATAAGGTATAGGAATAAAAGGGGTGGATGTGTCTAAAAAAAACAATCCGATTGTCTGCAAATAAAGTTGCTCGCTCCTCCGCTTGCAGAAAGTTTGAAGTCAACCCAAAGTTTTGGCGTGCTGCGTTTCCTCTTTTCCACCGCCTGTATTTGACCAGAGTCGTGCTGCGGGGGAGCTCCGATTTTACGATCGACGACGGAACCAAAAACATATTTTACGGATGCAGTCCAACTATAAATGAGCGACGATATCTGGTGGCTAAATATAAACACGTCCGCTCCCGTTTCCTCCAACGCGGCTGTCTGGCTCCTTTTTCTTCGTGCCTGCGAGATAGGGCCCGATGAATCTTATCAGTCACTGCCTTCTTCCAGACATCCCATTCACTCTCCCTCTATTCTCTGTGAGACAATAACTCGGGGGCAGAGAAGTTCCTCTCCTCCCCCCCCCAAAAAAAAACAAAAAAAACAGCAAAAACAACCTTCCTAACCAATTACTTGCCCATCCACTGGCACCTCACAGCTGCTCGCCTCATGTAATTGAGTGGGCAATGGAATAACATGCCCCTTGATGAAATATTTCACACTCAGACGAGTGTTCCTCCGTCGCCCCCGCGAGCGCGGAGAGAATACACTGCTGGGTGCGATCCGACGACATCGTTAATTTGCAGGTGGAAGGCGGCCAACGCTCGCAGTGTAGAGCGGGCAGCATCTGAATGTGCTCAGTCAATACGCAGACCTTGAAATTAAAAGATGAGATGAAACACAAAAGCCTGGCCGAGGCAGCGGTGGGAGAATTTTGGGATTAATGCTGTACCGTCCCACTAGCTCTGGTTGTAATTCACTCCCATTGCCAAATGCTTTCTTTCAATAGACCCGAGCTGCCAAGTGGGATAGAGATCAATTCACTCCTCTGCAGAGGAACAATAGGACTTAGGACCGTTAATGTTTGCCTCCGGAAAAAGTCTCTGGAACTGCGGACACACAAAGACATCTTCGCAGCCACTTACCCCTTCTTGACGATGATGACGATGGCCCCGAGGAGCAGGATGAGGACCACCAGGCCGCCGGCGCAGGCCCCGAGGATCAGGCCCATGTCTTCGGCATGCTGGGACACCTCCAGAGCTCGCTTGGAGTCCTTACAGGCGGCTGCACCGAGTGACAGAGGAGGCGAGGAAGAGGGTGACTCTCACTGAGGCCACATTTACACATAGCCGGTATTTACAGAAACAAATATTTCTGCCCCTCCGTTTTCAAAAATAACGTTGTACACACAAGATCGTTTTCAAAAAAGTTTCTGTTTATATGAACCCGCATAAATACGCCGTCCGCATAGGACGCTCACATGACGTGAAGCATTTTTAGTCGCATACTGTGACGTTTGACAACCTAAAACTCAGTTTGACCTCGTTCACACGCAAACACAAAAACTGAGTTTTCAGAAATCTCCACTTTGGCCGGAGTTTTTAGAAATAATCGTTTTCCGTGATAAAACCTCTGTTTTTGTGTAAATGAAAGGCCAAAACGCATGAAAACATATGCGTTTTCACATTGTGTAAACGGGGTCTGAGGCATCCACTGGGAAGGCCAGGTCGGCTGTAGTGGTTGCAGTAGTGGTTGGAAGTTAATGAATCATTGTCACGCTAATTTCAGCATAATTAACGAAACAATTTCAAAGCAGATTGGCAGTCTATGCCAGCCACTGGCTGCCTGATGGTAAATCTGAAAATTAATATCATGGAAAAAATAAATGAGATGGGGTTCTTCTTCTACAGATGGAGAGCCCATCCAGATGACTCAAGGAACGCATTCTTCTACCTACACCTAGTGGAGGTTTCTAGCTATGTACATTGTGTTGATTTCATTAATCCAGATTTTGGGGTGTGGTAATGTAATTGCACACAAACATGGATTGGCGTTTACATCACAGAGGCTTTCTGAGTTAAACCTAATCTCAGGATTGGTTTAGCTAGAATAGGCCCTTTGAGCGAGACAGTTTGCCTCCTTCACAGATTCTACAAAATATTTTTTCAAATAGATTTAAAGATAAAAATAAAGAAAATATCTTAACAAAATCCTGACTGTGATATTTGCTGCTACAGCAGTGCACTTGATTTTGTATTTAGTAGCATAGTCCGTACATCTCGCGGAAGTGTGTGTATGTGTGTTTACTCGTTAATTGACATCCTACAGCTGTGACTGAAATCGTAGGCTTCACACACTTCTCATCTTTTTGCATCGTTAATACTGACAGGTGCCGGTGTGAATCTTCAGATCGGAAAAAAAAACATCCCCTCGCGCCGTCGACCGTGCCGTGAAAACACCGCCAATACTCGTCTTTCATCCGTTTCACCTGTTGCACCCCGATCCGATACTTAAATCACCTGTAAAAAGTCAGCTTCTTCATAGTCACCGCGCATCCAGTTGCCCGCAGATAACATTTCCGTAGAACTCTTCACAGCGATACACTTCAAAGGCCGCAGCTCACTTTCAAGTCTAATTTAGATAATGCGCGCCAGGCGATGGATGCAAAAAGGTCGGGCGGTGTTGTGGATTGCCGTCTTTTACAGGAATCTCGGCGCGCTTATTGCTTTATGGCGGGATAAGGATCCCCGCTCTGTGCCGTTAAATGCAGCAGCATGGGGGGGGGGGGGGGGGGGGGGGGGGAATTCCAGCGCGGTGTGTTCGAGGTCGCCTGCAAATCTACTTTGAGCCTTCACAGGAGAGACAACAGTCAGCCAGCCTGCGTATTACTTATTATTTGACAGTATCTAAGCCGGCGCTATTTCCCACAATTTCATTGCCCTGATATCGGGGGAAACGTCTGCGAAGGGGGATTTAAACATGTTTGGCCCGGGAGAGACGACAGACACCGCGGTTATCTGAGCAAACTGATGCGTGCTCTCACTCAGCTCTTCTCCCTCCCAGCCATATGTCACCGTCGCAGTGCATTTCTCTCTGTGTTCCCATCTCAGCCACCTCCAGAGCATGAAATCTCCCTCTATGAATCATCTGGGCTCCCTGTTGTGTTACACCTAATTGTGAAAAATTGCTATTAAGTATGAATGGATTGAGGGAGCGTTGTTACTCTTCTGGCGCCGTGTTCATTCATTAACGAGACGACTGGCTGACGAGAAGAACAAATAAGGCGGGGAATGAAAATACACGCAGAGCGGGGGAATCGTTTAAAGGGGACATGTTATGAAAATTCAACTTTGTTAGTGCTTCTATACGTTAATTTGGGTATCTGGCATGTCTCCCAACACAAACTCTGGAAGAAAACAACTCAGGCGGCTTGTTGTGGTTCCTCTATGTCAGAAACGATGTGCTTGAGTACGTCAAATGGGATCACCACCAACGTCTAGGTAGATGTTGGCATTGGAACGTCCCCCACCACCACTCAACCCCCCCAGTTCCGAGATGGTTCCATGACCTGGCGCCATAAGTTAGGGTGACCAGACGTCGTCTTTTCCCAGACATGTCCTGTTTTTAAGACCTAAAAGATGCGTCCGGCAAGGATTCCAAAAACGTCCAGAATTTTGCTTTGTCAGATATTTGTGTTTCTCTTTTCACAAACTAGTATTTACACCTTACACGTTTTGGCGGGAGCTCTGACGGTAAAGAGAACAGTCATTGGTCAACCGATCTCAGGGTTGCCAGATACACGATAATTACCCTCCAAATAATACAACCATGTTGAGCCGTTGGTACGATACTTGACCATTTCCAATCTGGCAACACGGAGCACCTCGCCCACTCAGAACAGGTCAATCTGTGGGGAGGTTTTTTTGACAGGGTAAAAAGGCTGTTTGAAATGATTCCTGTGGTATTTTGACCAACATATGTTACAAACATTACATTAAGACCCCAAGGAACCAGATCAACTTGTGTGAAAATGGGCATAATGTGTCCCCTTTAAGGGGTCTCGGGCCTGCATCGACACGTTCGGCAGAACAATTGAATTTCTGTATTTTTTTGTGATTCCTCACGTGGGGGAAGGTTGTCCACGTTTGTGTGAGGCTGAAGAAAAGAAGCTTCACAGCGAGATGATAGCTGCTGGCGGACAACGCAGCCAGGCAGACCGGCCGTAATCACGCAATTAATGCCGGCTGACTCCATTTGGCTTTGAGGGGCCCAAAAATGGGTTATCACAATAAATGTCATTGCACTGAAAAATAAAGTCAGCCGTGGTTCTGCGAGGAGATATCCGCCGAGATAGCGTCGCGCGGCACATTACGGAGGATTTTTCTTGGTAATGCGTTTTATGATGACCCCGATGGAGGCCATAAGCTGAAATGTGCCGGTGTAACGATAAAGTTGTTCTTGTGTTGCGAGAGTTTTGACCTCTTCTGGAAATATAAAAGGCAGTCAGGAACGGTCTTAAGAGGGTCTTTGTCAGACGGAAGTGTCATTGACACGAGCGCCTCGCAGATAATAAAATGAAGTAGCGAATAAAATGTGTATTTCTGAGAGCGGCGGGACGGTGAGTGTGGCGTAATCCTGTTGCGAGCGCGGAGGAAACGCACAGAATGCAATTTCAGACTTAACGGCACGTCGACGGGAAAAAATTAAAACGGTGGCGGAGCAGAAATAAGAAAGTGACCAAAATGTGAGTCACAGTTTTCCTTATTTGAAAGCCACTTATCTTAATATACAAGCTGGTTTTCAAACGAAGGACCGGGCCACTTCATTCAACTGTCGCACGAGATTTTTTAAGCTAAATTTTTCGTACAAACGCTGCACAGGCTGATTGTAAATGTGGCGCTCTTCTCCGGGCTGAGCTGACGTGAATGAAAGCTCTCGTGGCGAATCGTTCGCTGGCGAGACCAATTTGATGTGATTTGCAAACACGTTCACACTGTTCGCCGTGTCGGCTAATGTCGGCCGTGTTTTCGTCTGAGGGAAAAAACAGAAAGAAAGAACAAGCGCTCGTGTGGCAAGGTATAAAAGAAAAACACAGAAAGAAACCACACACACACACACACACACACACACACACACACACACTCCCACCAGCTCGGCCAGGTGTTCTGGTATCTGTGTGTGGGAAGCTGGTGAGAGGAAATGAAAAGTATCCAGGAATCTCTGTGGCCCCTCTGGAGGGAGATCGGCGTGTCCGCTGGGCCGGCCCCGGTCGTGTATGCGCAATTACAGTAACAACATTTAAAAGATAAAAGAAGGAGAAAAAAATGGCTCCTATCAATGAACCCGCAACCCTTCCTCTTCCCTTCCGCTCACGTGACACGCCGGAAGACAAAAAAGTAAGGCGGAATTCTTTGATGTCATCGCACTTCAGATAAGAAAGAGTTCAGGGGAGAGAATCCAATTTAACTGGCACTTTTTTTTTTGCCAGAGCACTACAAACTTCAGACATAATTCAGCGGGGAACAAGGGGTGGGGTGTGTGTGTGCGTGTGTGTGTGTGTGTGTGTGTGTGTGTGTGTGTGTGGGGGGGGGGTTGCACTTCATTTCACCTTCTGCCTCTCTGCCTCTCACCCATTGTTTGAACTGAGAGCCTTCTATCCGTGTCTCTCTCTCTCTCTCTCTTGAGCAAACACCCCTGGTCACTTCCTCTCTCAGGGAGGAGAAGAAGCAGACAAAAAAAGGATACGTTTTCTGCAATCTTGGATTTCAAAGGCATCCGAGCCCAAGAGGGGTTTGCTCAAAATGTCAGTGTCAGTGATTCAAGATGAATGTGGGGGGTGGGGGGTGGGGTGTGTGTGTGTGTGTGTGTGTGTGGGGGGGGGGGGTGTCTGCGTTCACCTCCTGTGTCTCTAGTGCGGGCGGATGGCACCGGGCGTCTTCGCTGCACCACCCCAAAACAACACTAAGTCCGCTCCAAATCCCCTGAGCGGCCGCAGCCTGAGCCGAGGTGACCGTGAAGCCCGTGACCTGCACCCCGCACCGCGGAGATGAAACCATCGGAACCGCATACGGTTACGATCAGCAAAGAGTGACACAATGTCACTCTTTTCAGCATCATGTTAACCGGGAAGAAGACTGATCTGTGGCCTCTGGCTTGCATTGTCAGGATATAGCTTTGTGTATATATATATATATATATATATATATATATATATATATATATATATATATATATATATATATATATATATATATATATTACGTATATATAACATATATATATATATATATAATTTTGGTTTTCACACCCACACAACAAATAAATGACAATAATAGTCCCGAGTCTAACCTCATTATCATAACCAGTTATTATAGTAATCATTAAAATCCTCTGATCAATATGTACCGCGGGATAGATTGCAACCACAAAGTAGCTCAGCAAAATATAACACACACCGTTACAAACACGACGGAGGTAAGATAATAACTGTAATGAGCCATGAACTTTTTTTTTTAACTTGTCTGACCGCTCATATGGACCCCAGTTGTGAAGCTGTCATTAATGTTCCCACAATCCTATATTTCCACAACGAAGCTTGTGAGTGAATAAGAAA
Organism: Liparis tanakae; assembly: GCA_036178185.1. NCBI lineage: Eukaryota > Metazoa > Chordata > Actinopteri > Perciformes > Liparidae > Liparis > Liparis tanakae. The sequence goes on from CM070106.1 coordinate 11,734,292, forward strand.
TTAGTGGGTAGAAATGTACCGCGCCTGTAGCGCCTGTAGCTCGGTAGCTTATAATAACACGCACATAAGAAGCCAGCAGGCAGCCTCTGCAATTGGGGTGTTTACGGCATGCTCAGCCATAATTAATTTGACGATGACGTTTCGATGTGTGGATGATCCGTGAGACACTTTGTGTTTTTAATTGTCAAAAAAGAAAGCAAGTGTTACCTTTGCGAGCGATCCGGATGCAGTTTATTCTGGTCTCCTGTGAGTGAAAGAAAAAGGCGGAGTTAATTAATTTGATTAGCAGCAAAGACCACGGTTCACGTTGATTAATTATGACTTGGTCTGTGGAAATGCACCGCCTCGTCTCAAAACCTGCACTGTGCGGGGGAAAGTCACACACACCTTTGTTACAGGGGAGGACATGATTAAAATGTCCGAGTGGATGACACCTGCTTGTACTTTGAGAGACCTCTGCTACCCATTGGCTCCACCCCCAACCTCCCGAACCCATTAAACAGCCACCTCTATGCCAGAGATAGAGCCATGTCATCAAATTAAGATTTAAAGAAGTTAAATCAGCCTTTATAGGCAATTATGCTGATCTGCGCTCCGAGATTGGAGTAAAAAAAAAAACTTTCACCTAAAACGGTTGCCAAATTAGCTTTTTTAATTGAAAATCTGTTTCAAGTGGATTCTCATCTACCCTCATCTCTCACAGTGACAGATACGTCATATTTACTCCCACGTGGGGGTGGTTAAAGCAGCAGCAGGTAGCGTGTCATGTGACATCCCGTCCTCTGTCAAGGTGGGCTTTTTTTTAAGCTACACCAGAAGCTCGTCAAATAATTTGAATGCAACTGAGCGGCGGCTCTTGTGAAGAGGAAGGATATCCAGGACATTGGATCTCCATCCTTGGGGGGTGTTTCTGAAGCATACTTTTATATGAAATTGGATTTCAGTATTGGCCGTGCGTAGCAATTGTAATCCCTGACGAAATCAAATAAGGTTTAGTTTACAGCGTTCCCAGGAAATAATATTGTGAATAACAAAAATCCGTTGAGAGGCGGAAACACGTTTTGTTGTCCGAGTGTACATTAACGCGACATTGAGAGTTAGCCTGGTTAAATAGCACAATCTTGACATGATACGACATGCACTATTACATGCTTATTACATGCTTATTACATGCATCGACCGCGGCATTGAGATACAGGTTCTCGTTTATGGTCCTTTAAGCTCTATTTGAGGCGCAGCACAGTGTGTTGATAAGAGCAATAAAACTGAAGATGCTGCAGCTCTTTGTCGAGATGGAACAACAACGCACAGGGTTAGCGATGATCAGCTACGACTGATATTAACCGCTGACAGCGGCGTTCGCCATGACAGCGGCGGACAGCACTGTCTAAATGTGTGCGTTAGTTAATCTTTGCTCATAAAGAGAAAAAACAAGACGGATAAAAGATGTAATAATAGATGTGAGCTTATGAATCTGAAGCTGGATCAAACATAGATCAGAACCCAGTTCATCCAGTGATTCCAAACTGAGTGACGGTTCTTCCCAGATGAGATGTAACGATAAACGCAACAGAGGGTTGAATAGGAAATATTAAACGCTGGTATTTTCCTTTTTTAAGAGTAACAGATAGCCGTCATCTAGATAGTGACTCCTACAGACTTGATAGGGAGACGGCATACGTGGAGAAAAAGTGTGCGTTATATCCTGCTTGTGTGTCTCCGAGGAAACCGGCGGCACCAATAACACATATTTCAAGCCCCACTGAAGACACATCTGCCAAAGCAATACCGTTTCGATTCAACGGCGGCCCGTATGCGCCTCGTACATCTAATTCATCCGGGGTAATTGTCAAAATAATATTTTTCTATCTCCCGGAGCGGCACACAAAAATATCAACGGGGATAGGATCAACGTGAGATATGATATTGAGTTGGGTGCGTCGGCTCGGAGCCGCGACGGCGGCGACTTAAGTCGCTCTTTGGGGAGAGTCGTCACACACAGCGGTCTACGGACGGGTGAAGCGCGTTGCTGGTGTCAGGCCACCGGGGAAATTCCGGTTAAAAAGTCGGCCCCGACTCGGACCGGAGGCTGACGGACGGCCCACTTTGCAGGAAACCGGGTGAAGAACCGGATACCGGTGCATCCGGATGAGGAGCTGCAGCCAGGCGGGCGCACATCAGCTCCATATGGGCCTAATGGTTAAAACAGCATTTACTTTCACCGCTTCTGTGCACAGCGGAGTTCTCATTCGTGCTTCAGTCACTTTTCCAATTGCTGGAGAAGTTCCTCCTCAGGTTGTTTTTAAAGCTTGTGAGGCAATGTTGGGTGTTGGATTCTCCCCGCAGGGAGAAAACGTTTTTAAAGAGCTGGAATATGAGGGAATCTGACGACTGGTTGAAGAAAGGAGCACAAACATATTGTAAATATATCCTTAAAGCTGTTAGGATGCATTCACCAAATTGCTTTAGTGGGTTTTCAACAAAAATGCATGAAATACACTACTGTTTAAAAGTTTTGGGTGTGAGTTTTCCATGAAAACTCACACTTTTATTAATTAAATGAAAACAAGATTAATACAAAATATAGTCAAGACATTGACAAGGTTAGAAATAATGATTTTCATTGTAAATATTAATGTTATTCTTCAAACTTTTCGCAGAGCTTCTCTCACCAGCATAACTGTTTTCAGCTGCGCTTGCATAAAAAGGGTTTCAATGTCAAGGAATAATCTGTTTGTGGAAAATGAAAAATAAAAAGTTATAAAAAAAATGAAAAATAGAGTTTCAAGGGGGTTATACCCCTCTGCTGGTCTTCTAAGGCAATAACACAACACTAGAACACTGGAGATGGGCCTCTATACACTTCTGTAGAGACTTCATTAAAAAACTGAGAATAGAACCACATTAACTATGTATAGAGTGTATTTCTGATTAATTTAATGTCATTGGAAAAAACAGTCCTTTTTTTTCTTTTTTCTAAGTGACCCCAAACTTTTGAACGGTAGTGTATATTGTGCGGAATTGACCTGAAGAACAATGAACTCTGAGTCTGAGCTCTGGAAAAACAAAAAGCCCTGCCGGGCATCTGCACAGCTCTCACCCCTCTGAAGTTGCTGGTGGCCTGAAAGTAGATGAGGTAGTTCTTGGTGGGGTCCAGCGGGCTGTTCCAGTAGCCGTTGTAGGTGTGGTTGTCGCCCACGGTGAAGGGCGTGGCCTCGGGCAGACTGCTGGGGGCCAGCTCGGCCGTGTAGTAGTGCGGGGTCCCCTTGGCCTGCGCCTCGCTGTGAGAGTTGGCTGTGGGGAAACAGTCCACGCTGCCCAGCTCCCTCCTCCTCCTCTTACGGGAGCCGTCCTCCTCCACCACCACCACCTGGTAGGCACTGCGGAGGGAAAGGGTGGAGCTTAGCACTCCAGAACAGTATAGTAGGCTTGAAGCAAAGCAAACTGTCACATGTATACACATACATAGTGAAACAATCTTCATCGCTTATTATGTCTGTAAACTGAGATAAAAGTTCATAACATTCAGAGTAATTAGAGTATCTCAGTCCCTTTGTGTTTGGCTCTTGATGTAAGACCTCTCTGATTAAGCAGCGTCAGCACATTTTCAGATCTCAGAAATGAATGTGGTAAGCATAATATTCCAATTAATGACAGGAATGAAAGCCCAAACTAAGAAGCTAAGTTCCAAGTCACACAAATGCAAACTTTAAAATAGTTATTCAACACTTGTGATGGTGACCTAACAAAAAAGAATTATGTTTTTAAAGGATGCTTTATATTTAAGGGAGGCACTTAAAGTTGAAAAGAAAAACATAATAATCACAGTTGGTCCAGTCTAGAGCTTCTATTTGATGCTGAACACCAAAGCTTTGCCAAAATGGAGAATAACAGTCAAAAAACAACTAAACACATTCATTATTCATGTGAATTAGAATACACTGCACATCCAACTGTGTGTGTTCGTCGCATATCTGTGTGTCTGATCTACTTCACACCTGGTGAGTGTGTTGCTGGGGACCCGAGGGAGCGCAGCGTCAGAATTGGTGCTTTTTGGACTGGCGCCACGTTTAATATTTAAAACAAACTTTGAATAAACACGCCTACAGCGCTCTGTGCAGCAGCGTCAGGAATCTGCAGTCCAACAAGTCGTCTGCAGTTACTTTTTTCTGCTGGATGCCCAATATATATATTTATATATGTATGCTCTATATATATATATATATACAGTGGGGAAAAAAAGGATTTAGTCAGCCACCAATTGTGCAAGTTCTCCGACTTAAAAAGATGAGAGAGGCCTGTAATTTTCATAATAGGTAGACCTCGACTATGAAAGACAAAATGACATCCAGAAAATAACTTTGTCTGATTTTTAAAGAATTTATTGGTAAATTCCTCGGAACAATAAGTATTTGGTCAATAACAAACAAGCAAGATTTATGGCTCTCACAGACCTGTAACTTCTTTTTCAAGAGGTTCCTCTGTCCTCCACTCCTTACCTATATTAATGGCACCTGTTTGAACTCTATCAGTATAAAAGACGCCTGTCCACAACCTCAAACAGTCACACTCCAAACTTCACTATGGCCAAGACCAAAGAGCTGTCAGAGGACTCCAGAAACAACATGTAGGCCTGCACCAGGCTGGGAAGAATGAACCTTCAGTAGGTAAGCAGCTCGGTGTGAAGAAATCAACTGTGGGAGCAATTATTAGAAAATAGAAGACATACAAGACCCCTGATGGTCTCCGTTGATCTGGTGCTCCACGCAAGATCTCCCCCCGTGGGGTCAGGATGATCACAAGAACGGGGAACACAACTCCCAGAAGCACACAGGGGACCTAGTGAATGACCTGCAGAGAGCTGGGACCAGCGTAACCACGGCTACCATCAGTTACACACCACGCCGCCAGGGACTCAAACCCTGCAGGGCCAGAGGACATGTCCCCCTGCTGAGAGGACATGTCCAGGCCCGTCTGAAGTTCGCCAGAGAGCATCTGGATGATCCAGAAGAGGATCGGGAGAATGTTTTATGGTCAGATGAAACCAAAATATAAATTGTTGGTAAAAAGTCAACTCGTCGTTTTTGGAGGAGAAAGGATGCTGAGCTGCATCCAAAGAACACCATACCTACAGTGTAGCATGGGGGTGGAGACACCATACCTACAGTGTAGCATGGGGGTGGAGACACCATACCTACAGTGTAGCATGGGGGTGGAGACACCATACCTACAGTGTAGCATGGGGGTGGAGACACCGTGCTTTGGGGCTGTTCTCCTCAAGGGGACCAGGACGACTGATCCGTGTAAAGGAAGGAATGAATGGGGCCGTGTATCGTGAGATTTTTAGTGAAAACCTCCTTCCATCAGCAAGGGCACAGAAGATGAGCCGTGGCTGGGTCTGTCAGCAGAACCGTGACCCACACACACCGCCGGGCAGCGGGGAGGGGCTTCAGAAGAAGAATCTCAAGGTCCTGCAGTGGCCTAGCCAGTCTCCAGATCTCAACCCCATAGACAATCTGTGGAGGGAGTTGAACATCCGTGTTGCCCAGTGACATCACTGCTCTAGAGGAGCTCTGCATGAGGAATGGACCAAAATACCTGCAGCAGTGTGTGGAAAGCTTGTGAAGACTTACAGAACACGATTGACCTTGTTATTGACCAAATACTTATTGTACCCAGGAATTTACCAATAAATTCTTTAAAAATCAGACAAAGTTATTTTCTGAATTTCTTTTCCTCATTTTGTCTTTCATAGTCGAGGTCTACATATGATGTAAATTATAGGCCTCTCTCGTCTTTTTAAGTGGGAGAACACAATTGGTGGCTGACTAAATACTTTTTTTCCCCACTGTATATATATATATATATATATATTTAGCGTGATAATATATGCTATATGCAGTATGTACAGTGGGTACGGAAAGTATTCAGACCCCTTTAAAATGTTCTCTCTTTGGTTCATTGCAGCCATTCGCTAAAATAAAAAAAGTTCATTTTATTTTGCTTTAATGTTCACTCAGCACCCCATCTTAACAGAAAAAAACTGGAATGTAGAAATTTGTGCAAATTTATAAAAAAATTAAAACTGAAATATCCCATGGTCTCTTGAGGCCTCGTCCCAAAATTCAGACCCTTTTACATGTTTCACTCTTTGTTTCTTTGCAGCCATTTGCTAAAATCTAAAAAAGTTCATTTTATTTCTCGTTAATGTTCACGCAGCACCACATCTTCACTGAAAAAAACAGAAATTAAGAAATTGTTGCAAATTTATTAAAAAAGAAAAACTGAAATATCACATCTACATTCCTGGGGTCTGACTACTTTCCGTACCCACTGTATGTGCTGGATAACTTTACAACCAAACTTCTCCTCACGGTTCTGGGACCGACATCCTCAATCAGAATGCATGCATACTGCTTATTAAACGAACAATGAGGCCAGATTTTACCTGCAGACTGTTCACACAATGGGTTCACTGAAGTATGCTGAAGAGACGACCCGCAGCAGCTCTCACGTCTCCAAAAAAAACATCGAACGGCGGCGATTTAGATCAACTGCCCACATATTTTTTTTAATATTTTTTCACATTAAGTGGAAGTATTAACAGCTTTTTCTTTTTTAAACAGGGTTTAAAAGTTTGCGAAGTAGAACTACTAATTTGTGAAAGAGAGGCATTATCATCACAACGTCCTTATTATTACTTAACGTCTGTTCAAGGTGGAGCTTTTGATTTATAATGCGGGATAGTTCAATGAATAATCATCCTGTATATTTTAATTATTATACGTTTCATGAGTGAAATCTCAATCAGGTGCAGAGAGCACTACAAGGCTTTCCTCTACACGGTAAGTGGTGTTATATAATTTAAGTGCTTATGGAGCTTTCTGAGAATTATTTTCAGGTACCATGAGCGTAACATAATGATGTGCACCACTGCTGTGATTTAGAAATGTCCTCACTGTGCAACGAATAAAGGTATATATCATATCATAATTCAATATGTTTGAGAATGTTTGAATTATTAATGTTGTTCTTCATAATTGTCGCTCAAAGGAAGGCCAGTTTTAGAGCTTCTCTCACCAGCATAACTGTTTTCAGCTGCGCTCACATAAAAAGGGTTTCAATGTCAAGGAATAATCTGTTTGTGGAATATTTGTGCATGTATGTTTTATCCAAGTACACACGGTGCAATTGAAAAAGAAAATTTATTTCCACTAGATCATTTTTATTGGGGTTTTAATTGTGTTATGTTCCGTCATACGTGCTACCACGAATCCAAACAATATGGATTACAGCATAACAATGCTAAATATATTGGAGATAAAAATGCAATGCACTTCATCTTTGTTCAAGCCTCACGTGTCACGCAACATGCATCTCCGTTTGCATCGCTATGTTTGGCGAAGATAAATTTAGTCTGCGACAAAAGGATTCGAGTTCCCCCTTTTTCGGCGTCTCCTCAAAGCCCAACGCCTCCATCCTCCTCCGCCGCGAGTCCTCATTACAGTGACACAGCTGTCGCCCGGTCAACACGGGATTGCTTTGTCATGCGCTGTCATCCCAAACCTGTGAGTCAGGTTTCAGGACCAGAGAGAGAGAGCGTGACATTTATGTTCCTTCATTCTTTTTTTGGGGGGTGTTTGACGTTTCAATCACGCTCAAGTTGCACAAAGAGAGCTCAGCCCGGTCCTCAAACTTCTCCTCGTCATTCATTCAAAATGTCGTCCAGTGACTGGACGCTGAGCGCAGCGCGTGAGTCGTACCTGACCGGAGCGCCTCTCGCCAGCGCCGGGCGCAGCAGCACCGTGATGGTGTTCTCCGACTCGCTCAGCGGAGAGGGGATGTCTTCGTAGTCAAACACCGGGGCTGCGGGGGGGGGAAAAGAAATGAAAAATAGTCGGGAATTCACGTAGAAGAGAATAAATAGTTAAAATTCCAAAACCCAATTATGGAATAATGGTGAAATGGATGTAAGACTGGTGAACTCCTTTTTTGTTTTCAAGGGAATTATTTATAAAACAATTCTTGAGAGTTATAAATGTAATTAAAAACGTATTCATATGGAAGATGTATGTGGTAGTATATATAAATATATTTATATATTTTTTCCCTTCTTTTATATATTTTATACATTTTCTGATTTATTTTGATTTCAATTAAGGATAGGAATTTACAAGCATTTTTTGCTTCTACCTATACCTTTTCAGTCTTTCTCTTTTGTATATTATATATAATAATATTGTATTGTATTTGATTTGATTGACTGAATAAAATACACCATCAAACAAACAAAATACCGTGGGAGAAAAGAAAAGAAAAAACATTTCATGTTTGCGTTCATCCGAGAAAGATCAAAATACGTTGTGTTCAGATGGAAGAGATTTAAGCCTGAAGACGAGGAGGTGCTCTTCCTCCTGGATGTTTTCTAGTGATCCTTCCACCACGACATGAATTATAGTGCGCTATCTTTATTCATCGTGCGCACACGTCCCCTGCGTGCTGCAGGCCTCCCACGCGCCGCCATTGACTTATGATGGAGCAGCAGCCGGCTGCAGAGGAAAAACAAGAGACCCTTATAATATAATTAGGACGGATCTCAAAGCTGCACAACCTCGGCAAAGCTCTGGGGACAATGAGGTTGATTGTTCCCGTCACCGTGGACTACGGGGAGTGAATTAACTGGAGTCCGCCGTGAGGCAAACGGCCATCCTGGTGCACCAGATAAGCAAAAACAACAAAAAAAGCCTTCAGAATGCGATTTTTTTCCTGTAGAGGAAAAAAAAAGTGTTCTTATGTAAACCTGCCATCGGGAACACGGCGAACAGCCGGGGTCTGCATTATACATGGCGGCGGCGGGAGGAGCGTTTGAGGCCGGCCGCGCGTGCGCTGCTTGAATCCAGCATGAATTATGAAGAGACTTTACGTTACACCTTTTCTTCGGCGTTCGCCCGGAGCGGCGCCGCGGCCGGCCTCCCCGCCGCGGTGGCTCGGCGTGCGAGACCGTCGGATCGTATTCGTACGACTCGACAGACGGCAGACGGCTCCTCGACGAGAGGCAGAGGGACCGAGGACAGGCGGCGGCGTTCGCAAATACAAATTAAGGATTTAGGATTAATTTTACTTGATTAAAAAAAAATCCTGGTGTTTAAGATCATCTTTTTTTTCTTCTTCTTCACTTGATTAACCTTAACCCGTAGCATATATATGTATATATTCATCCCTGCACTTCTTGCGCTACTGTTTCACAGCTACTGTATATAGCCATTCCGCCTTGTATATACTTTCACTTCTTAGACCGTTGCACTGTTTGTTTTGTTTTGTTACCTTCGCATTGAAAATGCGGAAGATAACGTTTTGATCTGCGTGTGTTATTTGCATATGTCAAAAAGTATTAAACCGAATCGCATGAAATCTGGTGGGATGATTGGTTATTATCCGGGGACCATTTGATTAGATTTTGGGATTGATCGGGTCAAAGAATAAGGTCAAGAAAAGGTCAACTACTTCTTTTTACCATAGCACGGTCGATTTGTATCCAATTGGCAACTAATGCCAAAATGTTCATAATTCAATGTCCAATCCTGTGATATGCGAAGGTATGCGCTCTACCGAGTGCCCGTTCTAGTTTAGTATTGTATTGTGTTGTAATGTATATTTTGTGTAAGCACACTGAGAGTCACTTTACCACGTCACATTCCATGTTTGTGAAAACTGATTCTGATTCTGGCCGCGGCCGGAGCTCTCGCGGCGAAGGGACGTCGAACTATTTTAGCCTTTGAGACACAAAAGCCAAAATCCACACGGCTTTGGAGATTTTTTGACAGGACGGATTTAAAGCGACCACAAAAAGAAAAGCTCTGAATGGCGTCGACTCAGATTGGAATGACGCAGAAGGAAAAAGGAGAAAGCGATGCCGGCTGAACTGTTTGCGAAGTCTATTTATCTCCGCCACCCGGATATATTGTATGTGGATTTCAGGGTGAATCCAAATCATCCACACACTCGACTTAGAAGCCGTCATCTTCTCTTGGGAAAACATTTCATCGGAGTAAATTAACGGAGCAGCTCACAGATCCCCGTTTGCAGATGAGAGTGTTTCACATTCCCCGCAGACACATGTTTAGAGCAATCTCAAGATCCATACCGGCAACCTTCTCACTGCCAAACACAGAGCCTCTCCACTCTGAGCGGTCAACAACAACAACAACAACAACAACAACAACAACAACAACAAAGCTGTTTTCACTTTGGCCCAGAGCATGGCGCTCATGGCGTGTCGGTGCTGTGATGCACAGGTCTGCTGGCCTCAGCAAACAAAAGCAACGCGTCACAAATCTGTTTGGCTGAGGTGGAAATAAAGATAATTGGTATAATTTGAAAGTATATGTGTAATTTAGTCAGAAGCTCTTAAATAAAAGGGGAACGACAAGTCATTTGACCTTTTTCGCTTTTGGCTGCAAATGCTAAAAAATACACTTTTTGTTTTGAAAAATGGCGAATTTCTCTTTTAAAGTGTCGCCATCGTGATTACTGAACCTCACTCAACCTCATCACTCACTCTCTCTCTCACACTCTCTATCTCACACTCTCTCTCTCACTCACTAACTCACACACTCTCACACACTCTCTCACACTCACTCTCATACTCACTCTCTCTCTCACACTCACTAACTCACACACTCTCTCTCTCTCTCTTTCTCACTCTCACACACTCTCTCTCTGTCACTCTCTCACACTCACTAACTCACACACTCTCTCTCTCTCTCACACTCACTAACTCACTCACTCACTCTCTCTCACTCTCTCACACTCACTCTCTATCTCTCTCTCACTCACTCTCTCACTCTCTCACACTCACTAACTCACACACTCTCTCTCTCTCACTCACTAACTCACACACTCTCTCACTCACACTCTCACTCACTCTCTCACTCACTCTCTCTCACACTCGCTAACTCACACTCACTCTCTCACTCACTCTCTCACACTCACTAACTCACACACTCTCTCACTCACACACTCTCACTCTCTCACACTCACTAACTCACTCACTCTCTCTCTCTCACACACTCTCTCTCTCTCTCACTCTCTCTATCTCTCTCTCACACACACTCACTCACTCTCTCTATCTCTCTCTCACTCTCTCTCTCTCTCTCTCTCTCACTCTCACTCACCGGAGATGTTGGTGGTGATCTCGGTGAGCGCCGTCTGGCCGAAGCCCTTGGCGGTCCGGGCTCGGACCGACACCAGGTAGGTGGTCCCGGGGTGCAGCCCGGAGAACATGTGGTAGGTCTCGTTCTTCATCTTGGACACCGTGCGGCGAGGACCCGGCACGTTGATGCCCGGGTCCGACGACTCGATGCTCTGGTAGCTGATCTGAGAACAGGAAGAAGGCGACACCGGGTTTCAAACAAAAGCCTTGGCGGGGCCGTGCGAGCGGCCCGGAGGAAATGCTAAAAAGTGTAAAAATGTTTTCGGTTCATTGCAAAAACAAATTAGACGAGCCGCCACCGCCGAGGTAATTAATGTGAAACGCTGATGACCTCGTGATGCTACTGGGACCAAATGGATTTATTAATGAACCGACCGACTGACCTTTGCCTTATCCACACATCAAAAGAAGAAGAAAAAAACAAAAACAAACATTGCAAGCTCTTGGGTCCATGGAAATGAACAAACTTTTAAAGTACGATTTTTAGCGTCTTTAAATTAGATTCTAGTAAGTGTTCACTAATTTAAACCCCTGTTAAGTCCTACTGCACACGCCGTGTAGACGCTCTCCGTGATCCGCTCCACGCGGCACACGGCTTATTATTCACACTACCTGCGAGACTGAATTTAGATGGCGTTTTCTTTCTACTGCATTTTCTTTAAAAGGCTCTCACAAGAACGCCTCTCAATTAATCTTAGAAATGTCATCTCGCAGCGCTGAGCGAATGCATCTCGTGCCGCAGTTAGCCTGAGATAATCAGACTCTGGTAGATTCTGTGTGTCATGTCCTCGTTCTGCGGCACCGCCGGCCTGATTTAACATTATATATCCCCGGGATTAGTTGATGAATTAAAGCCGGGGGAGAAAAAGGAAAAGTACTAAAAATGCCAAGTGTGAATGAAGAGCCGGGTGATGTTATTGCCTTTTTGTTGCAATTTGATGAACGTGTTTAAGTCTGTAAATCAAGATTCATAAAGCCGAGTGAATCAGCCGGGATGCTCGTAAAATTGCCTATTCGTCATTCTTGGCTGCGCTTCACTTTGCAGCGCGACCTCCGAAGCGAGGAGTCGCTCGGTTTGAACCCGACTCGGCCGTCTGGGGTCTTTCTTTGTTCTCGTCGGCTTTCTTTTCTGTCTCGTGCTACAATACAGAGAAAAATGTACCGTCAGTCAACCGGAACTGGGAAAACCGCAAGTGAAGGAGAGTGAGTGTGTTTGCTCGGCCTGTGATGGACGAGCAACCTGCACACTTCCATTTACCCAATGCATGCTGGGATTTATTTTTTATTTTTAATAGATGGATAAATGGATGTACGGTCCGGATAAAATAATAAGTGTTTAATTTGTTATTGATCGACCTCTATAGGTTTCACAGGGCATGACTTAGATCATTCTTCTTTTTTTATTTATTTTTATGGGTTGCTTTAACTATGTTTTAATCAGTTTTATTTGTTTTTACTATCTGTGTGGCACTCTGAGATTATTTGAAGGAAGAGTGTGATAAAAATGAAATGCATTATTATTATTATTATTATTAATATTATTATTATTATTATTATTATTATCAGGGGCGTCAAACTCATTTTCACTGTCATGGCTGCCTCTTAAAGGGCCGGAAACACTTTATAAACTCCTCGAACATATAGATAAATAACTCTCTTTGCATTTGATTGTTGTTTATTGGAGTGTAGAAATAATGTACATAACAAATTATCTCTAATATTACGACATTAATCCATTTAATTTGAAACCTTCAAAAAGCATGGACATTTTTTCTTCATTTTCTTTAAGAAAAACTGATAATGTGAAAAAGTGATCATGTGATCCCACATGGGCCTTGTGTTTGACACCTGTGACTTATATGATTGCTCTTCAATGTTTTGTCTCTATTTCTTCTTCCTCTTCCTCATAGTTTCCTCGGGGGGGATCCAAGGCCTTGATGTGGTGTTGACAAAGTCAACCTGAAAGTGTGCACCTATATTAGAGTCGGAGCGGTACCAGCATGGCTGGGGTCGACACATGTTAGAGGCTACTGTTGACCAAAGGGATAAACATCCTTTTATTCTTTTATCTTTTACTATACAATCTGCTGTCTTGAATCTGTGATTGGACACACAGTATGAGGCTTCATGTGGCTTCATCTGTTTTTAGATTTAAAACACAATCGAGCCATACCACAAAAAAAATCCTCTTGAAAGATGTAGCGATAACTCTCAAATGTAGCATTTGTCTTTTTTTTCTTACGGTTTTACTCAACTAGACACTCCAATGACAGTCAGTTATTATATCGTGGGTCATGGTGAGCCACAAAACACTACATTTTGCCTTGTGTATATATTTAAACACAAATAAACAGCTTGAGCGTACGAGTTGTGCAGGAATGAGTCCTCACGTCCGGGGTTGGCCGACAGAGTGACCTCATTCCCGCACCACATTTATCAGAATGGGATCTGCTTCCGTAAAGAGATAATTACATACATACACTAATTTATTGGTAATTGCGGTGCAATTGCATACAAAGTGGAAAGCCTGTCGGCTGATCACACACAGGAGAAAGGCTTACAGTTAGAGACCGGGTTCTTACACATGTTGACCAATGAATTTCAAGGACTTTTCCAGGACTATTTCATGACTTTAAACCAAATTTCTATGACCAAACTAAAATCTCGGTATAAACATGAACATTTTAGAACATTGTGCGTATTGAGAGCGTACGCCGGCTTATATTTTGAGCGTCTTTCTTTAAAAAACATATTAATTATTTCAAACTCGCTGTAAATTAACATGTGATTATCACACATTTCCATGACTTTTCCAAAACTTTTATGATTTAAGTTTTTTCCATGACTTTTCCAGGCCTGGAAACGACCATTTTGAACTTCCATGACTTTTCCAGGTTTTCCATGACCGTACGAACCCCGTAGAGAACTTTGAAATAACGTTACAAAGTCAGATTTTTGCAAATTATGCGAGATTCTTTTTGTCCCAACGCACCTTTAACCTCAAAATCTGAACCGATGTGTTGCGTGGGAAATGTTGGAGGTGATTTGGCGTCACTGACTGGATGAGCGGTCAACAGCGGGAGCAGATGTTCCTCCTACAGCTGCTCAGAGCCGTCCCACGCGGCACCTCACCCGTATGCGGAGCAACGCTACCGGCTCCGCTCCGCTCCCGACGCCGAGCTCCTCGGTCACCAGACTTCTTCTGCGTGCGAGTGGAAACTAGCTCCTCTCCCCATCGGGCGGCCCGTACGTTAAGCTAAGAGTGGGTCTTTCACATCTACTTATAGAAAAAAGCTCCAAAGCCCACACTACATAGGTCTACGGTTGATGTGGGCCCATCAATAATTAATTAGAAACATTTAAAATTGCCCCCTTGTGGAGGCATCTCTTAGGCAAATAAGTAATTAGAGTGGTTGTCCCCCATGTAATTACAGCCTGAAGTGTGTGCCTCAGCTTCATTACCGTATGCACATGTACAGTAAAGCCCATGAACTGTGAAAAGGCTCCGGCTCATGTGTGGTACCAACGTTAGGGCAAAACAACAAGCTCGGGGTTAAATCGAGGAGGCGGAGCGGTGCGGTCTTGAAAGTGAGCGGAGGAGGACACTTTCCCTCCGCTTCAGCCGGCCTCACGCTGAAGGAGGGTGAATAAAGTAGATGTCGGCGTGGGGGACACCTGAAGAGGAGCGGTGCGCCGCGTGAAGGAGGCCGCTTCGTGTCCTACCTCGTACTGCGTGATGAGGCCGTTGGGCTCGACGGGCTCCTCCCACTTGAGGAAGATCATGTCGTCGAGCGGGGTGAAGGTCAAGGACTCTGAAGCGATACCGCCGGGAACTACAGCAGAAGAGGAGAGAGGGGGGGTGGAAAACAAATTATTCTCTGAAACCAACACTGTGCTCGGGTCTCAAGTTTATATACACTCCTGCTCACGAACACCAAGGGGTAGAACTTTTTTTTTTTTTTTTTTGAAAGACAACGAAAAGGCTCATGGGCCAAGGAGAGATGGAGGAGGACGAGAAAGAGGGAATGGGGAGACGGAGCGGACGGGGGGGTGGGGGTGATGAAAGGAACTCGGTGGACCGGCTTGCTTTCAGCCCTCAGGATGAATTGAGATTCTGGCTCCTCCTGTCTGATAACAGAGCGCCGGGTCTCGGGTCCATTTTTCTTCCTTAGCACCTCGCTGACAGAAAGGCGGCGGAGGAATCCAACCTGCGACCTGGCCGAGCGCCTCGCTGCATGTTTGGGCTCAATGAGATGCATTTCACTAAAGCAGAACCTACTTTTTTTTTTAGGAGGAGTGCTGGACAGTTTTACTAAATTCGGGTGGAGCGAATTATCATTCGCAAGGGGACCGCCGGCCCGGAGCGCTCGGAGAAGCGATCGCTCCGACATCGATGAGAATTAAGAGAGCTCTTACGCCGAGAGAGTCGACTGCGCCTGAGACTTTTGTGCGGGGAGAAGGGAAAAAAACTTTCTGAAGGGATTCCAAAAATAAACCCGGCTGCATCTATTTTGAGCGAGTCGCATTTTCGTTTTCAAAATCTAGGAATTGAGGAAGACACAGGAAATGAAAGCTAAGGCAACACAACCCTGGATGAGAACTACTAATTCACAATGTGTCCTTTAGGTGGAAGACACGGAGGCCTGAGTGCGGTTGTAAAGCGGGCCTTTGTTGGTATTTGAATGTCCTGATACTCGTCTATCGCTCGGACGTTCTACAGGGTTCTTACACATGTGGGCCGATGGATTTCTAGGACTTTTTCATGACTTTTCCAGGACTTTTCTAGGACTTTTTCATGACTTTTTCATGACTTTTTCATGACTTTAAACCAAATGTCCATGACCAAACTGAAATCTCGGGATAAACATGAAAAATTAAAAAAATGTTGCGTATCGAAAGCGTACGGCGGCTTATATTTTGAGCGTCTTTCTTTAAAAAAACATATTAATTATTTCAACCTCGCCGTAAATGAACATGTAATTATAACACATTTTGATGAGTTTTCTCAAACTTTTTATGATTAAAGTTTTTTTCCATGACTTTTCCAGGTTTTCCATAACCGTACGAACCCTGGTTCTAATTCCAATGTTGTCAGTTTGTATTCCTTAAACAGGTGGTGGAGAGGCCTGGCTGTGTGTGTGTTAGCTGTGACTGAATAATGCAACGCTCCTCTTCTTCGATATCAGGCGCTGCTTTGACCCGTCTGGTTGCCTCAGAAGCTGAAGGTAGGCGAAGCGCGGCGGGAGAAAAGCCCTGCGCTCTCTCTCTCTCTCTCTCTCTCTCTCTCTCTCTCTCTCTCTCTCTCTCCCCGAAGCAGCCGACTCCGCTTCCTCGAAGCAAACCGCCTCGCCGGCGTTTGATTGTCGAGCCCGTGTGAAACAGGCAGGAGGAGCTGTCACCGGCTGCGGCTCAATTACTGCAGATGTGAGGGCGATGGCGGCGGCGCCGATGGCGGCGGGGGCGGCGCTCCTCGTGAGAGGGGGATTGGGGATTGTCAAACTGTCAGACTGGCATCCAGTGGCTCGAAAGCAAAAACACATTCCATTGGGACTGACGTTGAAAGTATCAGGAGGGGACAATCACAGCTTTTTTTTACTCTTTTTTTCCTTTTGGAAAACGTGTCTCTTCCTAACCAACCAAAACTAACGAGTAAAAAATGTATAAATACCAAGCTACCTTCTGTATGTCGTTAAATGCATGTAAATACACGTCCCCCTGCTTGCGATACGGTAATATGTTGCTGTACATAATTGCGTTCTTTTTTTTTCGTATCCTCCTGCTATATCCTGCTTATTATTTTTCAAGTGTTGCAATATTTCAATTTTCAAGCAGATGCTAAAATGCATTTTAATGTAAGAAAATGCAAAGAAAATGCTGCCAATTTCCTAGAATAGCCGTCCTTCCCACTCACTCCCTCCTCCGGGTCAAGAATCTTTCTGAGTGGCATTCAATTACATTGAAACGTCTTGCTACATCCACACAACAATAAGGGCTTTGACCTTCTGTACTTCCGCTCTCTGGGCATTTGCATTAGAATGTGTTTAATCCGCTAATGTATACAGGAAAATATGAACACAAAGATAAGCGCGACCATTTTACCATGTTGCTACCGGCCACTGCTCAAGCTGATTAATGTTCCACTAGTTTCCATTTAAAAGGCTGATCCTCCATTTAGCTATGCTGATCCAGCTTATTTAGTGAGTCAATATTTGTCTTTTTTTTCCTTTTTTGGGGGGGGCCCGCTGGTAAAAGCATGGATTTGTGGAAGCTATTACAATAGTTATCTGAGCAAGCAAAGGAAGACAGAAATGCAAGAAGTTAAGCAGCCAGAGCTGAGAAACTAAGACTATATACACACTACCGTTCAAAAGTATGGGGTCACCGAGAAAATGTTGTGTTTTCCATGAAAACTCACACTTTTATTTACAAGATTAATACAAAATATAGTCAAGAAATTCACGAGGTTAGAAATAATGATTTTCATTGTAAATATTAATGTTGTTCTTCAAACGTGTCGCTCAAAGGAAGGCCAGTTTTAGAGCTTCTCTCACTAGCATAACTGTTTTCAGCTGCGCTCACATAAAAAGGGTTTCAATGTCAAGGAATAATCTGTTTGTGGAAAATGCAAAATAAAAAGTTATAAAAAATAAAGGGTTTCAAGTGGGTTCTACCCCTCTGCTAGTCTTCTAAGGCGATAACACAATGTACCACTAGAAAACTGGAGATGGGCCTCTACACACCTCTGTAGAGACTTCATTAAAGAACAGAGAATAGTAATTTACCACATTAACTATGTAGAGAGTGGCTTTCTGATTAATTTAATGTAATTTGCATTAGAAAAAACAGTGCTTTTTTTTCTCCTTTTTCTAAGTGACCCCAAACTTTTGAACGGTAGTGTATATATTTTTTAAACGTTGATCTTTTGTCCCGTCTACTGCTCCTCCCTGGGTGAAATAGGGAGCGGGGCCACTCACTGTCTTCCTCCGTCTGGAAGGTGACCTCCCGGCTCTCCTTCTTGCCCTCGGGGTTGGCCAGGGCCAGCCGGACGTGGACGGCGCGGAAGGGCGGCAGGTCTCTGAGGGTGAAGCGGGAGGTGTTGCGGTCCACGGACAGGCACTCCCGGACGGTGGCGTTGTTGCTGCCGCTGCCCCCCGTCGGCATGGAGTAGCGGTAGCACAGGGACAAGGAGTAGGTGTGGCAGCGGGTGAGGTTGTAGCCCAGCGGCTCCCACTGGAGGGCCAGCTGGCGGGGCTGGATCTCTGCGGCCGTCAGACCCCGCAAGGCCCGCATGGGCTCTGAGAGGGACAGGGAGCAGAAGACAGGTCAATACAGGTCAATACAGGTCAACCAGGGAGCTCGGGTCCACCGGTGTATACAAGGGGAGCACAGAAGAAACTCATGTGGAGAAAACACTCACTGACAACATTTTATTTCTCGGTAAAACAAAAACCCAAAATACAAATCCGGTCAATAAGTTAAATAATTAAACTTTTCTCTGGATCAACACATTTCAGATCTACTGATATGCACCCCTCATTCCTCTTATATACTCAGATTTCTTTCATTTAACGGTATACATTATGAAAATCATCCCACCAAATTTCATGCGATTTGGTTTAATACTTTTCTACGAATAACACGCACACATACAAATACACAGCGATCAAAACATTACCTTCCGCATTTTCAATGCGAAGGCAATTAGTATAAGGAATATTAAAAGAAAATTAAATGCAACACAAGTTCCCAGTCACAAGTGGAATTGTCTGTGAGATTTCTATATGGACTGGTGCAGAGTCACGAGCCTTGCCCGAAATAACACATTCACAGATTTGAGCGACCCTTTTCTGGGGAGGTCGCCATCCTCCTGGGGGGGAGGGGGGGATGGGTGGCGGAGCATGAGGAATGAGGATGTCCAGATATCCAGAAGGTCAGATTGAATGGAGCCTGTTGAGCTGCTTCACACTTCTAATCAGGGAGCCTCGCTATACTTCCTCGTGGGGGGGTGTTGTTGGGCGGCCCAATTGGGAGGCGACCCGAGGGCGAGCCGGACCCGGAGCCGGAGCGTGCTGAAGGCAACTAGTTGACACACAAATAAACATGGGTGGATGGAGGCCGGGCGATCAATTCATTTCAGGCTGCATGGGGGGGGGGTAACAGTTACAGCCGACTTCGCGAGCGGACACTGCGAGGTTACGGGAGGGTGAAGCGATAGAAGCGCGCGAAGCCTGAGGAAGTAGCACACAACAACACCCTTCTTTATCTCCGTCTCCACGGGGACCGAGGAGCTTCAGTCGGAGCCCGGTGCAGAACATCGTTTGCGAAGCCTAATTACTAGTGTCATGTGTGACAGCTGTGATTGCCGTCATGCATGTCCCTGTCATGCAAATTGACAGTGTCAAGCACACTAGGGTATGTGTGTGTGTGTGTGTGGGGGGGGGTTACTTTGTTCCTGAAGTCTGGCCTGGATCTTCAAGTGTGCCGCCGAGGGGGGGGGGTCTGCTGCTTCACTAAACATAGATCAGAAACTGTTGCGTGTATATATATATATATATATATATATATATATATATATATATATATATATATATATATATATATATATATATATATATATATATATATATATATATATATATATTAATGAAGCAATGTCACGGAGGAGACATTAGTTCTGAGGGGACAGAGACGGAGGAGAGAATGTCCTTGCTGATCTGAAAGACGTTTGCTCTTTCCCGAAAGGGTGAATCCAGAGTTTCGTCTGATTTGCGCCTCCAGCAGCCGATGCTGGCGCGGCCTTTGAAAGCGTTGACCAGGAAATACTATCAATCAAATCCCACGGTTAACATGTACATTTAAAAACAATGACATCATATCCGGCATGTCAAAGTGGCGCGAGAACAAAACTGTCTCGATGTCAGATTTTGTTCTTCTTCTTTTTCTTTTTTTTCTATAAATATGAGCCCTGTGGACATGATAATGCTGCGTTCCCCAGGTCTGCCACCGGGGACCCGCTGACTGAACGCTCACTTTCTGCTCAAGACGCCATTATTCATCATTACAGCGGCGCCGCAGAGAGCTTCTGTGCTGTCCTCTTCACCAGCAGTCCTACCCCGAACTGACATTCAGCTTGATTGGCCTAATCGGACGGATTAGCCAGAGGCAGAGAGAGGATTGGGGGGGGGGATTAGGAAGAAGATGAATGAGGGACTCTCCCTCTGGGTCTGCACATTTCATCTCGTGCTCCTCATCTCTAACAAGCTGCGGCGCCCACCCACCCCCCCACCCGCTATGTTGGAATTATGATGGACTATCGGGGCACACCCGGATACTTACCAGTGGACCCACATGGGGTTTGGACTGCCGACATGCTTATTGTGAATGAGAATTTTTAGGGGGGAATTTACCTCTAAATCATTTCGATGTGCCGGAGCTTCACGGAACTTTAATCATTTAACAAATGAGAGTTTGGCCGAGCAAAAGATTAAAAAAAGAAAACAAATTGCAATAGTCGTATATGCTTTTTGCTATATGTGTGTATCGTGGACTGTTCGCATCCCGTTAACAGCAACAATCAGTACAACATATGTGGCCTTGTCAAATGTAGGAGTCACCTGCGTATGCAATGAGGAGACGGGCACGCGGAAAACTGTGTCTCCGGCCGGCTCCGCCCCTTTCATCAATGCAGCGCTCGCGTTTAAGGCGGTATGCGTCAAATCTGCACGACAGACAGTGAACAGAGTGTCTGTTGTCTCGGCCCCATGAAGCGTTGGCACGGCGGAGGACACCACGCGCTCTCGGAGGGCGCGTCCTGTCGGCATTCACGGCATTGCACTCGGTTGTTTACGCGAAAAAGAGACGGACAGTCTAATTAGCATATTGAAGCGTTGAGATGAATGAACTTAATAAGAAAAAACATGGCAATTTTGCCTCGAGGCTTTTTCCCGGGTAAACTAAAGTGTGCGGATAAATGATTTGAAATATGCTAATCGTACATAAACATGTAATCAAGAGACGGGAAGCGTTCACGGTATCTGCATTCTTACTGAAGTCGCTGATTTGTAGCCACGGTCATTCTCTGTCAATGTGAACAATTATTTTCCGATGATTGAACATGTATGAGAGGACATGATTTGAATAACTACAGTCACAAAGCAGCATGCTGTCTGGTTCCAGATGTTTTCAAAATAATAATAGGATCTCACAGCTTGAGTGTTGATCACGTGACTTCCCGTTACACCTGGAGTCTCACTTCCTCTTCATGTCATTTTACTTTCATTTTCTCTTTTTCAGTGTGTGATGTTAAAGAGGTGGGTCATCGAGACTCCTCTTCAAACACATTATGAAATCGTCAGAAGTAAAGAAAGTGTTGACTGCATAACATATTTCAAAGCGTAAAAAAACTGGAGTATACAAACAGTCTTTGGATATTAAATTCAAAAACAAAATAATTTAATAAATAAAAAAAGTACGAGCACTGGGGGGTGGGGGGGAGCACAAGCCCCCGTCATCCATTCAGCATTCGCACTGCGCCGGCCCTTGGGATTATAATCCTCTGCACCAAATATGCATGAGATGTCACATTTAAAGGTAAAACACGAGTCACTGTGGCTAAAAGAAATTCACCCAGAGTGATTCTGGTTACACTATTCAGAGCATTAATATAGCGGAGCAGGAGTATTTGCTGTGTGACGCCTGTGTGCACGCCGTCCGGCTGGAGCGTGACCCGTGGAGATACGCCGTGTTAGCTCTGTCAGCATCGTTAGCCACGCGGGGCTCTAGATAAGCTCCGTATTTGGTATTTACTTCAATAAACAAACCAATCACGTTGTCATTCATGTACACCGGTGCACAACTCCACACCCCCTCGCTGGTCCAAACCAAGAAGGCGATGTGCTCCTTTTAAACCAGGACAAAAGCAGATCGGCTTCTTCTGTTCGTAATTCTCTCCAAATGAAAGCCCTAAAACGTCCGCACGAAGATGTTTACTGGTAGCACATTCACGAAGAGCTCAAAAGGAACCGCGATAAACCAGCTCACGGCTGAGGTGACGCAGCCGTTGGGCTCGGACGGAGCGCCAGAAGCTGCTCCGGGTCAACAGGATCCCGGTAGTTCGG
Organism: Liparis tanakae; assembly: GCA_036178185.1. Lineage (NCBI taxonomy): Eukaryota > Metazoa > Chordata > Actinopteri > Perciformes > Liparidae > Liparis > Liparis tanakae. Next base: position 11,756,621 of record CM070106.1, read on the forward strand.
ACCTTTAATTGAAAAAGTGTTGCTATGGTAACACGTTTGCTATTGAGGGTTTATTCGTGTTGCTCTCCGGTGCCTGGAGGCCTGAAGAGACAAAGAGCGCTGCGTGTGAGTCTGGAGCTGACCGCAGCGTCTCAGCGCAGTGTGTTACAGCGGGATCTGTTCATTAGAACTAGCAACACAGAGCAGGGCTGATGGGATGTGGTTTCTTCTGCACGTGTCAGTCTTCTTCTTCTTCTTCTTCTGCTATCTTCTACTATATTCTTCTTCTTCTACAATATTCTTCTCCTTCTTCTATACTTCTTCTTCTTCTTCTTCGTCTTCTTCATCTTCTACAATATTCTTATTCTTCTACTTCTATTCTTCTTCTTCTACAATATTCTTCTTCTTCTACTTCTTCTTCTACTATATTCTTCTTATACTATATTCTTCTTCTTCTCTTATATTCTTCTTCTACTATATTCTTCTTATACTATATTCTTCTTCTTCTCTTATATTCTTCTTCTTCCTCCTAGCCTGGAATAAACATGCTCGAGTTTGATGATCCGACTCACCTGCGCACTTGGTCCTGCTGGTCAGAGGGGGTCCAGGTGCCCCCGTCCCCCCCTCCCCGGGCCGGGTGAGCAGGACGCTGATGCGGTACTCCGTGTCCGGCTCCAGATGCCAGATCTTATAGGTGAGCGAGCCCACGCCGTGAGTCTCCGTCCACGTGGACTGGCTGGCCCGGTACTGGATCTCCCGCCGGATGACCGGGCCGTCCCCCACGATGGAGTTGGTGTTGAGCTGGATGATCAGATAGGTGGGGCCGGCCCGCAGCAGCTGAGGGGGGGCAATCGGTGTGGGGGGCACTGAGGGAAAAGAAGGTCTCGTCATTATTCTGTACATCTAATGTATTATTCTAATGTAAATATAAATGTGTTATTATAAGACAAATACATAGACATCACAGCTAGAGGACGACGAAACAGTAGACACAACATCATAAAATCAGAGTATTGAGAAAAATAAAAAAATAATAAAAATAAAAATATATAAATGCATGTGGGGGTGGGGGGGAGCACAAGCCCCCATCATGCTTATGGGGGCTTGTGCTTATGCATGTGTGTGAGCTGTTTTTTAATTATTTTATTTTTTATTTTAAGAAAATAAATACATTGATTATGGCAGATGTACAGTATATGTATGAGCGTATGCAGGTACGTGGAATTGAATTGGTTTCCAGGCAAGGAAAAATTAAAAATTAATTAAGATGAATTAACTAGTCAATGTAATAATCTAATGTATTACATCTAATGTTTTATTCTGTACATCTAATAAATTGCTCCATATATATATATATATATATATATATATATATGGAGCAATGTATTATATATATATATATTGATATAGACTGACATTTGGGGTATTTTCTATGACTGATATTACTTAGAAACAGCAGAAGCACACACATAAAGATCCGCCCGTGAATGATGAAAAACAGTCAAACATCGAGGGTATTGTCTGCAGAAGCGAGCGAAGTCATACCAGCTGAGGAGAAGTCAAGGATTCCTGTCATTGATTTTTCTCTTTTTTTGTTTTATAGTTTCAATAACATTATTTCTGCTCTGTTAGACCAGCCAGTCATAAAAATCCTTAAATCACATGAAGTATGAGACCAAGAGAGAGAGAGAGAGAGAGAGAGAGGGAGAGAGAGAGAGACTCCTGAATGCTTACATTCTCCATTTTCATTCTCATGATGCAGAATAAGAGCTTATTTGCATCAATAATTACAGAACTAATTAGCTCCCCTGCACATAAAAAACTGCCTTAATGGATAATTTGACCCGTATCCACCCAATGAACATCGACTTAATTCATGTCATGATGTAATGGGTGAGCAGAAAGAGGGTTGACTGATACACTACACGGTGATCTAGTCCTTTTTATGGGATTATTTATGAGTCGATGAAACAATAAACATCGCCAGTGGTAAAACACGGGAGTAGTTTAGTGTTTTTTAAACATGATTGATAGTTTATGGATTACAATATATTACAATGATATGACAGTCATTAATCCCGTTAACACTTGTTGCATTGTGTTGTGTCGGTCACTGAGAAAGAAAGATCCTCCACTGAAAACTCTTCTTCCCGATCTCTAACTCCATCTCACCTCTGACGATGAGTTCCCCGAAGTTGGAGACGGCGGCGCCCCTGGGCGACAGCGTGATGCAGCGGTAGAGGTCCTGCTCCCCCCGCTGCGCCTCCACGTGGAAGGACGCCATCAGCCGCTTGTGGCTCAGCCTGGACAGCAGGGACGTGTCCAGCACCGCGCTGCTCCGCCGCTGACGGGCGGGACGCAGAGAGAGAGAGAAGAGCAGCGATGAGCAACGCGACCACACACATGATGTTGACCCAACGTCTACGCAAGGGATTGGAGCGGGGCGGCGGGCTGACACAAACGGCGTTTCTCAATCCAAAGTACACGACTACAGACTTGTGTTCTTCAGGAGTTTGGTCTCGGGAGCGCAGACTCCGGAGGACGGGACAACGGGAGGACGGGAGGACGGTCTTTCTGCGATTGGACCAGCAGCTGACTTGATGACGTCACCACAGCTGTTCTTGCTCCTGAGTTTACTCTAATTATTCACTGTAAATAATGTTTTACAGTCAAACAAAACATCCTAAAATGACATTCCTTGACTCAACAACTGTAGTAAATAAAGTCAACTGTCAGAAGTTTATTTTCTCCTCCACTACGGTTTCCGGTTGGATATATGCTGGCCAGAGTACGCACAAGTCTCCTCTGATGCATCCTGGGTAAAGTGGGAGGATCAAGTCACATCCGGGCATTTTGACCGTGCTTTGAGAGAAGAGAACTTTGAATGTGAACATGTCCCCGGGCTGAGACTGATGACGTGTCACGAGTCACGAGGACACAAGTAGAGGAAAGGACACGAATAGAGGAAAGGACGCACAAGTACGCTGATTGAGAAACGCCGAAAGACAAGAGGAGGGTTGGAATTAGCCACGAGTCGGCGCTTCGTGGGCCCGCTGGCTATCGGCTCGACCGGCGAGAACGCCAGGCCGGCGCTCGCGACGTGGCACTCCAGGTGCGGGCGACGATATATATGCAGCTCTTGTATGCAGCTAATATTATGGAAACTGTCGCCTGTGGGTTTGACATCTGTTTTTAATTGGTTGAGGAGGATAAGGGGGAGGGAGGTGCAGTGCGATGAGAAAAATGTGAAATGGCGCGTGGAGTGGCCCGAAAGCTACAGGTTAGAACTCGTTTTTAACTTTGCTATCAATATAATGCGTCTCTTCTTATTTTATTTTTTATGTTTCCTACTTTTCATTTCAAAGTGACCTTTCAGAGGACGGCATTCGTATTTATTTATTTATTTTTTCACACGAGTTGTCCAAAAAAGAAAACCCTATCGAACATTAAAATCCACCTGCAGGCTTTTAAAGCAATTGAATACTTCCATTAGTCGGCGGCCGCTCCCGTCTGGCATCGCATTGCAAAAGAGTTTTGGGGTTTTGCTCTCGCTGATGTTCAAAACGTCGACAGCGCTCCAGACAGCCGGAGGCGGGCCGGGGCCAGAGGACCGCCGGGGAGATATACGGGGTAATCATTTAAGATGCATTATGCTAACTATGTGTGTGTGTGTGTGTGTGTGTTGGACTCCCTTTAATAGGAAAACAGAGTAGAGGTGAGCCGCTGTACAGGCCGGTCCAGAGAGGATCTCCCAAAAAAAAACAGGAGATTAAAGAGTAAAGCAGCCATTAGCTCCGTGGGGATGATCCAACGCACCCCAACCGCTCACAGGTTGTGATGGAGATCTATTTCCTGTTGTTAGCAGATTTAATTTTTCTTCTTCTATTAATGAGAAAAGTGGGGAGGTGCCGGAGAGGGAGAGTTGACTTGCAAAGAGAAGTTCACTGCAGCGCCCCGTCAAATGACTACAGGCATGTTTTATATTCTTTGTTTGTTTGCATTTGTGTGTGTGTGTGTGTGTGCGTGTGTGTGTGTAGTTCAGTCAACAAAATCGCAAACTCTGAAACCGATACCCGAAAAAATGGTCTCTTTCAAATGCCGATGATCTTCAAAAGGCTTCCCGCTCGGCGGAGAGACGGGCGTGTGAAATGAAACCGGGGGGAACACGGGGGACGGATCGCCGAGTGGAGCCGAGATCTCATTTGCAAAGTGGCTTCTCCCCGCCGCCATCATTTCAAAAAGCACTTAGATGTGTCGGCTTCAAGGCCAGAGGAGAGGAGTGGAGGTATTCAGGGATGGATTTTTTTTTGAAGACTAATATTAGCTCATATGCAAACTTAGAGAATTGAAACTTATCTGCAGTATATACATGAGACGAATGGCTTTAGGGGCTTTTTTGGTAAAACTAAATGCTGCCAAAATCTAAAAGCTATAAAAACAAGGGCGCTAACTTAATAATCACGCAAATCCTAAACTGACTCGACACAGACTCGGAGTCATAAACCTGCGACATTATGTCAGATAAAGATAGATAGATGGATACACTACCGTTCAAAAGTTTGGGGTCACTTAGAAAAAAGAGAAAAGGCGCTGTTTTTCCCAATGAAAATTACATTAAATTAATCAGAAAGCCACTCTCTACATAGTTAATGTGGTAAATTACTATTCTCTGTTCTTTAATGAAGTCTCTACAGAGGTGTATAGAGGCCCGTCTCCAGTGTTCTAGTGGTTCATTGTGTTATCGCCTTAGAAGACTAGCAGAGGGGTAGAACCCACTTGAAACCCTTTATTTTTTATAACTTTTTATTTTGCATTTTCCACAAACAGATTATTCCTTGACATTGAAACCCTTTTTATGTGAGCGCAGCTGAAAACAGTTATGCTGCTGAGAGAAGCTCTAAAACTGGCCTTCCTTTGAGCGACACGTTTGAAGAACAACATTAATATTTACAATGAAAATCATTATTTCTAACCTTGTCAATGTCTTGACTATATTTTGTATTAATCTTGTATTCATTTAATAAATAAAAGTGTGAGTTTTCATGGAAAACTCAACATTTTCTCGGTGACCCCAAACTTTTGAACGGTAGTGTATATATACTTTATTAATCCCCAAAGGCAAATTTGTCATCACAGTAGCAGCAATAAATAAATAAACTAAACACACGAGAATAAAATATAAAATATAAAAAACAGGAATGAAAGATATAGCTGTATATAAGTAAACGCCACCGTAATGTCTTTGTTAGCGGCACACGGCGCCCCAGGTGCCAGTAAAGCCTCCGTGTGCTCTGAGCGGGGCCGGCACCGCGCACGCAAACTACTGGGAGCTGTTCTGGAGAGCGCCGTCAACTGGAAGCCAGAACGACACAACTTCTGCAATATGAGGCATTAGGGAGGCGTTACATGCGGATGATGAAAACACGATTAAAACGATCAGAAAGGCTGGTTTGGTGATCGGCCTTCCCCCCCGACGCACTGGAGGAGGCCGTACACAAGAGGACGAGGGCCAAGCTACACAATCGTTTATTTTGAAGGTCATCCTTTACACATGCTTTTAATGAACTCTGATTCATTCAGTGAGCGACTCAGGAGGCCTTTCCTTAAAGCAGCGGTTCGTTTTTTTTATTAAACAACTTTAGGTTTGTTTTAACCCTCCTGGTACCTTCAAATGTCCCCAGCAGTTAAAACCTCCAGAAAATTATTAGAATTAATATTGTTTCCCAAGTTTAAGTATCAGGTACTTTGTTTGTTTGTTTACTACCTAAATAGCCCTTTAAATAAATAAAAAGGTTGATATTTCTTATGTTTTACACAGTGAAAAACAGCCTGGAGTCAAATTGACCCCAAAGAACACCGATGGGTATAAGTTGTGGTCAGGACATTGAAAACATATCATCATGTGAATTTGAGGTTTTCCCAGTTGTCACCAATAAATTAGGAAAAGTCGTGAAATATGAAGCAAAATAAATGATGTCAATAATTTTTTTAGAGACGCCAAATTGACCCCAAAGGTAACAGGTGGGTTAAGGATTTACGGGGCATCTTCTGGTTGTGTGTGTTCCTGTATTGTGTGTTTCTTGTCTGTTGTGTCTATTTTGTGTCTGTATTACTTGTTGGTGGCAAATGAGTTTCCCCACTAGGGATTATAACATTTTCTAATCTAATCTAATATGTAATCCCATTTGATTAACCAGGTGCCGACATGTTTCAGCAACGAAAACACACACACATACACACACATGTATTATATACAGGGTTCTTACACGTTTTGACCGATGGATTTCCGGGACTTTTCCATGACTTTAAACCACATTTCCATGACCAAACTGAAATCTCGGTAGGAACATGAAAAATATAGAAAATGCCGCTTATATTTTAATTGTCTTTTTTTTTAAAAACATATTAAATATGTCAAACTCGGAGTAAATTACAAAAAATGTCCATGACTTTTCCAAAAACCTTTATGATTTAAGTTTTTTCCATGGCTTTTTCAGGTTTTCCATGACCGTACCAACCCTGTAGAATATATCTTTGTTCTCACCTCCAGGAGGAAGGGCTCGGCCTCCGACACTTTGCCCGTGGCGACGCACTGGAATGAGGCGTTCTGCCCGGCGTTCACCTCCACGTCGCCCAGCCGAGAGAAATGAGGCACCTTGTCTGTGGAGGGAGGACAGAGGCGCTGAAGGAAGTGGCACACGAGGAGCCGAGCGGCACCGTCTCCACACATTCAGACACGGGACGTGAACGGGCATGTACGTGCGCTGTGAGCTTCTTCCACACAACTCTACCCCCCTCTGATCATCATACACCACTCCATCCGCACTTTAAGAAATGTTTTGCACTATCAAATATGCAGTGAATATTTGCACTAGTTTAGCAACCCCAGAATATATATTTATGTCCTTATTATTTATAACCTGTACATCATGTATTTATTAGGATACTTCTGTTGCACTTCTGGTTGGATGCCAAACTGCATTTTGTTGCTCTGTACTTGTACATGTGTAATGACAATAACGTTGAATCTAATGTAATGTAATGTGGAGGCTGAGCGAGGACTACACACCCAGGCCTGGATGCAACCACACGGGCAGTACACCTAGCATAGAGTTGTGTATCATAAACATATATATATATATATATATATATACATAATTATATATATATATATATACATAATTATATATATATGTATATATGTATACATATAATTATATGTATGTATATATAAACATATATATATAATTATATGTATATATGTAAATATTTATAAACATATATATTTAAACATATATATATATATATATATATGTGTGTATATTCACACACACACACACACACACACTATGTGCCCCCCCCCCCCCCAACAAAAAAAAGGGCATTGATAAAATCAGATAACAGAGTATTGACAAATGACCTCAGCTGACGAACAATGTCTTCCTCCCACTAGCGGACAGTAACTGATGTTGCTGCTTCCTACACGACATGAACACGACGGTCCGGCTGAATTGTTGTAAACCTAAAGACCAAGACGGTGAGCCGGCTTCATAAAACCTAACGGTAGACGTCTGGCTCGCTTACCTTCCCCTCCGTCTGTAAATACAAGTGCTGTGGAAATGTTTTATCTCTGTGACGTCTGTTCAAAGCCATGAGCTATTGTATAAATTAAACAAGTGCATCTCACTAAACTGAGTCATATACAAGTTTTCACGCTGAAGCTTATTATCTGCCGCTTGACAGAAAACATGGTGTTGTGTGTGTGTATAAAAAAACAACAAACACATTCAAAGTTCATCTCTTCTTCAAAGAAACAACACGCTGAACACCAACGGAGGATGAAATAGTTTCTCTAATGCGACAGGTGAGGAGCTACAGCAACAAACGCTCTTGTTTTTATCTAACAACTACTAGGAAGCATCATTTGCTCCCCTTTATATCACCGAGCCTCCATCTCCTGAGCAGCGTTTAGACAATGAGAACATGAGGACACAGTCTGGATGGTTTTATATGAAGAGCTGAACCCTTTCTCTTTATATTAGACATGAACAACAATGAGTGTTTCTACTGGAGGCCAACGCGGAGGGCAACACCACATCCTGATGGAGAGGCTGGGGCGCTATTCACACACACACACACACACACACACACACACACTTTCATCCTTGGTTGCCACAGTAACCAACAGGAACATCTGGCGGAGGACGGGACGATAGAAATTGCATCTCACATTTGATCCATTGCTCATTTTTCTCTCTCCTCTCCGTGGCCCTTTTTCATGTCTTTTCTATCCCATCAATAGGCATCAAGAGAGAGAGAAAGAGAGAGAGAGAAACTTTTCCTCAGGTGCATTTTGAGCAACACCATTTCCCCAATGCGTGCAGTAAACCTTGCATGCTTAACAAACTCCAGCAGAGTAGGATTAAAGCCGAAGTGACGAGAGGAAACTAAAAGTAAAAGCAAAGTTTACACCCCGTCCTGCAGCGGCGCCAGTCAAGAGTACTCGGATGTTCAAGTCATCTTTTAGACGAGCGTCCGCAGACCCAATTAAAGGAGAAGTCGTTTCAAGGCAGTTGCATTTAAAAAGTTACTGAGGGAAATGTAATTTAAAACCCCAAAAGCCCCGTAGTGTGGACGCGTGACCCGTCGAGCCTTAATTAATACGGCTAAACGTATACGTGGGCGCGGTAATGCGATTCTCGAACGCCGCCTGAGACGTCGCTCCTCCGGATTAGGGATGCCGCCCGACGAGCGATCGGTCTTCGGTGTTTGGTCTCGGGATAGAAAACAACGCCGATGTTGAATGAGTGGGAATTCAAAGTGAACAGCGGGTTGCCTTTGACTCAAATCTTTCCTGAGGGGGGGAATACCATTATTCTCGCCCGCCTGTGGGGAAATGTATGCCGGCTCACTAATGTTTGCTTACATCTATGTGTGATAGTGTTTCTTAAGGGTTGTTACGGGCGACTGCTCCCGCGGCCTCGCCAGATAAAGCAAATAGTGCCGTGATTGCACACGGCTGGCCTTTTCTGCCCTTGTTTTTTTTCTTCTTTTTTTTGCGTACGAGTAGACGACTGTGAATATCAATTGTGCTCTACGTTACGTGTATCTACGGTGAACGTTATATGAAGCCGCGTGTCGCTTAATTTGAGCTTAAAGGGGACATATTATGCCCATTTTCCCACAAGTTGATCTGGTTCCTTGGGGTCTTAATGTAATGTTTGTAACATTTTGATCGAAATACCACAAGAATAATTTGCAGCATAGTGAGCATGAACCGTGAACCGTGACCCATGCGCGCAGCATGGCTGAGCTATATATGATAGCTGGCCGCTCCGTCCATTCGCGCACCTTTTTTTTTCTTTTCTTTTTTTCAGAGCAGACTTTTTTTTCTTCTTTGTTTTTTTTGCCTTAGGCGCTCGGGATTTTTCATAGGCACTCGGCAAAAAGGCTTAGGCGCGTGCCCAAATTTTCTCTATGCAGGAAAAACCCTGCGTCTGGTCACCCTAACTTATGGCGCCAAGTCACCGACCCGTCGTTAAACTGGGGGGGGGGGTCGAGTGGTGGAGGGGTTCCATTGCCAAAATCTACCTAGACGTTGGTGGTAATCCCATTCGACTCACTCAAGCACATCGTTTCTGACATAGAGGAACCACAACAAGCCGCGTGAGTTTTTTTTTTCCAGCGTTTTTTTTTGTGTTGGGAGACATGCCAGATACCCAAATTAAGGTATAGAAGCACTAAAAAAGTGGAATTTTCATGATATGTCCCCTTTAAGGGAATGTGGCGCCACCACCTGCAACCAGGCTACACCTGGCGACGCCACACAACCTCAAAAACGCCTCTTAAAATTAGACGGAAACAAATTCCGTCTCTGTTGAGGACCGTTGAGGGTGAAAGAGGGCGAGGTGTCAAACTTTGAGATGAGCTTGAGTCAAAAAAATATATGAATAACATTTGCGATGGTTTTTAGTCAAATGCCATTCAAGTTCATCTGCTCGTTTCCCCCAGCGGTTTTTATTGTACCGGATTCTTCCGAAGACCCAGTAAAGGATATCGGAATTTCACGAGCTAATGAATACCCAACATTATCATTCATTAAAATGTCCCTAATGATTATGCGGCTGCAAAAACAATATTATAAGATTTGATGATGATCATACCGTTTCTGAACAAGAATACTGGCATTGTGAGAGGTGAGCTTCAATAAGTTCTTGCATGAGGGAAATGTTTAAACAGGCTTGAATTGTTTTGGGCCACATTAGTGCGGCAGAAGAAGATATTACACTATTAAAAAACACACTCTCATTCGCGTTGAGTTCTGCGTCTGTGGCTGCGTGACGTCCACCGGACCACAAACTCTTTCCACCTCTAGTTCAAAATAATCAACAAGAAGCAATAAAAAGGGAAAAAATGTAATTCAACACAGAAATATTAGTCAACTAATTATAATTGTGACAAAAACAATTATCTAAACGTCATATGTGTGTCTAAAACCGTGCGTTATACTTCATTCTTGTTAATTGTATTCCGTCAAAAATCAGTGTAGAACTGCCGAAATACAGCAACGTGTCAAACACTGCGTCGTATTATAATTATTTTAAACTCTCAAATGAGTCAATCTTTTATTTAATAAAATTCCCAAAATACTAGTGCAATATCTGCAATAACTACATAATAATGATGTTGATCTGCACTTACACATACTTTGCATTTTGCACACTCTGTCTATATTTTATTTAATTTTACACTGCAGTCATTGTCACCAGTATTATATTTGCGTATTTGCATATATGTTGTGTATACATATATTTTATTTGTATTTTATATTTCACTTTATGCACAGTCACTGTTTCTGTTTCTTAAATGTATATTTTATTCTTGTGTGTTTAGTTTATTGGTGCTACTGTAACAACAAATTTCCCCTTTGGCTATTAATAAAGTATCTATCTATCTATCTATCTATCTATCTATCCATCTATAATCCATTGACTCATATTACATGACGTTCTGGCACTGTGTTATATGTCTTTTGGTTCAGTGCATCTTTAATGATGACCAATTACATCAGATGTAGCTTTTGTCCAAAAGTTCTAATCTCAAGGCGACGTCTGTTTGAAACATCTGCATCCAGGCTGTGTACTGCAGGGCTGAGGTGGCTGGAGGGTGGCGGTGGGTATAATAACATAATGGTATAATCGGAACGGAACAGAACACGATGCAACACTACCGGCGCCCGTACAGCTCCAACCCCTCTATCCCCCAGTGATGACAAAGAAAAGAAAACTCCCAGAGAAGATCAGAGTACAACCACTAACTGGCCCCCTCTTCTTTTTTTCCACCTACCTGCAACATCACATTAGCTCTAAAAGCACCCGGCTGTGAGCACGGCGATCAGAGGGAAAGGGCAGCCATTCTGCCCCGGACAAAAGAGGAGCCTCCTGCAGCGTTATTGTGAATGTGACACTCAGACAGGTAATGTGCCCGAGTTGCCCCCTTCAATCACCTCGGGGAAACTGCCGGGAAGTGCCGCGGCCCCGGCTTTTCTCGGCCCCGGTAAAGGTCGGCAGGTACGCTACGAGCGGGGTGGATCGGGTACTTACAACAGGGGTAATTGAGCAGCACGATGTCGTCCAAGGCGATGTAGCCCTGTCGCTCCTCGGAAACGGTCGCTTCAAATATGACCTGCGGAGACAAGGGGGGTCAATTAGATGACTGCAGACCGTGACATCTTGAGGGGCGGGTAGACTGACAGGAGAGGAAATTAGGGTGATGGGGTCCGAAGGCGCGTCGAGAACAGACGTTAAAAAGAAAGTGCTATTGTACAACTTGCTATTGCAATTTAAATGGTAATCTGGAGAGTTTATAGTATTTCTGTTTTATTATGTGGTTTGTTATAGGAATAAAAGCAACAAGAGAATACATTAGGCAAAACCCCTCAGATTAAAAAATATATATATATCCTTTTTGAATACATAGATATGGGTCGAATGGGGGAAAACCGTCATAGAAGGAGCAAAGATGCCCAAATCTGCACCCACACTGGCCTCAACGAATAGCTTGTGGTTTGTGTATTTGTATAGTGCTTTTAAAAAGGTACTCAAGGCCCTTTAAATGCTCGACCTTGAGTCTGAAATAAAATGTTGATTGATTTTGATGATTTAATATCCCAGTCCAGGCATCTTCTACGGCATTAGGTTGAGGGGTAGGCTCAGAATTTTATATATATATATATATATATATATATATATATATATATATATATGATATATATATATACATATATACATATATCATATATATATATATATACACATATATATATTATTTATAAATATTAATATATATTATATATATACATATTACATATACATACACACTACATAAAGGAGCAAGTGTGTTAAGAGCTAATTCTCAGCATCTTTAGTGAATTATTTTGTTGACTTGTAAGTGTGTGATGGTCATCAGGATTTAAAAAGCCCCCAAGATACTAAAAGTCTCAACTGAAATCAATCGTACAAATGCAACCATCTCGAGCCACCTGCCGTAGCTCAGTCGGTCGGGACTGGCCAGGACGGTCACCGCTCCAGGTCCCAGCAGAGACCCCCTCAAAGTGGGGGCTGGAAGCTGGAGAGGGGCCAGTTTGCCTCCAAGGTGCCCTTGAGCAAGTGCTCCCAGGGCGCTGTCTATCAGCTGCCTTGTGTTCTGGATACTACGATGGGTGAGATAAACTGTGCGACCGTAAAAGTTGAATGACAGATTTACATATACACTTACAGACTTGAAGACTGGAGGAGCGACAGGATACCATTAAGAATTGAACCCCAGTGCACAGAAACTGTCACTCACACTCTGCAGTAAAAAAAAAGAAGAAAAAAAAAGTGGAGCACGGCGTGCCCATCTGTTCAGCCTCTACGACGTCATCGTTCAACTACACACGTGCAACAACACATATTGCAACGCGCTGTAAACTACAACAGAAAAAAACACACAAGCTGAGAAGACGACAGGAAATGAAGCGCTCGCGGTAACACGCTCATCGATAAACAAGCCCGGAGGGAAGAGACAACCTGCCACTTCGCAATCCATAGGCGCTAACTCACTTTTTGAAGCATTTTCAAAAGGTAATAACAACTTTTTTTTAAATTAAACTTTCAAATGGCAAAAAAAAAAAATAGTTTGGTCTTGAAATAAGTCTCAGCTCACCAAGTCATAACATGAATAAATCCCTCTTGTGCCCCTTTTATCAATCCATACGGCAGCTGCAGGAGTCCCTAAACGCAGCCTAAATATTCAGTTTGTCATCTAAATGAGCCGAGAGCACGCAGAGCCTCAAAGTGAATCGGGAGGCCTCCCAGAGTGCAACAGAGTCATCCTGGGTAGTAATTACAGTCAGCACAACCTAAATCAAGACACTCTTCGCTTATAACGGCTGCGGCATGACAAACTCTGAACTTAAGGCTTGAGTGCATTAACAGCCGGTTAGATGAAATCTGTCCTACATTTAGTGTGCAAAAATGTGTGTGTGTGTGTGTGTGTGTGTGTGTGTGGCAGCTACTGTTCCGCCCACTCTTACTACATCTAGTTATCTATGCCAAAGCCCAGTGGAAGCCAAACTGTGACCGCGCACTCTGACGGGCAATAGATGGCCATGTTGACAATGCATCAGGCTTTAAGTGCCCAGGGCCAATCAATACCGCGAGAGGCCTTGGCAGATGGATACACACTAAGGCGTTCCTCCGCTAATTTATTTTTTATTTTTCATTCCCGTGTCTGGCCATTAGAGACGTCAGACCGATTAACTCTTCAATACATCACACGCCGACGCACCCGCCACCATTGATTCACTTCGGCTCCGCGCTCGCAGCGATCATTAGGCCGCTCCGCATCTGCCCCTCACTTAAAGAAAAGTGCCCGAGTATGACGACGGAGTCGGTCAGCGACGAAGTTGGCATCCAAACCGGATATTATGCAAATGCCTACAGTAGTATCCGCCTTCGACTTTGCACATGCAAAGCGGGGCGGTGAAAATGAGACGAGTGGGAGACTCTGAAGAGATTTTCTTTATTTGGTCGTATTTTCATTGCTATTCTCTATCTGGCTGTGTTTTCTGTCGCCGTGTTCTTGCATGTTTCAAATGTATTTGCCGTTGTTTTTGTTTGTTTTGGACTTCCTGAAGAGGTTGTTCCTCATTTGCTTGAGTTGTGTGTATTCTGTATGTTGTAATGTCGCAGTGCGTTTGGCTGTCAGGGCCACCGTAGAGACGAGATATGAAGTGATGAATGGAGAAGGAAACCGTGCGGGGGAAGATAGTGGGAGAAACACCTTGCATGGGAGGAGGGAATTGAAAGTAGAGAGGGGGAAAGCTTAAGCCACACCGATATTGTTCGTCATGACGGGGCCTGATAGCATCTTTAATGTTTCATAGCAAAGTTTCTTCCTTTTCCAGAGCTCACACAGGTAGGCACGGAGGAAAAATCGATTCATGCAAAGAATATATGAGATGGTTTCCTACAATTGAGAGCATCTGGTGGAAGGTGGTGTCATTCTCCAGTACCAGGGTACCTTCTACCAGGGTGCTGTCTACCAGAGTGCCTTCTACCAGGGTGCCTTCTATCAGGGTGCCCTCGACCAGGATGTCTTCGACCAGGGTACCTTCTACCAGGGTACCTTCTACCAGGGTACCTTCTACCAGGGTACCTTCTACAAGGGTACCTTCTACCAGGGTGCTGTCTACCAGGGTGCCGTCTACCAGGGTGCCCTCTACCAGGGTAACTTCTATCAGGGTGCCCTCTACCAGGGTGCCTTCTACCAGGATACCTTCTACCAGGGTGCCTTCTAACAGGGTACCGTCTACCAGGGTACCTTCTACCAGGGTGCAGTCTATCAGGGTGCCCTCAGGGTGCCGTCTACAGCAGTGTGGGTTCAGCAGGAGACAAACGCAGCTGGAGGGTAGACAGTGTGAGATGTAAAAAGCATGTGAGCATGTTAATATTCGCCTCCTGCAGCGCCGTGTCAGGCTCATAAAATCCAATGCCGCAGAATTGATAGTGTAGAGAAACAAAATCCATACCACAACCCAGGAGGCCTCTCTACGTGAATACATAAAATCAGTGGTGGCAGTAAAAGGGGATTCCATTAAAAATAAGATTTGAACAGTAATTAAAAAGGTTGAGCTTTTAGTTTTCATCATAGCGCTGCCGAAATAATTTATGTGTTTGCATTAATGATGAAGCTATCCATTGATTTGTGGACGCCATTAATCCTCGAGACAATTTTTGTTATTAAACTAACGACTTGCACGCGGTCTTTTGACAAACAAAAATTACAACAGTGTTCCCGTTAATTTCTCCAGCGAGCGCGAGGCCAACGACATCGATCCGCATCGACCATGTGGCAGAGAAACATTGAAATATATGACGCGCAATTACACCTGCCACCTTGTGTCTGCAGGCGGAAGAAATAAAGTGAGGGGTGCAAAAGTTTGTAGTGTGTGTATCTGTGTGTGTATGTCTGTGTGTGTGGGGGCTTTGCGTACCTACAGAGTGGGACCCAGCAGGAGACATTTCAGATATCATGAGAGCTGCAGGTAGGTGTGTGTTTCATAACTCCCTCACACACACTTTTATTTCACGCTAACATAATCTGATCAGCATGCAGCCCCTGGTAGGCAGGCTTCCTACGGGTGTGTGTGTGTGTGTGTGTGTGTGTGTGTGTGTGTGTGTGTGTGGGAGGGAGGGGGGGGGGGACTTTTTATTATTTCTTATTATAATAAAGTAAAATAAGGCTCTATTTAAGTGAATAATATGTTCAAATGAAGGGCTAATGGTAAGTATTCTAAAAACATGAAGAAATAAAAAGGGTCAGCGGTAAAATCACCCTTTTTCATTTAAATGAACCACTTCAAACATTTCACATCGAGCTTTAACGAGACCTTTAAAAACATTACAGGCCTAAAAGATCTTCCATCACCAGATGTCCCAACAACATCATGTCTATCAATACGAACATTAACTTGTATTCACAATCTACTTAATTCTATTTGTCGAAGCAGAAAACTGAAAACGGTCCAACTGATTTGCGGCGTGATTGACGGGAAGCGACCGATCCCTTGAGTGACACGAGTTCCCTCTCCGACAGCATGGGAAATAACAAAAAGAAAAGAAAATGAATCATTCTCACAGGAGAATAATAATGTCAAAGCATTAACGTCGTTCTGCTATCATTACGACTGTGTGGGTAAAAAAAAATAGGAACATTTGAAAACAGAGCTAGTGGGGAACGTTAGCGGCCTGACTTTCTGCTAACGTGGCAACGTTCGTTAGCCGGATTGTTGAGAGTGTGAAGCTCAACGTCCAGGGGAGGAAACTTCTTTTAAAAAGTACACATTGACTCAATCCCACAATACCAGATATCTGTCCTCTGTGCATTAATGACTGAAAAGAGACACAAGCCTAAGTAATGATTATGTAAAGTGTCCATTACAAGTGATGGAAGAGGCAATGATTATTAAGTTTTGCCAACTATATTTGTAGACTTGCAGTTAATCAAGAGGAGACGGTTCATTGAGTAGCTGCTACTGAGCCTCGTCTAGATGATGAATAGCGGGGAAAAAATAAATGTTCTTGTGTTATGTACTCTAAATGGGACGAATTTCAGATTGGCCACCCACACACATGGAGGTTCTCACATCCGTGGACTTCATCTGACCTGGTAGGCCGCTCGCTTCCCTCCGCCTCCGCAGCGATCGAAGAGCAGGACTTCGGGGGAGGGGGAGTCAATTTCCTCACTTACATTTTCCCAGTTTAACCATTCCGTAACCTCTGCAAGCGCACGCAATAAACAGCGCGGCTTGTGTTAATGACGCAATTGCATTGAATTACCTGCACGCATAGCTACCCGTGAACCCCTCGCGGCTAGGGGGGGTGGGGCGGGGGGGGGGATCTGAATGCAGATCAGCGATGGCAGCAAATAAAAAGTACTTTTTAAAGGTTGTAATTTGTGGATGTAAATAAATAAATGTGCTCGCCGTAGATAGTACCAACAAAAATGTGGATTGATTCCAGGAATACGGAGGAGCTGACCTACGGCCGCGGCTGGGGGCGCTTGGCCTTCCGACGAAAGGTAATGGGTTTATCGAACCTTATATTTACAACACGGTCCCGGCTGAAAGAGCGTGATGAGTTAGTAGGAAGAAGAAGAAAAAAACAGCATAGCTAAGGAAAGGGGAGAGCGAGAGTGGGAAAGATAAGAGAGAAGGGGACTTAATGGTGAGACGCACTGGGATTCGAGATGGTGGGATAAGGAGGACAAAACGGTGAGGGACCCTGGAGTAGAAAGAAAATAACAATCTAAGGGGAGAGGAGCCATCGGTTCCAAAAGAGCAGCTCTTTAACACCTCCTATACGACCCGGAGCCGGGCTGACGGGGAGAGAGTGAGCCGGTCGGATCAATGTTCTCTTCTGTCCTTCAATGCCATGGCAACCGAAAGTCCAATTCCACACACACAAAAAAAAAGGATGCTCACCAAAGTCAAGTAGTGCCGCGTGTTAGACGGCGAGGTCATGAACTGATGTCACAGATGACACGTGCTGATGGAGTCAGATAGTGAACCAGTGCTATACTGTCGGTATCAGAGCTAATCTGCCTGATGGATCGTGGAGGACTCCATCGTGGAATATGCCGACTATGAACTATTCATACACTGTCATATTTATTGATTGTGTTTTAACTCTAAATCTGTCTATTGTTCTGTCCATCCTGGAGAGGGATCCTCCTCTGTTCTCTCCTGAAGGTTTCTTCCCTTTTTCCCCCCTGAAGGGTTATTTGGGAGTTGTTCCTGGTCCTGGTTTTGGGTCAGGGATGTCTATGTGTACAGATTGTAAAGCACTCTGAGACAAATTGGTCATTTGTGAAAATGGGCTATACAAATAAACTGAATTGAATTGAATTGAATGATCTATTCTCCAGAGAATACATGATATTGGTGGCATTATGGGATGATTAGGATCGAGCATTTTCAAGGTATGAGTCAGGATATCCATCTCACTTGTGAGTTCTCCAACTTTATGGAAGTGCATTAATAAATCATTTAACGGGACGGCATGCCAGAGCTGCTCTGCGTCGTCACGCTGTGGCTGTTCCAACAGTCGTGAATCTGCCATCGCCAAAGTGTCGGGCGGAACCGGAAGAAGAGAGAAATTCTGATTTATTGCGCAAAATAGACGCCATCGGCAATGTGGCCATTTGAAACGCAGAATTAATGGCGTTGAATTTCGGAAATCTCCTATCAGTGAAAGCAAAATGCAAAAGGTTGATTGCAGGCCAACGTATCTCTGAGGCAGTCTGTCTGTCCTCAGGGTGTTGATGCTCGCTGATCCCGAGAACCTTTTTTTTCTTCTTTAATCTCAACCTCCACTTCACACACACACACACACACACACACACACACACACACACACACACACACACACACTCTCTGAAGTGGTAGTCCTCTCTCTCTAGGTGGAGCTGCTCCTCTGCGGCCTGCAGGGGCGGATCTGTTGGCTGGAATTGCTGGACAGTGATCGTTATCGATGGATGAGTGGAGCCCTGTGGGGCCCGCGATGAGCTTTGAGTAGGAGGAGCAGCAGGAGGAGCTGTGGAGGAGAGCGGGAGCTGCCCCCCGGTCACAGGAGGGGGTAACTCCAAAAGAAAAAAGAGCCACCATCCTTTCCCCGCGCTGCAGACTGACGTCCTCCGTTCCTTTCGGGCTCGCATCTTACGCCTCCTCGCTCATCTGCACCGCTCCCCGTGCTTCATTATGTGCCGCCGATCGGCCGGCTTTACGGGACAAATAAAGCAATCTGCTCTGTGTCTACACTCCTAGCAGGGAAGAATTTAGAGAACAGCGGCGTCTCCTCACTCCGGCAGCCTGGACATACATCACCAGAGTAGTAGATTACATTGCTTATGCGCACCTATCCGAACGGTACACACCGCGCCGCGCTGAGTAAACCCCCCCGACGGGGGCCGCCTTGTCCGATTGTACGTCTCAGCCTCCACCTCCACCTCCTCCTCATCCTCCTCCTCCTCTGGCGCGGACAAACTTCCGACGTCCGCGCAGGAGGGAAGAAAATCGTTACTTTAAATCGGTTTATTTGTGCGAGAGTCGCTCGGGAGACGGGAGAGCCGAGGACGGCGGAGCGCGCGCACGCCGTCCTCATTGATCTGCGCGGCCCTCTAATCTCATTAACTGGCTCTTGATTTATTGAGACGGGGCCCGGGGTGCACCGGGGTTATGGAAGCAAAACCCCCCCCCCCCGCACCGAGAGGGGTCGCGCGGAATCGAGGTCAATTGACTGTTCGGCGGGACCCACGCTCCCACCGTCCCTTACAGCGGCCGGCGCCTTCTCATTAACGAGAAGCGAGAAGAAGAAGAAGAAAGAGAGCACGAGGGGAATAAATGATTGGACGTAATGAGGTTGAGGTCGAGGCTGCGTCCAGTCATCAGAATCGCGCGAGCCACACACAACAACAGGGCTAGTAATGCGGCGTCTTCGGCGCGGGCGTCAAGCGGGGCGCCTCGATCAACGGGCCAATAAATAAAAGACGCTACGCAAACAGACACGGTAATTATATACCCATCGAGCCTCTGTGATGTATGACACGGACGCAATTAGCCAATCTTTCAGCTTTTAGTTTGAAGGCAGGCGGGGGGGGGGGGGGTAATAAAACTAAAGGGGCTGACGAGAAGCCGCAGTACTGTACCGAGGCCACCGGGCGGCTCGGGGGAGAAGCTCGGGGGCTGCTGTTGCTAAGCAGTTCAGTGATTCATGAATTCCCCGTCTTAATTCAGCTGCATTTAGTTTTGTGTACTCACACACACACACGAACACACAAACACACACACACACACACACACAGAGCTGGCATCAGACAAAACTCCTTCAAAATAAAACCCACTCATTTAGTTTCGCTACAACTTAGTGGTCGCGGCGTGACGGCGTCATCGCGATGAATCCTCGCCCGGCGTATCACGATGAACACATTTGGTGGAACCCACTCTCACGTCTTATTTAGTTGCACATCAAATATGGTAATTTCATATTGATATGAAATGAAGCGGGGGGGGAATGCTTTGTAAAGTGTCCGTTAGTGAAGTCGTGACCGGCGTGTTTGATTATCAAAGTCGATAAACCAATAAAGCGACTAATCCGTTATCAAAGTGACATTTTTTTTCCGTCAGTCAACTTATTACTTCGCTATCGTTTCAGTAATATCGTCAGCACTGCTGATTAGGCAGGTATTGTATTTTTGAAGGGCGACCCCAGGGATTAATTTTGCACTTCCATAACGTTGGAAACTCACAAGAGAGATTAGAAGAAGATCGAAGCAGCAGAGATATCCTGATTTCTTTAGTCCCTCGTATTGGCCGAGCTCCAAAACCAATCCTACACATCCCATAATTCCACTGTGGAGCATCTTTCCTCGGATCCTTCCTTAATCCCCACGTCTTTCAAACGTGAAACCCCGAGTTTAAAACTTTAGAAAGAAAAGTTAGTAAGTCCCCTCCAGAAGACGACACTTTTTACAGCCTCCATGGAAAGTGATCTGTGAGCTGAAAGTGACCGTGCCACGGTGTGTATCTCAAATTCAGATATATTAGATAGAAGAAGTTTTAAATAGCTTGTATCTTAGCTTCGATCTTCTTCCATGTTACACAGATGGATCTGAAATAATAGGAGCATATGACAGTTTTATTTATATATATTTTTTAAGATTTGTGTGCGTCTGTAAATGTGGAATTAAAGCAGGTTTAATTTCTGACAAAATTGCACATATGAATGCATCAGCTGCAATGAGGCCCGCCTAGTGCACCGTTTACAGAGGAGAACAGTGTGTTCTCACTCGAGATTCTCATCACCTGCAGGAAGCTGAGAAAAAAGGTTTTTAGATACTTTAAATCTCCACCGACATGCCTGATGATATATATGAAAACATAACTACTCCCACCGTGGTGTTGGTGGGGCCAGCGTCGGAAATACTCGAGGGCAAAGGGCAAAGCTGCCCTAAAGAAATATATCTTTGCCCCTGATAGCACTAGGAGAGGGGCAACAAATACCCCCATAATTTCCTCTCATATTTATGATAGTGTAATAGTGTTTTGTTGTGGTTTTTTGTTGTGTCTGTCAATAAAAATCAATAAAATATCAATAAATATAATTTTTTATAAAAAAACAAAACAAGGAAGTCTAAAGAACTAAATAACTAAACAATAACTACATAATTGTTAGTTTTTTTGAAGAAAATGTAAGAAATAAGAATAACATTTAATATGATTGTCTGATTTATATTTCCTGTTTATTTTTTGTTTAAAAAAATTAAGAAATCTGTAGACTGCTGCCTGATAATCATTATTATTGCCATTTTATGACAATGTATCATATACTGTAAGCCTAAATAAGTATATTTATATTTTTGTAACACCGATTAAATGTAATTTTTTAGTTTAAAAAACAGCTGCCCCCTGAAAAATATGTACATCTCCTCCCCGGGGTGGGGGCCTCCTATAATGTGTGATTCACTCTCACCTGGTATTCACTGGGCCAGAACGTGCTGACGGCGAGCTCCACCTGGTGCCACTGGCGTCCCTGGGAGCCCGAGATATTCCACACGGCGCTGCCCTTGGGGCCCCCGTTGACCCGGATGTAGACCTGCAGGTCCCCGGGGCTGTGGCCGTCGCGGCTGTACAGGAAGTAGCTGAACTGGATGCAGTGGGTGTCGTTCTCGCTGAGCGGCAGCAGGAGCAGCTGAGCTCGCTGGCCCCCGAAATGCTGCGAGGAATTCACCATCATGAAGGACCCTGGAGGGGAAGACGGAGGATGAGGAGATTAAAATACTGCAACATGTTTTACATTTACACTACAGTTCAAAAGTTTGGGGTCACCCAACGGGACAATTTCATGTTTTCCATGAAAACTCACTTTTATTTATCCAACGAATTGCAAAATGAATAGAAAATATAGTAAATACATTGAGAAGGTTAGAAATAATGATTTTTATTTTAAATATGAATTGTGTTCTTCAGACTTCAAGCTCAAAAGGAAGGCCAGTTGAAAAGCTTCTCTGATCAGCATAACTGTTTTCAGCTGTGCTAACATAACAAAGGGGTTTTCTAAATTTCTAACCCTCCGTTAGTCTTCTAAGGCGATAACGCAATGTGCCATTAGAACACTGGAGATGATCCTCTATACAACCGTGTAGATATTTAATTTTTCTTAAACAGGTGTTTCAACCTAGAATAGTCATTTACCACGTTAATAATGTATGGAGTGCATTTCTTAATAATTTAATATTATCTTCATTCAGAAAAACATGCTTTTCTTTGAAAAATAAAGACATTTCTAAGTGACCTCAAACTTTTGAATGGTAGTGTACATCAATACTGGCAGCCGCTCGGACGGGTGTGAATAAAACACCGCGACCTTGGCGGGTGAGCCGTGTGCCTCTAGTACACACAGTTCACAAACAGCGCGCGTTTGGCGTTTCCACCTGCCAGATAGGCGCTGATTGACCTGAAGTGTGAGAAAACAACGAGATCCGATGCTTCCCCGTAAACACACGGCACGGGATAGAAACGTCCTGTTCGTTTTCAACCGCTGAAGAGCGCCTGCCTCCTTAAAGCCCAGAAGATGAGTCTGGGAGCCAAGGTTGACAGGCTCAAGGTTGTTACCCAGAAATATCCATGTGATCCTCTCTGGCTATTTGTCTGTATCGGGTCGGCCTCTGCATCTTTTTCCCCCGCTCTTGCGAGGCGGCTTCCGTCAGTTTTTAGCCGCGCCGCCTCAGATCTGTGGCGTGTTCAAAGCCGGTGCCGCGGCGCCGCGGTGTCAGATTGGCCTTTCATTTTTGGACCGAGGTTCCGAGTCACTGCTGGCACTCTCATCCTGGCAGCACAGCAGAGATAGCGTGGCCACGAGGGGGGCAGCACAATGAAGAGAGGGATGGGGGGGGGGGCTTTCATGGCAAATGGGAAGCTCAATATAAAGTGGGAAAAAACAAAGTGTGTCGGCTTATTTGTCGGCTATGCCACGAGTATAAATGATGTTTCACCGCCATAAATAATATGATCATTTTTACTACATCCTGGAAAGCCATCAGGAGTAGAAGTACATCATTAAAACTATTATCACATATCATAAAATGTGAGCTGTCCATGTCTTCTTTGAATATAAACCAGGTCTAGAGGTTATGCAAATGATGTAGAAGTATCTAAATTCATTAGAAAAGAAACCCAGAATACAAACACCTGAAAAGGAGAACAATATGTCAAAATACTCTGTTTCCCTCATCATACAAATATGTGTTCTTACTCATTATGAGCCTATACCAATACAGGATCAGGCCACACAGCATGTGTGTATTTCTTTGACTGTCACTCTCTCAAATCAAGTGGTCCTGCTATGACTCGTCAGACCAATCCCACCTTTTACAGCCCGCCCGATGTGCAGAAGGTTTGAGAGCAGAACAATCGGACACCTCGGGCAAAGTCACACTCGGTGAGAAAAGGCGTAAAAAGAAAAAGTCGTACATGCTCGTCATTCAAATAGAACCTTGGTGAACGCGCTTCAAGCCGTATGTTTGGGAGAGAAGTCTTTTATCTGTTATACTTTGGCATATATAAATCTATACAGTATATATATATATATATATATATATATATATTAGAGATGCACCGATCAGGTTTTTTGGGCCGATCACTGAAATCAGTGTCAGCCGATCACCGATAATACCGATCACCGATCACCGATCACCGAAATAGTATCTGCCGATCCCATAATACCAATTACGGTGTTGATTGAAGCATTCTATTTATTGTGTAGCATTATTGCCTCGGACTATGAGGAAATACACATCTAAAGTCCCTCAAACATTAAAGAAATTACAAATTTATTTAAACATTTAGGACTTTTACTTTGAAAACTGATACAAAATTGATACATTACAATTGTTTGATTGCTATTGTAGGGGATTGATTTCATATATGTATGGAACACATCTGCATTATTCATTTCCTGGAACTCTTAGGGAAATCTATATACAGGACTTTTTTAACATACAAAAGTCTGACTTATTTTTATAAACTCTTCCTTGGTACAGTAACAATGTTTTAATGTTAATAATTCAAGCTAAATCTCAGAAACGATCTATTAATATACAAAATCAGTTCATTGTTTACTTGTATATGTTAGTGTATGATTTGTCGACATCTTATTTTGAAAAACGGATGTTGTTTCACGTGGCTCTTTCCGTTATCTTTGCAAAACTGGATGTTGTGTCACGTGAATCCTTCCGCTAACAGCACTCGATCAGGAAGCGAGGGTTTTCATAAAGTTAGCGGGTAACTTTATGAAAACCCTCGCGCGCTCCTGATCGAACGCGTGAACATGTGAATATCAGCCTGTAGGCTCAGACATGTGAATATCAGCCTGTAGGGGCTCAGACATGTGAATATCAGTCTGTAGGGTCAGACATGTGAGTGTCGGTGAGTTGACCCAGAGGTTCAGCTCGGGGGACGGGGCGCCGCTCGCTGCTGGAGGATCCCCTCGCGGACCTCTCACTCTGCCGCACTCGGCGGCGCATCGTCTCCGTTGCGGTCTTGGCGACTGAAACGTCTCTGATAGTATTTGTCGCAGATGTGAGGTCATCTGATCGATCGGTTATGACCGGCCGTTTTGAGAACGCCGATCAAAACCGATCATGGCAATATCGGCCGATATGGATCGGCGCTGATCAGATCGGTGCATCCCTAATATATATATATATATATTAGGGATGCACCGATCTGATATAATATATATATTTATGTATACATAAATTATATATATATATATATTTTGTGTATATATATATAATGTATATAAAGGAATATATATATAATTTATATATATAAATATATGTGTGTATATATATAATGTATATATAGGAATATATATATAATTTCTATATGTAAATATATATATATATATTTATATAAATATATATAAATGATACAAACTCAAAGAAAGTTTCTTACCGTCCCAAAATGTTTTAACTTCGTGGCGTCTGCGGATTGTTTCTAAATGCTCATGAATTTTAGCTGTTTTTCTATGTGGCGTTTAATACATGTCACTGTTTTCTCTTCAGACAAAGTTCAACATCAAAGCAGTAAGTACTTTCGTTCGCCCTTCTATGCGCCGGCTCGGGACATCACAGACCTTTTACTACTTACATTTATTTGGTGAAACGTTATCACACCAACGACAAAGACAGAAACGGAAGAAGAAAAGCGGATTAATGTTTTACGACGAGCTGAGGTGGCAAAAGAAAGTGTGAAAATATAAATAAAAAGGCGAAAAGCTGCCGAGAAAAGCTGCCGAGCTTTACCGTAGCTTTACCATAGCGGCTATTAACAATCCCTCAGTGGATTAGAAGAGATGCATTCATTTATGGAAAAAAACAAGTCATGATGTATCTTTACGGGCGCATGATTTATGATATAATCGTGTCACAACCTCAGCATGGACACACTGTGACTCCATTACACTGTTACACTAACAGGGGTCACCTCCATCAAAGTTTGAATTAAAGCTCCAGAGCCGTTGACTGGAGAGAGATCCCGTCTCTAACTTTGGCTTTTTAGAGGAAAACGGTTCCCTGAAACAAGGTTAAGAAAGTGTTTCCCGCTTTCTTATCGCCCATCCGGATCATCGATTTAGAACTTCTGCCCTCAAAATGTCTCCTACCGCCACTTGGTGAACAAATGTTGAACGCCGTTTGAAGATAAAAACCCGAGGAGACGAGAGGACAGCCGGCGAGCGGCCCGTGTTTATTACCTTGGACCGCTTAAAGCGGCCTGAGGGAGAACACGGCTTTACTCCCCGACTTTTTAATCTTCCAATCATCATCACCGTCGTCATCATCGTATCGACTCTTTGATGCCAGCGGGAGGGAGAGAGAGAGAGAGAGATGGAGAGAGAGAGAGAGAGGGAGAGAGAGATGGAGTGAGAGAAGAGGGGGAGGGGGGGAGAGAGGGAGAGAGATGAAGTGAGAGAGGGAGGGAGAGAGAGAGAGAGAGAAAGAGAGCTAATTGCACTTCTTGTCAGGATCTGGAGTTTGTGTTTCGTTTTATGTCTTGTTTTGAAGTCTGTCATCTTGTCTCCCTGTGATTGTCTGCCGTGATCCTGATTGTTTCCTCCTGTGTGATTGCTAAGCCCCGCCCTCATTGTGTCCACCTGTGTCTTGTTCCCCATTGTCCAATCACCTCTCACCTTGCCTGTGTATGTAAACCCTGTTTGTCTCATTCCCGGTGTGGCTTCGTATTGTTTGGTCCGTGTTTTTATCGTTCTGTATCATAGTTCAAAAGTCATAGTTCAAGATAAAATATTGTTTTTGCATCATGTCTGCGATTGGGTCCTATCTCGTTGCGACATCCGTGACCGTTCGTGACACTTCTAACCTTCACATTTAGTGCTGTTGGCACGAGGTGGTCGTGGTGCAAAGCAGAGGGATCGTGGGTATTGTAGTTGTGTAGTTGTGCGTGTTGTGTAGTTGTGCGGTTGTGTGGGTGTGGTTGTCGTTGTGTGGGTGTGTGGGTGTGTGGGTGTGTAGTTGTGCGGTTGTGTCGGTGTGTAGTCATGTGGGTGTGTCGTTGTGTGGTTGTGTAGTTGTGCGGTTGTGTCGGTGTGTAGTCGTGTGGGTGTGTCGTTGCCTTCATGCTGTAGTTGAGCAAGAGTGCAATCAGAGCGTTGCCTCCTGCCATTAATCACACTGGCGCCGGTACTAAGCCACAACGGCGACCGAGGGAATGCTTAAACCAGAGAGATGGCTGTAATACTGGCGCAGTGACATGCAGGACACACACACACACACACACACACACACACACACACACACACACACACACACACACACACACACACACACACACACACACACACACACACACACACACACACAAAAGAGCAGACTCCGATGCAAGTCCTGCTGACCTTCCCTAGAGAGAGAACTGGCTTCCTCTTTCCGCCTCCTCAGTTCATTTCCTCCACCTCCTTTTTACCCCAACACCTCTTCTTTCATCTCCTAATCCCTCACGTCCGCCCGCGCCGCTTCATCCAATTTCTCTTGAATGCAAACATCCTTAAACAAGCGTCAACACACACAGGTCCGCCATCTGTTTCTCCGCTGTTAAGAATATTTCATTTACAAGTCACGCGTGGACTCGGTTTCTTGACACGGTCCAGAAGAATAATTTCCGCCGTTATTTTTCTATTTGTGTTTTTCCGTGTGGGTGCGGCTCGGCGTGGAGGCCCAGTGTTGCCGGGCGGGTTCCCGAGCCTCGGCTGTGACGGAGTCCGGTTCGTCCCCTGAAGTCTGGGTCCACGTCCGGCCTCGTAAAAAATATAAGAGAAGAAGCAAATAATTCAGGTCAGGTCCACGGACTGCCAGGCATGTCCGGTGATAACGGGCAGCTGCTGTCCTTTGAGAGCTCGCTGTATTCTTGGACACAACAATATTTCTCTCTCCCTCACCTGCTCTGAGGAGAAATCCTCCCCCCCTCACACCCATCCCTCCACCCCCTCCCGCCTTCATCGCTGCCGCTGCTTTGATGTGCGAGCTCTCGGGGGTGTGTGTGTGTGTGTGTGTGTGTGTGGGGGGGGGGGGGGGGTCTCTGTGGCTAAATTGCTTTTTCTTCAGCTAGGAGAGCTGGACCCCCTCATTGTCGGAGGGCAGGTCTCCAACTGTTCTTATGACAGGATTGCACAGGGGGAAATGGGAGTGTGTGAGTGTGTGTGTGTGTGTGTGTGGGGGGGGGGGGGGGCAGTAAAAATACATATTGTAGCCTCGGCTTTAGCGCTGTTGGTTTTCTCATCATATTTAAATATCTTAAAGCAACTGTAGTAAACCAAATACGGACATAGCCTCTCCAGTAGCTACAGTATATATGGTGCGGAGTCAGCCGAAGCCCCCTGGTGGTGGAAGACCACGCCAGTGAGCTGCAGGTTGTTTTAAAAAAGGCACGGCGAAGCGGCGTCTTTCGCTTGTCAACGCCATGAAAGCTTATTCGAGGCGAGTCGAGCCTGCTCAGAACTGATCAGTCGATCCCCGCGCAAGGCACGCCGGTGAGAGTTATCCGTGATGCATCAGTGAGGATCAACTGTGAGGCTGCAGGGTTACGGATCCAGGTACAGCGAGAGCTCTTTGCATCATGGGAAACTCTATCCAAGGGTTCAGAGGTGTGTGTGACTAACCATATTCCATATAAGCTCCTCACGTTCTGTGTATTTGAAAAGAACCGGAGTTAATTTGAGAGTGAGAAAGAAGTGTCATCAGCGCCAGAGAAGCTGAATATATCAATTCTGCAATTATTTTCTCTATTAAATCAATGAATCATTTGGTTAATGAAGCGCCAGAAAAAAGTGACTATGCCCATCACAATAATCTAGTGCACAAGGTGACCTCACTAATCGTCTTGAAGTAATAACTTCCGATCATGTTTGTGATACTGAAATTTGACAACTCAATTTCACAACTAAATAATTACAGCTCTAATTAATTCCAAATATTCCAGACCAAATTAACAAACCTTTACAAATATCGTTTATTTTGAGTATAGTCACTTTTTTCCTATAATTGTGAACATGGTTCAGAATGGGACAACATCTTCGTATTTGAATTTCTTCAAAGGCAACCATAATGTTATTATTATCTATATTTAAAAAGGGACCATGTAAAGTTAAAACACAAATATAACCATTTAATGCACTTGCAGATTGTAGCTATACAGCTAATGCACTGTGGTCCCTTGACAGACCATAATAAACATAAAACAATAACAAACAGTACAGAATAAGGCACACTACAACTGTATGTGTGGTAAAAAGAAAGCAACACACACACAATGCAGAGCTACAGTACAGCACATTAAAAATAAGTAATGAAAAACATTAAAAGTGAGTAATAAAAAACATTAAAAGTGAGCCATAATAATTTTTCTCAATGAGTACAGCGCTGACCAGCTTCCAACTGATTCTTTTGGATTATTTTTAAAAGTGCTCTTCATCACATCAAGCAGCGTTCCACTGATTTGTAGCTTCGGACCACTTTGGGAAGTGTCGTTGTTGGCTCAATGCACGCTGTGTGTTCTCTGAATAAACTTCCACCTGCACGGGAAGACGTGACTCCTAAAAACACGGAGGACTCACGGGAAACCATATTGACTCACGGGAAACCATATCGACTCACGGGAAACCATATCGACTCACGGGAAACCATATCGACTCACGGGAAACCATACCGACTCACGGGAAACCATACCGACTCACGGGAAACCATACCGACTCACGGGAAACCATACCGACTCACGGGAAACCATATCGACTCACGGGAAACCATATCGACTCACGGGAAACCATACCGACTCACGGGAAACCATATCGACTCACGGGAAACCATATCGACTCACGGGAAACCATACCGACTCACGGGAAACCATATCGACTCACGGGAAACCATACCGACTCACGGGAAACCACATCGTCATCGAGGTTATGAATGATTCTATTCGTCCGACCTTTTTCACACCACCGGCAAACAAAAGGAAACAGCCCTGTGCGTCATAAGTGCAGCTTTGACCACCCCCCCCCTCCCATCTACCTGATGATCCTCATCTCCTCTTACTTGGAGCCGTACTTGAAATTGAATCGGAAGCGCCTAAGTCATAATTACACCAGTTCTTGTTTTGACAAAGCCCCGAGTGGAAGAGACGACACGAGAGCGATCGCCGGCTGAAGGTTGGCTCACTCGGGGAGCGCGATCCACGCGGGCCGAGCGCCGCCTCTCCTCTCGGCTTGATGGAGTCAGTCAATATGATTGATGCCATAATTAGAAACCTGAGAGAAATTCATGAAGATATTACCTGGACTCTGATAACCTTACCCCACATCCTGCAGGGCACACACAGAGCCACATACAGTACACACACACACACGCACGGAATGGTGTAAAAAAATAAATACAAAAATACACCCCGATGCAGAGAAATTCTCCATAAATCCATAAAAGCTGATAAGGCCCCATCTATTTCTCCCGTGACCCTGCCAAGGGCGAGAGAACATGCATTAAGAGATAGCTCCCTGAATTCGTATCAGGATGAGGGCTGGGAACCCGAGTCGCAGGTCTGCTCGCTTTTATCACACTTACACGAGGAAAAAACTCAGAGGAACCCGAAAGTGGAAAGGGAAGGGCGGGGGCAGGGAAGC
The DNA here is from genome assembly GCA_036178185.1 of Liparis tanakae. Lineage (NCBI taxonomy): Eukaryota > Metazoa > Chordata > Actinopteri > Perciformes > Liparidae > Liparis > Liparis tanakae. The sequence continues at coordinate 11,786,881 of CM070106.1, forward strand.
TAGAGGCAGAGATAGCGAGGGCTTTTATCTTTATGTTTGTCGACGTCAGTTTTTTCGTCGGCTTTCCTCCGCAACGCGATGGAGAAGTCAGGCGGAGGCTCCGGTTCTGCCCGACGACAACACCGTCTTGGAAAAGGCCAAGCGGGACCGCGTGCATTTTAATCAACTTGTTATCGAACATTTTCTCAACGCCCGTCGCCTCCGACGGCACTCTGCCTGAATAACGTAATAACGTAATTAAGCGTCCGCTTGCTAGGCGATGGCGAGATTGTGCCACGGGGGGGTGTGTGTGTGTGACGATGTTCCTCGACCTAGCGCTCCTCCGGGGGCTTCCGGAGAAGGTCATTCGAGATTTTTTTCCCATTTGGCCCCTGAGAATTTGGTCTTTCAGATTCTCCATTTGCCTTTTGTCTTTTATTACTTCTTCTTCTTGACCTTCTCGTGACCTCGGATGATATTGCATGTGCCGGTGAAGTGAAGTACGGCGAGCGGAGATGATTGGGAGGCCACAGACTGGTGCCTCTCTCTCTCTCTCTGTATTTCTGGCTGCGGTGTGTGATCTGTCCAGCTGGCAGGAGGGGGGGGGGGACACTGGGCTTGTTGACTGGAGCCAAAAGGCAATGCAGATTTTGCCATTTACAAAGTGACACAGTGCTTACACCGCGCAAATGGGGAATCTGCAAACCGACAGCAGCTGGTGGCGAATGAGAAGCCGAACGTCGCGCAAACAAACACAAGTCCGAGGTACAAACACGAGGTAATGAATTCCTCCGGGTTCGGACACGAGAGCCCGCCAGACACGCCGGAGACGGCGGGCGGAGTCAAAGCCAAGTGTCGCTTCCTCAGATGCAGCGTTTAGCACCAGCGGGCGGAAACACCCGAGCTGTCGCTCGATGGGTCTGGATCGATGACTCTATTTTTGAAGTTCCCGTGGCACACCTGTTTTTCGCCGTTTCCGTACAGGAACGTGTCCTTTGTGAGAGTTCAGGGCGGCAGGTGATGGCGAGCATGTGCATATTGATAATCATTTGTTTTTTATTTAAATGACTGGAAAAGCTCAGTGAATCATATTTAAGTTGTGTTTCATGAGTATATAGAAATGTAACCTGATTGTGTTCATTCTTGAATGTGATCAATATATTTTGTTTCTTTAAATAAAAATAAATAAAAAAGCTCACGCACACGCGTTTTAATTTATTTAATTATTTAATTTTTAATTTTATTCAATACTCTGTTTTTGTCCACTGTTTCTCCGTCCTAGGTGTTATGTCTATTTATCGTCTTTTATCTTATAATAAAAACAGATGTTTTTAAATAAATACAAATAATTTTAAAAAATGTGAAATTTAATAAAAATAAAAATATGTGTGTTGTGCACATTGTGATATGAGCGGATATTGTATCACTATCCGAAGAATCAATAACATGTGGACTTGTAGACCTGGTTGGTTCCCAGACCCTGAACCCCATAATACAACACAAATTGGTACCAGAGATCTTTATGCTCAAGTGACCACGCCCTCTAGTGGCCATCGTTATTATGACGGGAGCAAAACCGCCAGTCAGGAGATATTATTATAGATCGTAGGATACTCCACATCTTTTTCAGCATGATGTTGAGGTAGTAATGTAACCATGACGACGAAGCTCTACTAACCTTAACGAAGTTGTCATGTTATTCCTCAACCTTCCTCAAGTTGTGTTTGTGCCTAAACCCAAGCATGACTCGTGAAATGTAAACATGTAAATATAAATATGTACATTTTTGAATATATCCGATTTTGAAGGCGCAGACGATATGTATATCTGGTGTAGAAATTTTTGAAACATGGATTCCAGAAAGAAAAAAATTATATGGGGCGAGGTGTGTATACCGCCAGCTTTCCAAGAAACACCGAAGCATGAATATTCTGGGAAAACGAGACTCAACTATTTGGCTGGATTGACTTATTTCAAGATTTTGGCATTCCAATAGCTGAGCAATTATTTGAACAATGACAACAGCTACAAATTGATCTGCAAGGCCACACAACTAAATATTGTAATTAAGTCTTTATTGGCCTCCTCGAGGCGTGGAGGATTTAAAACACATTTGGTAAAAGCCTTGGCTTATATTGGCTATTATAGAAGCTTTGAGCTTTAAAAACATTTTGCACGCCGGTTCACCAGTCCCTCCAATCAGCCATTTTAAACTGACCCCTGGTCAGTGACGGAAACAACCCACCATCGTCAGCACGTGCGTCCAAATCTGGTTAGTGTACCCTCCGCATGGGGGTTGCTTCTCTTTGAGCAGCCATTGTTAAAGTCAGAAGAGTAGCACTTAGCTGATGGCTGATAGAAAAGGTATTCCGAACGCTCCAAACAGGTGTGTCGCGCCAGAAGACCGAAAAACAAAGCTTTCTCGTCTTAAAGCAGAAAAGGTTGCATACACACACAGTAGGATTGTTCTTAACCCTCCTGTTACCTTTACATTTACTAACATATTTTACCCTCGGGGTCAATTTGACCACAGCCATTAAAACCTCCAGAAGATTATTAGAATTAATATTGTTTCCCAAGTTTAAGTGTGAGGTATTTTATGTTTGTTTGTTGAAGACCTAAATAGCCCTTTAAATATATATAAAAAGTTGATATTTCTTATATGTTTGACGCAGTGAAAAACAGCCTGGGGTCAAATTGACCCCAAAGAACATCAACGTTAAACATTGAATGGGGTCAAATTGACCCTAAAGGCAACAGGAGGGTTAAGTACATTAAGAATAGGTCAAGGACACGTGGATATGCATTTAGCGAGCCTCCATTATTGTTTGGTAAAAAAACCCAATCATTGCTTTTGTTTCAGTAGCAGAATAAAAAAAAATATCGGAGCGATGTGATTGTGTCCCGAGGCAGATGAGAAAGTTTAGCAGTGGCCATCTTCCCTCTCTGACTCACCGAGCGCCCTCTCGCTCCAGCAGAGCCTCCCTCCCAGCGACGCTTGCTCAGTAATAAAAGACGGACTCCTCGCAGCATGTATTCAGGCCGCCCCCCCCCCCCAAAAAAATAAATCCAATCCTGATCCTAAAGCCTCCACCTAAACACCGTCAGTCAGGGTCCGGGCCCCGGCTGACAGGCGCGAGTGGATGGGAGCGGCGGACGCGGGACGAACGCGGGCGAGGAATCTTCTCGGTGGCGGGAATCAATAATGCATTAGCGTCCGCCCGGCGACAGCGTGTGGGCTGAGGATCGGCCCTCGTACCGCTATCAGCTCCACGCCCCACCGCCGCATCTTGATGTATACCACCCGCCCTCAGCCTCTTCATCCAACTCCTGTGATCTACTGTTTGTTTCATCTCACCATCCCGGAGGCCTTTTGGGAAGATGGTGCTCTCTCTCTCTCTCTCCCGCTCTGCTCTTCATGCCATCATTCCTGCCCTATTTCTTCTGGGTTTCTCTGGACATATAGTAAACAGAGTCTGTCATTTCCCCGGCCCTCGCGCGGGGACATCCAGGACAAACAGGTACGGGGAGCTCCCCCCCCCCCCTCCTCCCCCCCTGAGGGAGCCTCATTTCCCCCGAAAGGAGTTTTAGAAAATGCGAGTAGAGAAGCACACATGATACGGAAAACAGCAGAAGTCTTATGATGATATTGTTTCTTTTTCAGGAGCAATAAATGCTGCTTTACATTGTGTAGTAGTTTGTAATGATGTGCTTTTTCTTTTTAGTGGTTCGACTTTTGAACATTATTGCGTAACTAAAGGAATATGCATGTTACTATGTGACTTTACGTGGATGATATAAATACACAAAACATTTTCCTTTCCAGACCTATAACTTTAAGTATTATAATTCTCCGTGAAAATTATTCCATTATTTGGTATCTCTGTGAGACGTTTCATTAAAATTGTAATATACAGATTGTTGAGAGTGTTGCGTGGCATTCACCAACAATGGCGCACACAGCAAACACACACTGCCTCCCTCACAACCACACTGTGCACGAATGAAAGAAATACAGAAAAATAAATGTATCTGTATCCGTCCCCGTTCTATTTGTTATTTTCCCCGATGACTCCTCGCGGACGTGTGCCCGAAGCTGCAAACAACAAGCGTGAAATCAAGTCTTACAAAGAGGCGAGGGAAACGGGAGACTCGCAACATCCTGCAAGCGCGAGGCCAATCCCACAATGCAACATGAGAACAGGTGGCCAGGTGGAGTAACCTGAGGTGAGAGGAGGAAGAGGCTCATCAATAAAACCCGACGACGAGCTGTTTCCGAGTCCCTGGCGGCCGCGCTGCTTGGCAAAGAAGCGCCGAGTCCTCCTTCCCCCAAACCCGAGTGCTATCGCGATAAGCCTCTTTCTTGGATGCATTTGCCCTTCGATGATGGCGATCTGGAGAAGTGGATGGGAAGTCTGAGGCCAATAGCCTAAAATCAGCTTTCCATCAGTTGCTGCAGTGCAGAGCTGCAGCATCTGTGTGACGGAGGAGGGAGAGGAGGGGTGGGGGGGGGGGGGGGTATTGGATCTGCCAGGTTGGATCAAGGCCCAATGCAGGTCCCAGCCCCACCTTCCCCCTCCCCCCACCTCCACCAGACAGAGTGGCTGCGATAAGGTTAAAGCCCAACTGCGTGCCAGTGGCGGATATGGAAAAGCAGAGTGCATCTGGAGGATGAGAGGCGGCCATCTGGTCCAGATCACCTTCAAGCTACAAAAGACCAGCACTTCTTTCCCTTCACTGGCCCGAGCCACGAAGTCTGACCCCAGGTCAGCCAGGGGTCAGATTGCCGGATGTGTGTGATCTGTGAGTGCTGCAGCATTGCGAGGACGGCGGCGCTGGTTTGATGCACCGTTCTGCATTTCGAGCACGGATACTAAAAGTAAGGAATGAGAAAAATAAAATAAATAGCATATGCGCAATCCAATAAAGACCAGCTCAATAGGTTTTGTTATTGTTGTTTTATTTCACAAAGGCTTTTTTCTGTTGACATTTTTTATTTTTTTTATATATATATATATATATATATATATATATATATATATATATACACATTTGCTTTTCATCTTTTACATTTCTAGTGGGTTGGGGCTTAATAAATGAAAAGGCATAAAAACCCTACTTTTGTTTGAATTGAAACCCCGTAAAATAAAAACAATAATAATTAGTTCTACAGTGAGCACAGCATCACACACGTGGTACATCTTCACTGCCTGGCAGAATATGCCAATATGACTCCTCTTATCCCTGTAATACACTACCGTAGAAAAGTTGAAAGCAGCTGAAAACAGTTATGCTGGTGAGAGAAGCTCTAAAACTGGCCTTCCTTTGAGCGACACGTTTGAAGAACAACATTAATATTTACAATGAAAATCATTATTTCTAACCTTTTCAATGTCTTATATATTTTGTATTAATCTTGTATTCATTTAATAAATAAAAGTCAGAGTTTTCATGGAAAACTCAACATTTTCTCGGTGACCCCAAACTTTTGAACGGTAGTGTATATCTTTAGAGTCTCTTCGTTTCAAAGACCAGAATATTTTTTTTATTTCAACAAACAGTCGTGTTCGGGGGCTTCGGTCTGGCAGTAGGGGGCACACTCATACTGGCCCTGCATCGGTCCCCGAGGCCCTTCAGAATAACAATGAGCCTGAATGTGTTCCTAATCTAAAGCAACAAAACACACACGGCCCCCTGTTGGATTAAAGAAGCGGGGCGGTTTAAATGTTAAATGTCCCATTGAAAGGCGGACCGTTAACTGACGGGTGGGGGCGGGGCTTTCAAATCCCTTTTGGGAACCGAAGCAACGGCCCAACGGCTTAATGCGCCACACACAACGGCGTGGCTTTGAGTTATTCAAAATCCCCCACGCTTCAACCCGATTGGCTGAAGGAGAGACAAAAAGCAGCCAATAGGCAGCCTGCGTGATTCAAACGGGCCAAACAAAAAGCGACCATTAGTCGGAGATCATTTACTTTCACGGATGCACGCCCAGCGGCGTCGCTCATTCAAAAGTCGGCGTCGGCGGGGCTCCCCGACACAATCGGAAGGTGTTCGTAATCCTCTGGCATCTTAATTCATATCCTGTGAGGCTGCAGTTTTAATGGTACAGCTTCCAGCAAATAAAGCCTTGGAAATTGAAATCAATAGTAATAAATCAGCATAATAAGCATCTCGGCTGAAGTCGGAGGGGGGGGGGGAGCGCGCCGTTGTCGAATCTATCGTTTGACATCTATGAGCGAAACTCTTAATCCAGGGATCCGGTAATGGTGCGCGGCGGATTCCTCCGACTGGACTACAAATCACGGCGGGGGAGCACACCAACGGCCATAAAGGGGGGGGTCCGAGAGCGGGAGAAGAGCAGCGGCAGGGGCGGTTGCAGTTGTGACAAGGCGGCAAGTAGGCTGGAATTGAGAGGGGAAGGAGGGTATGTGTGTGTGTGTGTTTGTGTGTGTGTGTGTGTGTGTAGGGGTTCAAAGAGGGGGTCTGGCTTTGTCCACCTGGCCGTTGGCCTCCTCCGGGGAGACGGCGTGAAGACAAAAGTTCCCAACGGACAGGGGGAACGAAGTAACCGGCGACACACTAAATCCTCTACCCCAAACACACACACACACACACACACACACACACACACGCACACTTTTTACACAATCTCATGACAGCACCCAAGCGGAGCCCAAGGAGAAGGAGGGGGGCGCCCACTGGAACTGGGTCAAAAATCCAATTAATCCATGACAGGAGAGAGGGGCTGGGAAGACACTCAAGAGAGACGGTGCAGGAAAACCACAAGAGATGGGAAACAATACCCCACTGCCCCATGACCTGTGTGTGTGTGTGTGAGCCTGTGAGTGTGTGTGAGCATGTGTGTGTCAGCATGTGTGTGTTTATGTGGCGAGAGCATTAATGTTGGATCAAGGCCAGCAGGTGTTTTGACTATTCTTTTATTGCATTGATTGATGGAGGAGGAGGAAACTACTTTCACACTTACTACGATGTGTTTGTGTGTGTGTGGGGAGGGGAGGGGGGTGTTAGGAGGTTTGGGGGCTCTTGTGCACGAGTGAAAAGTGCACACTTGGGTCCCCCCCCCCCCCCCGGAGATCCAGAGATGCTAATGTGCGGCAGTGGGGTGACAGCGGGGATGCCGGCGGGCAGCCGTCACTACGGGTGACGGGTGTCAGACGGGAAGATAAATTATGTAACGTCTCCGGGATGTAATGGCATCCGTATGATTGGAGCCGGTGACACTCCTGGGGAACACGCCATTCTAATGGAAGACAAATTCGCAGCCGTCAGCCCACCGCTGCCGGAGCGTCGCGGGCCAGCAGCGAGGGGGGAGGAGGAGGAGGAGGAGGAGGAGGAGGAGGAGGAGGAGGAGGAGGAGGAGGAGGAGGAGGAGGAGGAGGAGGAAGCGGGAGGAAGCAGGGAGGGAGGAAAGAAAGAAAACTAAAAAGCAACTCACCGGCGTTTAGTCGGCCGGTTAGATCTTCACAAGAAGATAACGTCATACCGTATTGCTTCAGATTTTCAAGCACGCCGTTCTCCTCGATCCCCGTGGTCACAGCAGGCGTCGCCCATCCGCTGTCAGATCTGCAGCTTTTCCTTCAGAATGCGGTTGACCTCACAACCTTTGACCGGCGGTGTTAAAAACATGATGACTTTTATTTAAGGCATTTATTTTGTCAGCTGTCACAAAAAGGAGCTTCCCTCCCGTCACTCCCCCCCCCCCGGTCCATCAGTCAACCAATCGGGCTCGCCGGTCTGTCGATAATGAGCGATGTGACTCACGATTCTTTCTTACTTTAGGAAATTCTCTGCTCTGGTTCTCGTTGACGGGACTTCACTGAACATGTCTTGGGGGCTAAAGTAGTTTATTTGAATATGAGTTCTTGTGAAGTGTGAACATGGCACAACGGTCTACTCCCATTTAGAATCGTCTTTTTGAAAAACACAAACAAATGCTGCTTTGTGGGCGTTATCGTGGCGCAAGATTAAAGGCGCTTGTACTTATTATTTAAAAGTGAACGTTTGTTCGTGGCCTGTGGCAGCTGTGGGGGCGGAGCCTCCAATTTGGCCTCGGCTGCTCTCATGAAAGGAGCGGTTGAGAGTGGAGTGGGAGGAGTGAGCAGAGGCGCCGCCGTGTGGGACGCCGTGCCGGCGTGAATAAAGTATGTTATCGAACAGAACACGCGTTGGTGTTGGCTAATCCTTGAGAAAAAGAAAATAGCCACGTGAGAATGTAAGAATGGAGCAGTGATGCTTACAGGTGGGGTCCAGGAATGATTTTGGTTCCATAGTTGTCATCACTTATGTGTGTAGCCTATGTGGCAGGTAAAAAAAGAAGAAATTCCAAATGAATAAATCAAAAAAGAGAGGAAGAAATGAGCAGATGGGTGACCGAGGGGGGCGGATACATTAATCTAGAGACAGAGAGAGAGAAGATGAAAGAGGAAGAAACGACGCGGCGGAGGAGTGGGACTCGTTTCTGGGGTCGTCTCTGCCTTAATCAAGGCTGTGAGGCACCCGCGGGTGCACACGACCCCAGGAATGTGCTCCTTTAGTCTGCAGAAGGGTGATCAATCAGAGCCGGTGGCCGCCGCGCAGATGCTCCGCTGTACTGTAGCATAACACACACACACACACACACACACACACACACACACACACACACACATACACATACACCGAAGGCGACAGTGATGAATTAGGAAACGCTCAGACAGTTTAGGAGTCGCCGACTCTCCTCGTCTGCATAATAAACGTGCGTGATCTCATCTCACTTTGTCTCACTTCAGGTTTCTCTTCTTTCATCCCGTTTTCCGACCTCCGTTTAAAAAGGTTCCCCGAGGTGCACCGAAAGGCGTCCCGGATGAGACTGGGTTTTAACGTGGCAGTCGTCTGAGAAAATGATTATTTGGGTAAACACAGCAACATTTTAAAGCATCGGAAGTCGAGGTGACCGGACACTCATTTCTCATTCTGCACCAATCGCAATAAACAGAGTGAAAACCCGATGGCGCCGGGACTACTCTGGCGGTGGAACCTCCCTTCGTCCCCTGTAAAGTGGAAAAGGGCTCCGCTGTTCCCAGAGGAACCGAGGGCACCTTGAAAATAATGAGATCCCGCTGGTGCGAGGACACTCTCTCAGAGCATCCCACTCCAGCTTTGTTGACACCCGACAAGGTCTAAAAACAAGCAACCTCAACGGCAGCACGACACGGAGGGGGGAAAAAAGATTTAATACGCAACGCGGCGACTGCGAGACACGCGCACGCATACCCAAAAGCGTGGGAAGATGACGTGTTACTTGAACTGAACCTGGAAAGTGGTGCACGCTGATTAGTCTTACCAATGTAGCATATTTTCATCGACTGTATAATATCCGTTTATACGAGACATGCAAAGTCAGAGCTCAACGGTTTAAGAATCTATATGACATGCCTCGACTTTGGAAGACCACGTCTCTGGGAGTAGAGAAGAACATATGTAAACAGGACTCGGCGTTAGTAGATCATTTCTAGAATATTCTGTCTTCTGTCAAAGACTGCACAGAGGTTCCACGTGTCTTTAGGTTCAACCTATAGATCAGTTCTTGAATTAGGTAATTTTGCATGATGGTGATTGGTCCACGAAGACCGGGGATAATAAACTCCTCCTATTTTGTTGTGTATAAAACGCATGTTAAAATGCATGTTATATCAGACTACTCTCCATCAGGCCTCCTGAGAGTCTCCAAGAGTTCCCGGGCATTTTTTTCCTGACCTTTGCTTGTTCAAGAATAAACCCAATATTCTTGATAAGTCCTGTTGTCGATCAAACCTCTTTTTCCATCCAACGTCTTCAAACCACCACGATCGGCGGGAGGAGAAACATCAACAAATAGCGAGGAGCTAAACGTGAGCCCAGCATCACAATCCATTGAATTAAAGTCCATCTTCCATAACTTCATGGTTGTATTCTTTAAAGCGGCAACTCAAGGTGGGTGATTACAATCGAGACAATGAGTCGTCATTCGGTCCGTTCTTGCACGTCTGCCGTGTCTTTACCTCCTTAATGTATTTGTATCGCAGAGGTTTATTAATACGTCGAAGCAGCATCTTGTTTATCGCTTCCCTCACGTTGAAACTATCCATCCACTCGCTCCTGTCTTTCTTTGTACTTATGGCCGGGTGCAGCGGAGGAGGGCGGGATCTGAGCTTGGTGCATTATGAACTCTATTAATCACCTTGATTCTGCACTCGGAACAATGACAAAGCTCCAAAAATCCGGAGATGAAAAAGTGCTGCGGCAGCTGAGCCGAGATGGAAATCAAAAGGCGGCAGATTTCAATCTTCCGGAGACTGAAGATTTGGAGACCGAGGTGGATCAATTGAAGATTCAGAGGATTGCGTCGGTGTTATGGTTCGCTTTCCCTCCGCTCGGGCTCACGCCGCTTGAAATACATACAGAATATGAACACGCAGACACTCACACAAGAATGTGTGTTTCTAATTACAGAAAATGAACTTGTGGGATAAACACAAGGAAAAGAGACCTAGGTGGGGGGGTTTTCTGCTCTTAGTGTGTCCTTCACGATGCTAATGCAACAGAACGCCTGGCATCAACATCCATCATACATTAGAGCCGGGTGTCTTTGCATTAATAGCAACGCCGATACGACGCCTGAGCCAATGCGTATTAAGATACTAATAACCATAACAAAGACGCTAAAGCAATAGCAAAGAAGGGAAAAAGGTCTCGAAGAAATAATTTATATCCATAAGACGGCCATCTAATAATCCTGTACCAGACACACAACCACCTGACGGTTAGATTATCTGAAAGCTACCTGTAACCGACTGCTTTCTTCCTTTTGGGACTACTTTTGGTGTTAGGGGACAGGTGGGAGAAACACAACTGTATGTATGAACACTGTGAGGCCACCTAGAGGCCATGGCAATCACACATCATGTTTTGAGATGAGATTTTTTTTTAAATACTGGACGGCCCTTTGCCCAGGTGGAACCGTTTGACCTCACTTCATGTAGATTCATGATGGGGGGGGACAAAAGTGTAGAATGAAAGAAAATGAAGACCAGCGCAAATTAAATTATACTTAATTTCAGCTTCTTTGGAGATAAGGCGTGTGCCGTGTTCAAAGACAACTTGAAAGAAAACAATTTGCAGTATAGAGAGAAAGTTTGCTGACTTTTAATTACTTTATCGCTCTCATTGTCTTTACAGTATTTTAGTGTGAACCGGAGATAGAGCGAGAGAGAGAGAGAGAGAAAGAGAGTGAGGGGGTGGGGAGGGTTTTATTGTTGAGATGTGGACTTTGTTCAATCTCTGCCGGGTCTTCTCGGCCGGGCTTTGAAGCGCCTGGGTGCGCGGTCCCAGGACGAGGGTGTTTAAGGGCCGTGGATAACCGGATTACTCAATCCTCTCTTGTCCAATTAATCATCCGCCTGTTTGGGGGATATAAAGTCTGCTTATCTCCCCGTGCCATCGCTCTGGCAGACTTTACTCTCGCTGATGGTTTCAAATTGAACTCTGGAGGAAAGTGAAAACCAACTCCGATTTTGGTCTAATCAGGAAGGATTGTTCAACTTCCAATTAAAACTGTACGGAATAAACAGCCCTACTCGGAATCATCTACATTTAATAAAAAAACAGACTTAATTGCCTTTGTAGTCGTAGAGACTTGACCACTTCTAGAATATGGTGAAGTGTGGTGCCAGCCCACTGTTTCGCTGTTTGAGATTCTTTTGGGGGGGGGGTTCTTTTGCAGCAACATCTCTTTGAGGTGTTGGCTCACCTCGTGGAGCAGGGAAAGCGAAAGTCTGTGCTTGTCTTTGCCAAGGGCGATTCTCAAGGTCACAACCTCCTCCCCGTTGTTTCACTCTGACATCAAGTAATAAAAAATAAAAGAAGGTGCACAGCAACAACCATAAAGCAACTGAGCCTCCAGCTCAGGCCAAAACATTGCACCAGCGTGGGCGGCCCAATCAAAGTCTTGCCTTCTTCTCAGAGGGAATGGAAGCCCCCGGTTAAAGATAGCCGCCTGGAACAGCACATCCTGAAGTCTGGATTAGCCCTGCCTCGTGCTCTCTCTCCCGCTCTCTGCCTCCGACGGCAACTCCAGGAGAGCATGTCAGTTCATCTCAGCGCGAAGATGCGCCTGGGGAACGCTACAGCAACCCCCCACCCGCCACTGAAACGTAGCATGGGAACCAACCGCAGCACGGGAACCGCGAGGTACCCACGGGTGCTCCTCCCGGCGTCGCTCCGAGTGGCCGGCTGCCTCTCGCTGGGGGAACTACGCCACGTCCTCATTTAAAGACAAGCAGGCAGACAAGTGCAAAGACGGAGACCAGTGAGGAATTGTGAACTTGCCACGAGAAGGCGTGCGAGAAAAGGCTTGTGAAGATTGGTACAGTGAGACAAGTCAAAGTCAAAGGAAACTTGTTCAGTGTTTTTAAACTTAAAAAGATTTTAGTTCCATGCGGTAAAGATGCCATATGTTGTCTTATAAAGACTGGTAGTCAAAGATTGGACGTTCCTTGATTACATCGTTGAGCATATTCACAAAACTACTTCCACTTTTCTTGATTAGTCCGCTTCAGTCCCTAATTAATTCCACTCGCTATCTTAATATTTTCAATATTACATTTATTTTTTGAGGCTGTTTAAGTCGGACCCTCTGTGCCGGGAGAGTTTCATTCACGACAACAATCCCACATTTCCCAAATGAAAGTGAAGACGTTAAACGCTTCGGTTATAATGAAGAACATAAGAGCGAGTCTCCAGCAAAGGATATCCAAGACAAGTAACAGTTTCACTTGATTCAATCAGTTTATCACTCACCATCTGCCCCTCTATACGTTTTACCCTCACGGCATTATGCTATACACTTAATTAGTATGTCCACTGTACAGTGAATCATTCAATTAGAACATTATGTTTCGCAGATTTTTTTCCAATGCACAAGGAAGCACCATCGAGGGCTCTATAAAAAGCATGCGGTCAAATGTGCAACACGCGCGAGGGAAGTGTTGACTTGTATTTGTGGCGATCCAAAAGCAACGAAATGAGAGATGACGGGAGATAATACTGTGATTGACGTGTGCAGATGAGATATTTTCTGGTGGAGAAGAGGAACCAATTAGTCAGGATGACGTGTCTCTGCTGTCGTAAAGTCAGAATAGGTGCAGTGAAAATAAGAAATGACAGCTCGTCGAACGTGACGCGAGTGTTGAGAGCTCAGAGGAGCAACATCGAATTAAAACGTAGCCGGTGAGAAAACGAGAAAGCAGTTTATTTAAGTCGCTACTATTTGAGAATGTACAGTAAACTCACTATAGGCAAAATTCAACACTTGAAGCTAACACTTGAAGCTAACACTTTAAGCTAACACTTTAAGCTAACACTTGAAGCTAATACTTGAAGCTAACAATTTAAGCTAACACTTTAGGCTAAACACTTGAAGCTAACACTTTAAGCTAACACTTTAAGATAATACTTGAAGCTAACACTTTAAGCTAACACCTTAGCCGTACTTCAGCAGCTTTAAAGGGAAGACAGGTGAAGGCTTTCCATCCACCAGACAGAGCTCTCACATTTGAGATGCGAGCAGGTGACGGGCAAAATATTTCCTTTTTGACATCATCATCTTCCCCACCAGCCTCATTTCCCACGACGCCTCAACGCATTTCAAATTTTAAATCCCACAAACTTTCCGTTTCACCATGGTCGAGATGAGCAGGAAAGAGCCAGCCGGAATGAAAGAAAAAGAGAGAGAGCGAGAGGTAGCGACAAGCACTCATCAGTGGGCAGCGGGCAAGAAGAAGAAGGAGAAGAAGAAGAAGAAGAAGGAGAAGGAGAAGAAGAAGGAGAAGGAGAAGAAGAAGAAGCCAATTACACATGCGGCCAGCCCGACTGTGGGAGAGCGCTACTGCCTGTTCGGAGTCCGATAACCCTCCCGTGTTGTTCCTCCGTGTCAACCGAAATTTCATCTGCCACACAGAGGGAGAAGCAACAGCAACAACAGCAACAACAACAACAACAACAACAACAACAACAACAACAACAACAACAAGCAGCAGCCGAAGGGATGCTTGAGCTACTGACGGAGAATTTGAGAATAAGGAGAGTCGGGCCACCGCAGGGGCACCTGATGCGCAACACATGAAAGAAGTATAGTGGAGTATAAGTGGAGAAATACTAGTACACACAAAAGGATTCACAGCCATTAAGAAGTAGAGTGAGACCAACGTATCGGTTTGGTTATGTATCTCCTAACGCTGCCCCCTCTTTTTTTGGTAATCCATTTCTGACGCGACGTAAAGGCCAACGCTGCTTGAACCGCTGCCGAAGATTATCGGTCTGCAAGAAAATATCTGCTAACAGCAGCGTGAATCTGAGAAGGATCAACATTCGACGACAAAAATATGCCGTCCAGAGCGAAACGGCCCGATATAACGCGTCCTCTTCTCATGCAGCTTTGGACAAAGTGGTTAAACTAATTACCGTTTTCTATCCATTTGCTACTTCAGACCAAAGTGAAGAGAGGAGATAGGAAGATGATATTTTAGCTGAACGATATAAAGCAGCTCCATAGTAATTAGACTCCCGATGGAGGAAGATGTAGTGCCCCTTGAAGCATTGTGGCATATGCTGCCTGACGTGTGAATGTTGCTGTGATTCTGAATGTCCCCTTACAAAATGTATCCTTACTAAATGTATAGATAGATTTTGTATTTAATTATCTTTTACGCAATCTATTACTTATTACCCTCTTTTTTTCTTTCTGGGAGTGAGCACCATTTGATGTGTGTTGTTTTTTGTGTGTTGTACACTGTACCTGAATACCATGTGTACGAAGACATACAACTGAAAATGACTGTATGGAAAATGAAAAAAATGTGAAAAATATATTATATTATATTTTAAAAATACAAATATATATATATATATATATATATATATATATAATGTACATGTTTAGAATTGTCTTTAAAATAATTTCAAATCTTTTATGACCATTTTAATATCAAAGAGAATTAAATGTACTTTCTGTTTCACACCCATGTAGGAATGATGGGAAACCAGTGGGGATAATATGTACTTGAAGTATTTATCCTGTGATTGTTTGCACTTCCCATGAGTATATTAACTATTGTTTCTAATTTAATTAATGACTTAAAACTGCATAAGTGGCAGAAAATGGATAGATTGATTAACAATGAAAGACGATTAATTCTGTTCTCTTCAGCTTTTGTTAAAAATGGACCCCTACACATTATGGTATGGCACTAATGATTCTGTCTACATGAGAAGAAAATATTCAAGCCCTTAGTCAACTTTCTTATACCCTTAATGCTGCTTTGAGGGAACAGCAACTGCACTATTATTGCCTTGCATTATTCTGCCGGAGAACTAGTTCCAGTCTGGGAGGAGGCTAATGTTTCATCTGGTGGGTCAGCCACGCCTGAAAGCCGTGACAGAGCCTGCATTCACCTAGTCAGCATGAGCCAGGGCATGTTATGAAGCAGCTCACTGGGGGAGCCAAGACCAAAAGGACCGAAGAGCAACACAAAACAAAAGTTCATCGTACAGCTGAGCATTTCCATGGAGACGGTATGCATGGAAAAAGGTTTATCAAGTGTTTGAAAAGAGAGCAAAAAAACATGCCTGCCTGGGCTGGGAAAGTAGAAAAGCAGTTAAATAGTTGAGGCATGATGAGGAAGCTCTCAGAAACAAACAGAAACTAGAATGGGCACTCAGTAGAGCGCAGACCTTCGCGTATCACAAGATTGGGAATTGAATTATGAACATTTTGGCATTAGTTGCATGCCAATTGGATAGATTGACCGTGCTATGGTAAAAAGATGATTTGACCTTTACATGACATTGACCTTGACCTTTGACCCGATCGATCGCAAAATCTAGTCAAATGGTCCCTGGATAATAACCAATCATCCTAGCAAATGTCATGCGATTCGGTTTAATACTTTTTGAGTTATGCGAGTAACACACATTCAAATAAATAAATAAATACACGGCGATCAAAACATAACCTTCCGCATTTTCAGCGCGAAGGTAAAAAGGAGAATACCACTGAGTGATGGGAGAGCAATGACGTGGTGAAAATGAAGGCACGCTGCGTTGTAGTCGACAGGCCGTTAGCGGAGTCGAGTCAGCCGAGTCAGGTTTTAGGAAAGTCGTTCGTGAACCATGTCTGCTGGATTAACAGAGAAGCAGCATTACCACCACACACACTCACACTGTCCAGACACAGCTGCTTCACCGTCGTGGGCAATGTCACCGAAAGCGTAGCAGCAGTACTAAAGCGTGACTCTCACTGTGCACTAAATGCCATTGTGAAAGGATTTGCTTTGTCTTCCAGTCACACATGCGCCGTGTGATGTAACAGTGGGCGTCTGAGCATAAGGTGTCGAGCAAAATAAATGTACTAAAATAGAAACCGACCGCAGATGAAGGCCAAAATTACTAGAGGGGTTGCCTCGTCATCAGATTACTTGTAGCAGCTTCAGTCAAGTTTAGATTCAAAGGATTCACAAAGTCGTGGCTTATGTCTTCATTCTTTCTGATGTGAACGTAGAAAAGTAAAGGTGCGTTCACACCAAAAGCGACACGATTATTTATTTTTTTGCGTCGCCCAAAACGCTGAGTTTACTCGCTCGACCGTTCACCGTGTTCTCACCATGAGCGTCGAGACGCTCCGCGAGGGGCGGGGCTTGTCTCCATGTCTCGTCTCCGTAAAGACCGTTATCAATTCCTTCATCCACCAGAATCACTGCTTTATACTTGTTGTGGACGTCCCACACACTTGCGCCCTCATGTTTGGGTTGATGACATCACCCGTAGGCTCACGCAGCTCGGTCACTTTCACCGATGAAGTTACTGTTACGTCTGAAAGACTTCCGCTTCCAGCTACGAGAGCGGAACTCAAGAGCTGATTGGCCCGGGTTGCTAGATGACCTTCTCAAAGTTGAAATATTTCAACTAGGGGCGAAACATCGCGTCGCCCACATTGCGTCGCCTCAAACGCCCCAAACGTATCGCGTCTATCTCAGCCACATTTGTCAGTACGTTGACTTTTCATGGGATTCGGTTGCGCGAAAAAATTGTTTTGCTTTTGGTGTGAACGCACCATAACTCTCTCAGTTTTAGTACTTGTAAAATTTTTATGTAGTGTTTTCGTGGGTCAGAAATATTGTGGTCTCAGCACGTGCTAGTTAAAAGAGTTCGGATTTTGACTTTGTTCCGAGTTCAGTCAAACTCAGGATTTCCTGTGCGATCTCCTTTTGTTCGCTACTGAGCTCCGGAGGTTTTGATCTGGCTTGAAAATATCACTTATTGTGCATTATTTAAATGGTCATTAGTCTCACAAGCCTATTCCTTTCTGGGTACGGCTCTAGGCTTTCATTATTACATCAGTTATCAGCACATTATATGCAAATGCCTCACCCTAACTCTGGAGCCTATAATATATAAAACATCAATTACACCGAGAGTGAGACAACGAGACAGCGGAGGGATATGGAAATATTTCCTAAATATAGCCTGTCAGCACCTAAGGGAAGGGGGGTGAGAACATGAGACAGAAAAACAGAGGATAATAGAAAGAGATATTAGAAAAAATGGACAGGAAATAGCAGGAAGAAGGCGTTGGGATGATAAGGAAGAGCAGGGGTCAATGTGGAAGTGGACAGGTGTTGGCAGCCATTAAATCGAAAAAGACCCTTGAAAAGTGTTTTGAATAGTGATCTGTCCAAGCCATAGAACGTATATCCCCTATTGGTTACAGCGGTCGCCATCTTGGATTACAGCGGTCGCCATCTTGTTTTTTTTGGGAACCAACGAACAGAACTTAACCCAGCTAATGACAAACCAAATGTGGTTTGCTGTCTTTTTAAGTAGCATATCTCAAATGATATGTATACATTCATGTGTCAGTATATTCTGGGATGTTTGTAATAACGATAAAAAAAAAAATGCAAGTAAGCAGTTTAACAGGAATAAAACCTCAAAAAAAATATCAGCTTTTAGTCACAACAGTGCTGTAGGGTTAGCATAAGTAGAGGAAGGCCCTTGTACTTATGGTCCTCAGAAAAACCTGTTGACTTGTGCCACATAGAGATTGCACTTTGAATAGTGTACTTCACACCAGTGTTACCATAAATATACCTGGAGTGATGCAGAATGGGAACACGCGTCTACCATCGAGCCTTTCCCCCAGATCTCTGCTAAAGTCACGTACATTTGCATTTAGATCCCCTTTAAAATGTTCTTAAAACGATACTACTCTTTGAAATGTCTTTTATAAGTGGCTATCCTGGATGTTTACATGTTTCAACTAGCTACAGGAGCTGCAGGAGGCATTGCTGTGTGTGTGTGTGTGTGTGTGTGTGTGTGTGTGTGTGTGTGTGTGTGTGTGTGTGTGTGTGTGTGTGTGTGTGTGTGTGTGTGTGTGTGTGTGTGGGCGTATAGCCCACAGTGTGTGAAACGATATGCGTGGAGAGAGATACACTATAGTCATAAGAAGTGAACAGGCTTATAATCAGTGGATGTAACAGAGAGGCCATTTTGCAGCAGTGCGTGGACCTGTTTGTAACAAGAGTCACTCGCGGTGCGACGTGCTGTTAATTCCAGGTATTAAAAGCTCAAGCAAATATTGAAGGGCATAGGTAAAGCTAATAAATAATGCAAATCCACTCTAAAGGCCTTTTATAAACTGGAGAGAGCTTAGGCAGGGCGCTGGGATTGACCTCTTTGTTAGCAGAAGACTGAAGAGACACTCTTGGCACGTAAAGCGGAGATAAAACTCGGTTTCTAGGGAGTGGGTGTTATCACGCACAATGACACCCATGTTGGACTTTAAACTGTATGTGAACTGCTGGTTAATAATGTAGGCGTAACGTAATTGACTAGTTCAACATTAATTATATTCTTGATTGAGAGTTGAACTTTAAATGTATGCTACATCAAAAGAAGAAAAAATAAACATGCTTTTGTCTCGCCTGCGTCCTTAACTAGCTAACGAATACAAAGTCTGATGCGTTCGGCTGAAGCTAGCTGTATAGATGAAGTAGAGGTCAATTGAGAAGTGGCTAAACATGAATGTATTTTCCTGGCTTACCCGAAACAAGACCCTCCTGATTGAAAAATAAAATGCTCCCAATATTGGATGGTTGTGCAGCTGTAATGCTCATTTTGACCTGTAGAATTGGTGAACCCGCCAACACATCTGAAAGCTCTTATTAACAATTACATGGACAAAAAACTTTTTTCTTTGACAACCTCTCTAAAATAAATCTGCCCTCCCCCGTCCCATTCACGCTTCAATGAACACCAAAAAGGGTGTAAACATGACACCGTGGTCCATCTTAACAGGGTGAGTCAGCCTCTCGCTCTAATTGCGAGACCAGCCTCACACCGTCTTCTATTTACAGGCCTGTCATTAAAGTCCCGTTAATTATAGAGGGACGGTCACATTATTGTCATACCTGCTGCTGTGACAATCCCCTGTAGATGTGAGGACAAAATAGGCACCTTTATTCAAAATGTCAACGCATGCTTGTGATTGAACACAACATGACATGAAGGAGAAGAAAAAAGAAAAGCTTGTTTGGCTGGTGTCAAAGTCGAGATAGAACTCTTAAAACTGTGCTGGAATTACCGGTTTGTATTTAGAAAAGGTAGCAAAAAAGAAAAGTATTCTATGCTAATAAATACCTTGTCAAAACGGACACATAATGATTTTCTTCACCCGCGTTTTAATCTATTTCAAGGATGACATGTGCCGTTAAAAAATCTCGCCAATTGAATCAACTGATTACTGTGGTCAGCAGCCGTTCTCCAAAGACGACATGGAATCAGTTGGAGGCCGCCTAATCACATATCCGCCTAGCTGGATAATAAGACGATCAACATGTGCTGTCAACACCATTTATATCATCAGCATTACACACACGTTGATTCAAGAAGATGCGACAACAACAAACGTCTTTGATGACACATGCACATAATGTGTGGCGTTCAGGGTCGAGCCTTAAAGAAGAAAGAATGAAAGAAAGACATTTACACTTTTATTGATCCCCGTTGGGAAATTCTTCTCTTCATTTGACGCATCCTTAGTTATTAAGGAGCAGTTGGCTGCGGTGAAGCGCCGGGGAGCAACTAAGGGTTCAGTGTCTTGCTCAAGGACATTTCGACTATTGGGGAGGGCGGGGATTGAACCGGCTACCTTGTGATTACGGGACGACCACCCTCCCCCATGAGCTTCAGCCGAGCCCCAAAGGTGCAGTGTGTAAGGTATGGCGGCATTTAGTGGTGAGGTTGTGTATTGCAACCAACTGAAACTTCGCCCGACGCGTATGGGAGCTACGCAAAAAAAGGAGGTATTTAGAATCAGTGTTAGATTTGTCGTTTCTGGGCTACTGTAGAATCATGGCGGCCTGCTCTGTTTAGAGGACCAGCTCTGTATTAGAGGACCCACTCTGTATGTAAATAGAAAGGGCTCACAAAACACAAAAGGAACACAATGATTCTTAATTAAAATATATAATATAATGTGAAAAATCATCAAAATGCGAAATGCAAATGGGAGGATGGAAAAATAAATGTTATCCTAAACTAAACCCGTTCAGCACACTATGATTGATGGATGTGAAAGCTTAGACAAATCAAGTATGTTGCTTTTTCACAGTATAATATTCATGATCCGTCTAAATGTATTGATGACAAAAACAACCATTCGACCTGTGAACTGAGCGCATACAAATGAACGCCCCCAGGGCCGTAAGAGCCTTTGTTAGCAACGCGTTTCTCTGACAGCAAAGTGCAATTTCTGTTCATCCTGAGCCTTTATCATCCAAGTATGAAAAAGCAACAGGCGGGTTTGACATGAAAGATACTGCCACTCAGCCAATTGTTCAGCCAATAACTCCCAAATCTCCCCACAACACATTGTCTTTTATCCTCCAGTATATACGTCTTCAACCTGAGACCTGCTTTTGGTATTTAAAGGGCTCAGTCAGTCTTCCCCAAGACACACATGGTTTATGTCCTCCCCTTAACTTTTACCTGAGTCCGATAAAAGAAAGTGAATTAGAACCTCAGGGGAACAAATGAGGGCAAATGACAAGTGACACTATTTCAAGAGGAAAACAGTGTACTGCACTGAATAGTCAGCAACTTGTGCATCCTGCCACTGTATGTGACTCAAATTAATGGCAGCCAAAACCTGATGCAACCAGCGGGACATTAAATCAAAATGTGCTGTTCTACGCATAATGAAATATTATTCCAAAGAAGCAGAAAGCTATTTGTTTTAACACAATAAAAGAAGGAAAAAACAATATTTGAAGACGCTTCATATTCACTGTTAAATATTATGTTGAATTTAAAAAACGGAAGATTCATGATTCCTTATTTATGAGAGGAGCTATTGTCAGCTCTATTAGGCATTAAGAAGAATGATCAAAACTACTGTTTTTTTCTGGTGAGGACGGTCTCACAGACTCTGATACCCATGTTCTATAAGATATAGCGACATATCTGATTGGTATGTATCAACGGGTCCTTGAGCAGTGCACGGACCTTACTGTAGCTCCACAACCACAGACTCTCTGAAGATGAAGAATTCAAATAAGTCATGCGATCAAGAGAAACTGCTCTGTGTTAATGTTCCATTTAAATGCAAAGAGTCATTCTGCCTCAATCTAGTTAGTCGTCCTACTCTGGGCCCTGGATCATCAAAGCCACCAGTGGTCTGGCAAAAAAAGAAAAGAAAAGCCAAGCGAGGACAGACGAAAGGGATGCTGGTGGAGACGAGAAACCATAAACGGTTGGAAAGTCTGCGCAGCAAATGAGTATCTTCTTTAAACCCCCAAGAGGGAAGTTTGATGGGAGAAGAGCCTCCGATGGCTGCTGAGCTTCACTGAACTTTGCAGAGCTCTGTGCATGCTGGACCAGCGCCGCAGTAGCATCCATACAGCTCAAAGGAGATACACCAAAAGCCGCCATTAATGATGACTTTCTTTCGTTGGCCCCATGATATTTGCATTCTGTCTCCGTAAGCAGGGTTGAGGGTTTGAAGAAATCAAAGCGCAGACATCCTCTCGTTGCACGGATGGCGGTGCTGCTACCGCAATACGCAAACATACCCTTTTTCATATTTGTTCTGACAGCGGATAGGCATGTAGCAATTAAGCCATTTGCAATAATAACACAAATGGACAATTATTGTTCTGCCCTTTTAAAGATTCCTCCTGATAATTGCCCTAATTTTCCAGATTGCCGTTTCTTACGCACTTCATGTGGATCAGTGGAGCACGACTCGCTTTGGCTTACAAGGCATTGCGTGCTTTCTCGGACTGGAAACGATTGCCCCAACCAAACGAGGTAATTAGGCATCCTGGTATTAACCACAGACCAGCTATTGACTCTATTCGCTAGATTAAACTGTGATCAACTTAATTGAGAACCAATTTTTCTTCACACGACAAAACTGTTGTCAGAACTCTCGAAAATGTCAAAAAGATGCAGGATTTTACAGGGTAAAATTTGAAAATGTTGAATATTCCTCAAACAGACGATGTGAGGATAACAACTGAAAGATAGACAATTCGTTGAGGTGTCATCTATGGGTTGTATTTTATTTTATTTTAACTTCTTCAAGCTCGATCTGATCCAACACAGCAGGAGCACGGTCTATTAAAAGAACACCCTGTCCGTCATGCACAGCAATCTTGTCCGCTTTCCCGCATAGCTCCAGACACTGAGCCCCGGTTTCCATATTATGGATCACAATGCCGACAAGCAGGCTGGGCGATTCAGAAGAAATACTGTCGTGGACAGAAAAACTGCAAAGCTGAAGGGCGTAACATGTTCCCCTTTAGCTGCAATGTTTCACGTCATTGGTATTCTACTGACTCGTGGGCACAAATCAATACTATTGAGCTGCTGCTGCCCAATAAACTAAGTTGTTGTCTCAATTGCAGTCTCTTTAGCGTCTCTGAAAGAATTTAAAGCCCTTGGAAAAATTCAAGGTAAACCCTATATCGTCTCAAGTTGCCTCCGAGGTTCTGTTGTAAAACTCTGGCCTTGCATATTGTTACTGAGCCACTGGATACACCATCTACACTATAGACGAATAAATAATAGCGATGCTTTACAAGCTGTAATATTCAACTACTGGTCTCATTCGACAATATGAACGCAGTACCAATGAGAATCTACGTTCTGATCGCATACTTACTATTTTAAAGAAGGGCTGGGCAATGAGGCCATATATTTATGTTGGTGTATATCCTGCATGGTTCTTGGGTCGATCTCATTCAAAAGTTTAATGATAAAAAATTTAGCGAGTTGATTTTTAATTTCTCCTGTGCATATCGGCACTATGTCCTTTGCATAAAAGAACAAGCAAAAGCAAGTGTGGTGTCTCAATTAACGCGGAAAAAGCAGATAGTAATGCAACATTGTGTCGCTGGAGTGTTTCAGTGAGTTCTTTGCTGCTCAGACCAGTTGGTGGGACTAATCTCTGGTTGTTAGGAGATCCTTTACTTAAATAAAATATCAATACCACACAGCACACTCCAATGTCCCGCATTGAAAATGTAATTTGAGTCAAAGCACAGAAGACCGCTAAATAAATTGAATCGGGAAAAAGCTCCTGTGTGATATAGTATTATATATTGTTATTATCATGATTATTACTGTTGTAACTGATGCCTTAATGTGTAGGAAACTAGTATTATAATGTTGTTAATTTTTTATTTGTTATATGCTATTGGGTAATTTTGGAAAATAACAACTAACTATAGACATATAATAAATGAAAGGGTTGCCATATGATTGGTTAGAAAAGCTGTGTTTTTTATGAAGCTAAAATTAACTCACACTTGGCTCTTGAGGTTTGAACCATCAGTCAGTGAACGTATCGCCTCTATAGAGCAGCACAAAGGTTTTTAACCCACAGTGTACCATATATTTTTTTCCGCAGAATCCATGTAATTAATTGTGCCATTTATCACTAAATTACAGTACACAAGAATGAATATTTAGAAGAACAATATTATATGAATAGAGTGAATCATATGCTGAAGGTTGGTGATGCCACAACTGTGTGTAGGAGGAGATGTCAGTGAAGGTTTATGTAAGACCCCAATAAGCTGGCTCACAGCAGGTTCATCTCACTGCAATATATCATATCTCCATATTATCCAGCAGCAATTGAGAGCAACGTCCAAGTCATCCGAGCATGTGCTCGTCTTGTCTGAAATTAGCCTTCAGTAATGGATGAAAAGAAGATGAAAAGCCGCCTTTGTAATCAGCACTGACCCATGCTAGACTCCACCAATCCCAGGGAGTTCCTTCATATACCCGGCCTGCCTCGGGGGAGCTGTGCGTGGAACAGCGGAACAAGCTCTTGATAACTGTGAGCGGATTATGAAACCCTGGTCGTCTGCACGCTCCTTTCACAAATTGCCACATTTTTTGCCCCGAACAGCAAGCTAACACCAGCAGCGTTCACACTTGGAGGTTTTCCCTATCGGACTGCAAAGCATTTCCAAAGAAAAAAAATCAAAATCGTTCTAAATAAACATATATGTAAGATGTTAGTGCAGATTGGAAGCAGGCCACCTGGGTAGATGCATGACAAACTTAAATAGAAAAGCAGCAAGGGGCTTTATGTGGGAAAACAAGCTGTCAGTGGGTTGATGATTGGAACGGGGGTCCAAGGTAATAAGATTGTTTGGAATAAATCACAGAGAAAACCTGGTGAGCGTGCACACGTAGGCTGCAAGTCCATTTCAACACCCATTTATATATAGAGTAGAAATAAAGCATGTTCACACGTTCCTCGAGACGCATGAGTGAGAGACTGCTGCGAGGACTGGTGAGAAGGACGAGATTTCACAAGGCGTCAGCAAAGCGCTCGCGGAGCATTATCCGACAGCTTTTTGTCTTCCTTTGTAAACCGCGTGATTTTGAATTTGTTGCGTCGTCGAAAAAAAAAATCTTACTGTAATTAAAGGCTGTTGAAAAGGGAGAAAACAAACACAGGACTTTCACCAGAAAAAAAAAGCAAAGGGCAGTGGGTGACTATTTACGGAAGCTAGGTTTAGAATGTGTGTTACATTGTTGCGTTATGCTGTTACATTGTTACGCTGTTACATTGTTACCACGTTACATTGTTGGAGTGGCGATATGTTATTTTAAACTTACATTTAACTTAAGTGGTTGTTGACAGGCTGACGGTCTCCCACACACATTTAGCGCGTCAACACAGTATATTTATTATTTAAATGATTTGGTATATAATGTTTTTTTTTTTATTCAATTCAATTCAGCCAAGAAACCACCAAGTTTAAGACATCTCCATCGTTAAAGTGTTACATGACAATAGAGATGATAAGCTTAAGTTGTATACATCTTTTTAGGGTGCAACTAATCGCTAGACCCAAACCACCCCTTTGTAGAAATAAAACATTGGGTCAAACTTCTTTGTGGGATAATCACTATGAGTACAACCAAATCACTACATCTGTCATCCATGTAAAATATTGATTGATGCAGCTGATGTGACAATGAGAGACAGAACGTCTCCGTCCTCTCAGTAATGTCACACTCTGCTAGCTCTTTGCAGAAAAGGGAATCCTGAGTGATCCTATCACAGGAGGCTCACAGTAAAAAGTGTGAAAGTGCAGGAATCCATTGGTTTGCAATCTCTACATTAAAAGGAAAGACATAAATGCAGTCTTACTGAAGGACCAGAGGGTCAACTTTGTTGTGCATATAGCAAGAACAATATCCCCAAAACACAGTTTATTTACGTAGTCTTCTCACCTAAAGATAATGTTCCCATTATTCCCAAAATGCATTGTCATTTACTTTTCGTGACAAAAGGTGTTTGCCCTGGATTCCGTTTGCTTTTGATTGAAACGAGTCTGCATATGGAGGCGAGGTGGATCACATAACACAGAGCTGTTACCCGGCAGACCGCTGTGTGGGTCCTGTGTGGGTCAAAGTAGCTGTGTTGCATAAACATTACCAAACGCCTTTGTTCAATGTTTTAGTCATCAAGTAGTTTTGTAGCGTGTTTTGTTTTGTTTGTTTACTATGCATTCAAACCTGTGACTTTCCAGTTAAGATAATGAGACAATGCAGTTTATTTATAATTCTAATGCATGGAAATGCAGTTTTGCAAGAGCCGGTGTGGATTTGCTCGGCACTATGTGATGGAGTTGGAGGTCTCCCTGAGGCAACACCTCCAACAGTCACCATGACTCATTTTAAGCTGCATGGCAAAAAATATATATATATCAGTGTTTCCCCTACCATTATAACAGGGGGGCGGCCGCCACCCTGAAATCTCCACCCGCCACCCTGTAATCTTTGTGCCCCCCCCCCCCCCCCCCCCCCCCCCCACCGGCATCGCATCAGAGCTCCGTTGTGTTACGCGCAAACAGGAGAGCACTCTCTCTCAGTCAAGAGTTTACTGCTTACAAAGCAAAAGTAAGTCAGGCGGATAAATCAGAAAAGAAAGGCTTCACTTGAGATGCGTCTGAGATACATTGATGACAGTAGTCACACTTTATCCTGATATATCTTGATATGTATACGTTTCTAAATATGAACTTGTTCCAATCCTCTTTATTTCACTTGTGATACGCATAACGTTTGTATCGTATTGTTCTCTATTAAATACAAATTTGAGCACAGACACATATCAAAGTTTAGATTTTTGTAAACTCGTATTCTGCTTTAATTAAAATAACTATTTCAAAACTTGGAAATTAATTCACATTTTATTTTATTCAATACAGTATGTGTTTGTGAAGTGACCAGTGTTGGGAATAATCCAAATTTGTTCAGCCAATGTCACCTTGTTTTTGAATATTTTGTGAAAAGCAGCTAACTCTTTCAAATAGCTGATGCTCCTTTTCTTTGGACTCATTTAAAAACACCCAATTATCCAGCCTTGATTGCTGCGAAGTGAATTTCGACCGAAAGAATAATGCACAAATATTCAGTTTGCAGGGAATTTGCCTTTATCAAAAGTCATTATTTTATTCTGAACATTCACAGAGCTCCCAAAATGAACCTTTTCAAAAACAGCGCGGCACATAAAAGCTGCGGCGAGCCTCTTTATCGTAGACTGGTGCGTTATTCTGCATTGTGTGTTTATGCCAAACTGCATTGTTTATAACCCTATTTCTAGACTTGGGGCTTCATTGGTTCATATTTGTTTTTACTAGATATACAACGTGACTGATATGAATAAATACACACAGCGGGTTTCCATCAAACACGTCGTCTTCAAGCAACAACACATGGGAGTCTCGGGAGAGTTTTAACTCAAGCAAGGCATGCTGGGACGTCTGCTAATATGCTGATCACGTTGCTTTAGCGACATCATTTGCTGAGTCGTAGAAACTCTCTACGCCTCACGTTAATGACAGAAATGACAGATGATTGTGGCAAATTCCTGCGTGAGACTTTACAGTCTCTAAAACTGGATTTGGTAGAGGTGGTGCATTCAGGTGAAGCTGCAGAGTTCTTACACATGTTGACCGATGGATTTCCATGACTTTTCCATGACTTTAAACCAAATTTCCATTACCAAACTGAAATCTCTGTATAAACATGAACAATTAAGAACATTTTGCTTATTGAGAGCGTAAGCCGGCTTATATTTTGAGCGTCTCTCTTTAAAAAAACATATGAATTATTTCAAACTCGGTGTAAATGAATACCTGATTATAAGAAATGTCCATGACTTTTCTAAAAACTTTTGCGATTTAAGTTTTTTCCATGACTTTTCCAGGCCTGGAAATGACCGTTTTAAAATTCCATGACTTTTCCAGGTTTTCCATGACCGTACAAACCCTGAGCTGTAAACAAACCTCGTAGAAGATCTGGGGTCGGGTGCGGCCAGTTGTAGGTCCTGATCAGCTGCCAGTCGAAGTCGTCGTCTTGCCCCTGGCGGTACTCGCACAAGCCGGGGTCCGAGTCCTCGTCGAAGGTGCAGCCAGCTACAGCGAGGGAGGAAGAGGAGGAACACATTAAACTAAATGAAATATATCACTCGACTAAACTTTCGTTGCTACTGGGAAAAAAACTGACGAAGGAACGCATCATACGTGTCAAATGCAGACACAAATTTCCCCATTGTGGGATCAATAAAGTATACATTATTTTATTATTATTATTATTATACTGGAGTCCCTTTTTCTGAGAAACACCAAAGAAATGATTGTCCGGTTACATCGACACCGGCTCTCTGGAAATGTGTTAATACGTCGACTATTGTCGTTTATAACCTAAATTACAGCTAATGGTTGGCACCAGGCGGTCAGCACTGACTGCCCATCTCACCCGTCCTCTCAAAATCCACCGCCATTTGGTGCAATTAGTCCTGTGGCGTGAAAATGAGACAACAGCCACAGGTCACCCAAATAGCCAGGAATAATGTCTGGACCACGGCGGCACGAGGGGGGGGGGGGTCTTCAGCCGATGGAGGACGGCAACAGCCGGGCTCTCAGCCCGTTGAAGGTGACCCGACCTCGTCTGGCCAGCGACAGCTGCAGTCGCTATTCTGCCGCGAGAACACGAATCACAGGCTTTTAAAGCCAGGGGACAAAAACGGTGTGTCAGAAAACACAGGCGCACTTCAGGAAATCAAAGGATGAATAGATGAATATGTCTAGACTTGGGAAGAGCGGTTTGTGGTCCCGCGTGTGAGTCGTACGCCAGTGGTGTAGTGGTCCCTGGAGAAGTGGGTATACTCTTCATTTTGCAATTTTTTAAAGCAGCCCATACAGCAAAGGATAAACGCTCTGTTTTATAAATAGTGACTCTATTTAGTTTACCCAAAAATGATTAACCTAGTATTATTTACACATTGCCACATGATTCCTGCTGCTTGACCTCAGGGAATAAGGATTATGAAATTATTGACCCAATACTGACCCACAGACTGGTAAGAGACAATTACATAATTATGCAATTTGAGTGAACTATTCCTTATCCTTACTCCATCCACACAAAACTGGACAACTATTCTCTCGCCTTGCGAGTTGTCCAGACCTTTCTTTCTTTGGTAAACTGTCTCTTGGAACAGCTAATTTACAAAACATAGTGTAGGTCAGAGTGTGGTACTATTATAAAAATAACATGAAGTGGAGGAGATATTACTGGTCCTAAACAGGTGGTGTTATGCATGAGTGTAACATATATTCAACATGAGGCAAACACAGTTTTACAGTCAGAGATTTGTTTATGATGTCAATCAAAAGAGCCAAGACGTTATATTCTTGTCATCTAAAAAGAGAAATGTGTGTGCAGGGACTTTACCTGGTTATTGAACCACTTGTTTCAGCCCATTTCTCTGTTAACATTATTGTTGGTCAGTTAGTTCATGTATTAGGGTTCTGTGATCATATTAATTAATGTTAGGGTTCTGATCATATTGGGATTTTAGGATTATTCTTCTGTCTTTGGGATGTGAGTCGGTCCGTGTGCTTTGTCTCGTAGTGGCGTTTCACATTGCTGGTTTTAATATCGCTGAACAAGAGTCGTCCTGCTCTTGGACTGGTTGTGAATAATGAACATATAACAGTCTCTCCATTCCTGGTTAAAGGCTCTGGGTAAGCGGTCCACAGCTCTCTTGTTGGAGCGCCAAGTGAAATAACGTCTCTGATTCAATGTTTTCACCCATCTGATCTCTCTCCCGTCGCTCCGTGTGTGAATATGGCACAAGAGTCGAGGGCGGGGCTTAACGGAATACACACATGTGATTGGTCGAGTGTGTGGACGCTGGACGAGAGCCTCGAAGGCAGGAAAAGCTGCGCCGGTGAAATAAAAGCGATCCATCAACAGTTAATAATTCGGAAATAATAATTGGATTTCGGTCCAGGGTCCACAGACAACGGCGACTGGGTCCGGAGTCGGACCCGGACCCGGACCGCGGTCCGCCTGTGAGTGACCCATGCACTAGTAAATAATGCTCACCAGGCACCATCGGTGATTGAGAAGTGGGTATACGCAATGCTGACTGATAAATAAGTGTGTATACGCCGTATACCTGCGTATACCCTGGACTACACCACTGGCGTACGCTCTACACGGCTTCAGCCAGAGAGAGACGTTTCCCATTGATTCGTGTGGCTGGGACACGAGATGCATTTTGAAGTCTTTGCTAACGGTTATTTTCCTCTTTGATTAATCTTCTGACTCTTTTCATTTCTCCGTCCATCACAGTTTCGCCTTCCAATGGCTGCTGTTGTACAAATAACAGTCCAAAGTACGATGTATTTATTTTTACAATGATCTAAACCGGGAAGAACTGGAGCCAGAGACCGTTTGCTTGAAAAACAAAGACCCTCGGTTAGGTTTCTATGATATGTACTGCAACTTAAGGTAAATACAACCTTTTTTAATCTTTTCGAAGCAGACCTGTCGACATGTCCAACCCCGCTTTGCCCGATAACACCACAAATTGCTTCATTGTAATCATTAAGCATAATGAATGTTGTTAATTCCCCGCCTGCCACTTTCTTGTGAATTAAATTCATTTAGGAACTAAAAAGAAACACGAGGGCATCGAGATTCAGATTAGCACGATTTATTCACAACGTCATCGATCGGAGGATCACAAAACGTAAGTATTAAAATATTAAACTCTTCGGCTTCATAAGGGTAACATGAATAGTTCGGGAGCCACTGTCAGGCGTTTCTCAGTGGCACAAATATACCGCTTCATAAGATTATCTCCTGGTTCAGATTATCTGTAAAATTGCATAACATAATCCAACACAATATATTGCTGACTTCCTCGTCCAACTTTGACCATCTTTCCCTGGTTCTGTGCTTCAGTCCCACATCCCAGGTGTTCACCTCCGATTAGAATAGTAGTTGGGGCCACTTTCAACACCACCTTTTTTTTATAAGTGCAATGACATCCTGACAACCAACAGCCACAAAGCAACCATCCAAGCTGCAATAAATCATGATAGAAGTGGTCCTGCAGCAATGTTCTCTCGTTAGCTCCAAACCCGCCGCTATCTAACGGCCCGATCCCGCCGCGGTCCCAGGACCCCGTCCGCTAACCGATCGCATAACGGCTTGGCAGCGGCGTTGCCGGTGTTCAGGAACTCGGACCGCGTGCCAGCTTCCGCTTGATAGTATCCCGTTTGGCTCGGGCCCCCAGTGTTGTTTTCTCGTTTGAAAGAGTCATCTGTTTTCTCTAATATTATACAACTTCGGAGTCTGAAGAAATATCGGATGTTGCAATAAACCACCCAGACTACTTATCCTGCACCTTCCGCTTTCGCCCTTTTTCCTGCTGACGAACGCACATCACCACCAGCGGCGAGCGTCCCCGCCGCCATCGCCGCCCCTCTTCCCCTCTTCCCCTCTTCCCCTCTTCCCCTCTTCCCCTCCGCCCTGCAGCCAAGCGAGTGTTTCCGGGTGTGTAAGCAGATCAGAGTTTTAATTGCCTCCTGTGTGAGGTGTGTGTGTGTGAGGTGGGGGGGGGGGGGGGGGCTGCTTTTTCTTCTTCTTTTTTTTGCCGCGCCCGGTTATCTAAAAAAGGACGAGAGGGCTGAGTGGTGGAGCGGGCCCCGCGGTTCAAAGCCGAGCCGCCTTTCATCGAGAGACCTCCAGCTTCCAGGAAGAAATGTCACCATCAGACACGTTCCACTGACTCCCCCTCATTAAAGACTCATCCTTCCCAGCCTCCTTTGCTCTTAGCGCGCGCGCTCCTCTCGGCGCCAAATGAGCTCCGCTGGCAGCGGCGGGCGGACCCTGGTAATTAGAAAAGCTGCGTGCGTTTCGGCTGAAGCCGTACTGATGTGTGTGTGTGTGTGTGTGTGATTGTGAGTGTGAGTGTGTGTGTGTGTGTGTGTGTGATTGTGAGTGTGAGTGTGTGTGTGTGTGTGTGAGTGTGAGTGTGTGTGATTGTGTGTGTGTGTGTGTGTGTGTGTGTGTGTGTGTGTGTGTGTGTGTGATTGTGTGTGTGTGTGTGTGTGGCGAGCTGACCTTGTTTGCCATTTGGATGCGTGCTATGAAAAAATGAAAGCAGTTGTAATGACTCCGTCAGCGTCACACGGGCCGACGCTGTATCGACTGGGTGTGAATGTCGTGTTCATCGCGGCTACGGGACTCCTGGCCAGCCAGGGAATACGATTCCTCGAATTTTCACATGATAATAATAATAATAAAGTTGAACGTGAGCGGGAAAAAGGGGGGGGCATGGAGAATGCTAATTGCCTATCAGAGGCGATAACGCGCCGCTGTTTTTTTCCCCGAGCGCGGCGCCGCAATAACGCCTCGAGACGCGGACGCCGGGGCCCCCGAGATAACTCCGCCGAGCCGCCGGCGCGGCTGACGAGTTTCTCGGGAAGAGAACAAAGACGGAGAAATAAATAGACGTGCGGGAACGAGGCGGGAGAGGTAAATTGCCGAGCAAGACCCGAGCTTGTCTTTAATGCGGCGCCTGGAAGTTATTAGCGGCGAGACGCTCCCGCCTGCGCACCTTTCCACTGTCGTAACCCGGTGAAACCAACCGTTACCACCGGGAGGAGGCTCCACCGGGAGGAGGCTCCACCGGTTCGTATCTAAGTAGGCGGCACGTTTTATTTTTGTTACACATCTTGTAGTGAAACCAGTGATTAGAGAAATCCTCCGTGTGGTGTTGAAGGGTTTTACCCAACAGCCAGGCCTGCATGAGGCCGCGGAAAACCTCGTGAATTCGACTTTATGCAACGCTCTAAACAATGTTTCTGAGGGGGAAACACAATATTAGGATTTTTTTAATTTATTTTTTTGTATTTTAAGTAGTTCAACTTCAACATTCTTTCTTTCTTTATTCAAGAAGAAATAAACAGTGAATTTGTTCGGGGCCATTTGTTCAGCAGCAGATGATAACACATTGTATTCTCTCGTGAGTATCCGGGGCAGCAGGAGGGTGTGTGTGGGATTAATTAACTAAACCAAACGACAATGTGTCTGTTCAAGGTAATGAAGGGACATGTCACCCGGTAACAGTGTGACTGTGATGCGTTTTTAATAGTTTTTTAAACAACAATGCAGCTCCCCGGCACAGAGGACAAAGACATCTCAGGCTTTGAAACACACGCACGCACACACACACACACACACACACACACACACACACACACACACACACACACACACACACACACACACACACACACACACACACACACACACACACACACACACACACACACACACACTACTTGGATTAAATGTGTTGGTCTTGTCATGGGATTTGTTTGTGATGATTTAGACACAATGAATAATAATATATATTACATTATTGCTTAAATCCCTTTGAGCAAAAGCTAAAAAAACATATTCACAAATTATTGTTATGCTTTCTTTGAAACTTCAGTAGTAAGAAGTTATTTTTTAGTGTGTATTAATTGACGCCCGACCAAAAAATAATAAATGTTCTAAAAAAAACAAGTGAGAAATGTAATCTGGATGCACATGCACCCTTAAGAGATGCCAGTCAGGAGTCTAATACCTTCCAGTTAATTGAATCCTATTAGCGGTGTTTGTGTAGGATCAAAGTAAGCAAGTAGAGCATAACTCTGCTGCACAAAGTGGCTGTGAGGGAGCCAGAAGAGGCCCTGGAGGGGGATTAATGGGAGAAGGGGCAGGCCGGTCTGAAGTGCCTGTGATGGACCCCGGGTGCGAAGGCCCAGTCTGCGGCGCTGACTAATAGCCCACGCAGCTGGCATATCGTATATATACATACGTTGTGTGATGGAGAGGAGAACATGAAACTCATACTTCGCATTTATCCTGGAGAGGGAGAAATAAATTAGAGGGGCGAAATGGAAACTGGGCTGGGTGAAGAGCCCTCGAACAGGAGAACAAAAGAGAGAGAGAGAGAGAGGGAGGGAGAGAGAAAAGCCAAAGAGGGGAGGCAATCAGGAAAACAAATCACAGATAACAGTAGAAGAGCGTTGGTGGAAAACAAGATGTTTGTGTGTTAATCTCAGAACCTCCAGAGGATGAAGAGGTAATCAATGAAGTGATCACACAGTCCTCAAATCACACATATATACACTTTATATAAACCCGGCTACAGGCGTTTCATTTCAAATTGCACTTCTCCTGCACATGAGTTACAAATGTGAACGGACATTTTTCCTTCACACACACACACACACACACACACACACACACACACACACACACACACACACACACGTAGACCTTTACAGTTGACTGGGTGAAACCCGACCAAAAGTCTCTCCCTGTGTTCAGCAGGCAGCTGTTAAGCTCATTTCCCATAATGCATTAAAGCACATTCCTGCAGGCGCACCACCTAGCGGAGCCGGAGCGCGGCTTGGCACCGCTTTAATCGGAGCCGTTCAGAAGCAGCAGCTCCGTCGGGACCGAGGAGCCGGGATGTTGTGCCGCCGCTCTTGTTTGGTTTAAGATAAAGCTCCGCTGCTGCGGGATTTGCATTTGAGCGTGTGCAGGCAATGCATCAGAGCTCTGACACGTTTACTTACGGGGGGGGGGGGGGCATGCAGCTATAAAGCTCATCAATAGCGAGCCGGCAGAGGAATAATCAAAACACAACTTCTTCATAGACCATTGATAATAACAGCCGCTGCAATTTCAGGGGAGCCTTGCCGAGGAGGAGGAGGAGGAGGAGGAGGAGGAGGAGGAGGAGGAGGAGGAGGAGGAGGAGGAGGAGGAGAGGAACTGTTAGAGAGGGCAAGTGTGTGGGGGGGGGGGGGTGATTTGGTTGAATAGTGGATGAAGAGACACAACACTCCTGTGGGGTTTTCGGCCTAATATTATATAATAATTTGGTTATCAATGTGTAAACTAAGCAATATGTCACATTTAGACCAAAGCAACAATATTTAGATGTCAACAACAAACTAAACCTTTTTTTATGCATGATCAGTGAACTAACTATTTTCAACGTGAACCAGCAATGAGATCATCGTTAAATAGACTAGAAGTAAATGTTATGTTTATGGAAGACGAAAAAAATGCAATAAAGTTACAAATAATGAACTTTGAAAACGCGAGGGGGTTTATTCATCGTCTCCTCACAACATAATATAATGGAGGTTTATTTAATTGATGTAACTCATTAAGTCATTAATGAATAATGTTCTTTTCATCATGTTTTCTGTGCTTTGTGTGTCTGAAAGGGATTAAATGTGGTTTCCTGAATGATCACAGGAGTGCCATAAGTGCAGTAATGGCTGTGTCTATAAGGAGAGCCTCGCCCATGCAACATCTGCAACCCGGGGCAATCAGTGAAATTATATATTGACATGCAAACAGCTGATTAAGCCGCGCGATGCGTAAAAAAGCCAGCGAATGCAAAACACGCGAGCGGCAGAACGCGGTCGTCGATCTTGTGACGACCGCCGACCGCGACGCCCGAGCGAATAGACGGAGCGCGTTCGCGAGGAGGGGTCGATCGGAAAAAGGCGCTTGGCGGCCGTTCGTCATCGCTAATCAGGATATGGGGGATTCCACCGGAGATATGCGAGCATGTTGGGACTGATGGACCGAGCCGCTGCGCTCTTGTGACCTTTACAAGACGGTAAATGTGGAGTGAATGGTCTCGTAACGGCCGTATGTCCGTCCGACACGAGACGAAACCTGCTCATAAGTCTCCATTAAACGAGGATGAACTCCGTGTCCTCTCACGCTTACCCTCTTCCTCCCCTTCCCGTCTCTCTCGTAGCGTCTCGGTCCCCCCGGCCATATTCTGATGTACGCGTGAGGGGACGACCGATCAATCATCTAATCTAATCTCTTTTCCCTCGGACCGAATGCTGCGAGTTCGGGGGTCGGTACCAGAGGGCGCGACGCCGCGGTGCGAAACGATGTCACTACTGGTTCCAGTCCCAGTCCCAGTAGCCTCGGCCAGCCGAGCACAGCGCTACTTCCGGAGGCCCGTGATGCTCTTCTTCATCCCTCAGCGTCTTCCGGGAGGAGATAGATGGATGTTTACTACCCTCCAGCACAAAGGAACCGCGGTGCAGCCGCAGGGGTGGAGAGGGCTGCTGCTGCTGCCACACGCGGCTAAATGAGTTGCTGGATGGGAATGTGCTTCAGTTCCTATTAGGAGGTTGGTAAAGGTCATTGATTACCTAATGCGCTTTAAATTGAACTAGTTTCCTGTTTGGAAGGAAAAAAAAGAAAAGGATGTCAAATCTATTTCCACGGCGACGTTGCCGGAGTATCGGGCTCGCAGATGAACCGGTACCGTGTACAGCGAGATTAGAAACGAGGTGACCGCGTGACGTACCCGCAATGGAG
Source organism: Liparis tanakae (assembly GCA_036178185.1). Classification (NCBI taxonomy): domain Eukaryota; kingdom Metazoa; phylum Chordata; class Actinopteri; order Perciformes; family Liparidae; genus Liparis; species Liparis tanakae. Next base: position 11,823,202 of record CM070106.1, read on the forward strand.
ATGGAAAAAAATGGAAAAGCTTTCGTCAGCGTGGAGTCGACGTTTAAACATTTCTCATTTCATCTCTCCGTTACCCTCCTCCATCGGTGACAGGGCTCCATCTCCCGCAACCTGAAGCGCTCAGCCAGTTATGAGGCTATTGTTGGGGACGCCGTGAGGGGAGCGGCGCATGAATAGAGGTTGCTGAATAAAAATGTAAAAAAAACGACCTTGTTCAATGAGGCTCAAATCGCACTAATTAAGAAGACGGGAAATTATTTCTTTACCCCCTTCAGCACCTGCATTACAGCACTGGGCCTCTTCGCTGATGAAGAGAGGAGAGTGACAGATACGCCTTCACTACGGTCACATGGGAAAATTTAATCAAGAGTGCTGGAGGAGACGCTTTCTCCCTTCATGTGCAAAGCCACTTTAAGTGGTAGTGTCAAGTTTTTTTTCTTTTTCTGTCTGCTGCAACAGATGAATATTCACATCAGGACTGACCTAAATGCATTAGTTGAAAGCTTTATATCTCGGTTTAGTGGTGATGAATTCATATTGAAAATGATTACCGTGTCCACGCTGAAATTCTTCCCGTTGCAAAATTAGAAGCAACATATTAATGAGAGGTCTTAAGAAATGTGGTTTTCTGAGCGGGTGCCACTCCTCTGAACATATGATCCTAAAGAATTAAAACACAGAGGCCTTAAAAACAACTAAATAACTAAGAAGCAGGCAGCATCTTCTCTGCTGGAAGATATTTGTAGTTAAGTCGTGCATAGATTTACGCAACATGCCTGATCGAATGATGTCGACCGACGGCTTTTATGTTGATTTCTATAAACTCATATGGGAAGAAAATAAGAAAAAATGCAGAATTGCTGCGAGCGGACTGAGCTCAGTCATGTGAAACCACAAATGAGGAAACAGCAAGAATGTGGTGGTTATTTAGTGGCGGCTGTCTTCTTCGTGTGGTGTGCACAATATGACCCGGTGTTCACCACGGGAGGGCGGCCCCGAGGAGGAGGAGGAGGAGGAGGAGGAGGAGGAGGAGGAGGAGGAGGAGGAGGAGGAGGAGGAGGAGATGATTGCAACGAAGAAGACAATGAAGAAGGAGGAGGACGAGAAGGAGGAGGAGGAGGAGAAGAAGGAGAAGACGAAGAAGACGAAGAAGAAGAAGAAGAAGAAGAAGAAGAAGAAGAAGAAGAAGAAGAAGAAGAAGAAGTTTGCAACGAAGAAGACGATGAAGGAAGAGGAGGAGAAGGAGGAGGAGGAAGAAGAAGAATAAAAAGGAGGAGGAGAAGACGGCGACGAAGAAGAAGACTGCAACGAAGAAGGAGAAGAAGAAGAAAATATCACTTTAGTACATATAAGTCAGTATACTCGTAGTACTGATGGGTTATTGCCCCTTTAAGGCCCCTTTAAGGACACTTTAAGGACACTTTAAGGACCCTTTAAGGCCCCAGTGATTCTGCCTTTCTGAGGCAGATGAGAAACTGATTTGCATTACATAAAGACATGTCTGATCACATTTTACTTGCTAAGCAATAAAGACCAGGATGTGCTTTAAAAAAAGATGAAGCTCTTTCCTGAATCTCAGGCCGCCTGTTCTAATGTCTCGGGTCCTTTGAAGTCCACCGAGGACTGAGGCTTTTGTTCGAGAAGCTTTTAAAGGGCGCATTATGTGTATTCCCTGTGCTCCTAAAATACCCACTACCCCTAAGTGCATGTGCTCGTAGAGTTTCAGTTACTTGGGACAGTTTTGGGGTGACGTAATCAGTTTTTTAACAAATTAGGTGACGAGAAATTGTCAATCCAGCTGCTAGATTCTCCACCCGCTGCATCAACTGTACGGCCTAATTCAAGCCTTTAACCTGATCCGGCAAACCACAACAGACTCCATCCCACTCAGCAATTTCCACATCCGACTCTGTGAATTAAAGGTTATTTAGACCCAAACCCTGTTCGTCATTACTGGAACAATGGAAAGTGTAAATAACAAGGCTTCATTTTGCCTCTGGCGAGTTGAAACAAAGTGTGTTTTCCAATCGGTGAGGTGAGAACGATGGACCACGCCCACGCGGCACTGTTTCTAAGTTTAATACTTAGAGCAGGGGTGTCAAACTCATCGTCACCGCGGGCCACATCAGCATCATGGCCGCCTCTTAAAGGGCCGGTGTACCTGAAGCGGTGTATAAACTACTCCCGAACATATTGTTAAATAACTCTTTGCATTTGATTATTATTTATTCGAGACTAGAAATATTATACGCAAGAACATTTCTCTAATATTATAACACAAATCCATTTAATTTGTAACCTTCAAAATAAAAGCACAGGATATAAAAGGTGATCGTATGTCTTTCAAGCCGCCAGGGGACGCATAAAATGACGTGGTGGGCCGCATTCGGCCCGCGGGCCTTGTGTTTGACACCTGTGACTTAGACTGTCGGGGAAAAAAAGCAGCTGTTTCCACGATAGCGAAAATCTGCGCAAACAACGTGCTCGAATCGTAATCGGAGGCCCTTCTTTTTTCCGAAAGAGATCAGTGCTCCTCGGAGAGCGTCGCACCGTCTCCGACTCGACTTAATTACAGCTCGCGCCTCCTCCCTCCTCCCTCCGCCGAGGAGAGGAGAGAGGAGGCTTTGATTCAGACGCCCTGCGGAACACTCCATCCCTTCCTTCCGGCAGCGTTGTTTACTCCCCTTTCAGAAGCTCTCCTGTCTCCTCCTCTCACTTATCTTCTTCTTTTTCTTTTTTTTTCTCCCCCCGCCGCCGACACACTCGCGTCGAGCGCGGTCTTCAGTAACAAGAGGCTTTACATCACATTCATAAAGCGCCACTTCCTTCCAGCGCCATATACCTTTTAAATGAGCACTCGTAATAAGAGGCTTAACTGGGAGAAGCGTGCTGTCCATTATTACGATAAAGAATTATTACCGACGTGTCCGAGGCGCGGACGTAATTGCTCTTCCGTCTTTTCAGGAGACTTTCTTTTGAGCCGTTTACCCCGGCAGCACATGAGGGAATAATGGCCGTAACCTCCATATCTGGGAAGAAAAGCAGGAATGGAAGTAAGGAGGAAGGGAAAGAATGCTCATCTTTTTTTTTTTAAATGCTCATCTTTATTCAAAAAAGGGCAATTTTCAAGCTTCAAGCCACGACTGCAAATTAATCGATTGCATTTACCCTTTGAGTGAATATTCGTGCGCCTTAGAGTTCCCAACAAAGCTGCAACTGTTGAGCGAGGCGAGATTCGATGTCGCTCGATCGAGCTTCGGCATCTGAGCGAGATACGGGAAAGTAGAAATGAGTCATCAAGGAGCCACAATAATCAGCAACAGGCCTCTAAAATGGGCTATTATCGTCTAAATGTAGTCGCAAGAAAGCTCCAGGTCAGACCGCAGCAGTCTCAGAAAGGTGCAAGAAGAAGAAGAAGAAGAAGAAGAAGAAGAAGAAGAAGAAGAAGAAGAAGAAGAAGAAGAAGAAGAAGAAGAAGAAGAAGAAAACAGATTTCAACCAGTTGCAGTTCTTTAGAATGGAGTAAGTGTTCCAAATATTTAAGTAAAGAATTGCAATATAAAATAGTGAAAGCATTTAAAATATCACTTTAGTACATATAAGTCAGTATACTCATAGTACTGACGGGTTATTGCCCCTTTAAGGACCCTTTAAGGCCCCTTTAAGGACACTTTAAGGCCCCTTTAACCCTTCGAGGCCTCAGTGATTCTGCCTTTCTGAGGCAGATGAGAAACTGATTTGCATTACATAAAGACATGTCTGATCACATTTTACTTGCTAAGCAATAAAGACCAGGATGTGCTTTTAAAAAAAGGTAAAGCTCTTTCCCGAATCTCTTGAGATACGGGAAAGTAGAGATGAGTCCTCAAGGAGCCACAATAATCAGCAACAGGCCTCTAAAATGTGCTATTATTGTCTAAATTTAGTCGCCAGAAAGCTCCAGGTCAGACCGCAGCAGTCTCAGAAAGGTGTTATCGCAAGTAAAAGTAAAACGTGAGAGAGAGGATGTGTAATATGGTTATGAGTTATGAGAACAACAGGATTACGGTTTCTCTTCTTTTGACATTGGAGGTTTCACCCAACAGAAGCTTCACGTAGGGAGCCGGCGGATCAGGGTGGAGGCTAGAAGCTTGAAAACAGAGGGAAGGTCAAGCCCAGGAGAGACTCCACCTCTCTTTCACTCGGCCAGCTGTAAGGAGGAGGTGCGTACGAATCAAATCGCCCTCTGAATGTCGGTCAGGACCGATCGGTTCGGGGTCGGCCAAAAAAACAAAAGCGCGGCGACCCCGCTGGTTCAGTGACATAATGCAATCTCTACAACGGGAGACGAAAAGAAATCCACTCTAACAGGATTGTAGCAACTGATGTAATATCTGCCAGATAACATCATATTTCATCAGAGCGCCAGGTGGCCCGGCGAGGAAAAAAGGCTCCCGAACGTTTGTCTCGACGCCACTGAGGAGACGGGGTCTGACACGGGGAACATTGTTTCAGTGCGGAAAGGAATAAATAATAACTTGGAAAAAACACCAAACACACACACACACCCGCGCATATCTGGAGAGAGACTCAGCGGCTTTGCTAAGTGACAGCTCTACATGTCGCCCTCGCTGCAGTGCTGCATGTTTAATAGGAAGCGCTTCGCCTTTAAACCAATACGATGCAATTATTCTACACGGATGCTCCAAAAGGCCCCGTTGGATTCTTCAATGGCTCCGCGAAGCTGCTGGTTCCACTGTAAATGCACATGAAACTGGCGATAATGCCAGATGAAAAAAATCCAGGGGTGATATTATTTGCAATTCATATTTTGGTTAGAAGAAAGAAAGAAAATAAACATAAATACGAAACGCATGCTGTCACACATTGTTATTTGTTTCTCGTTTGCGAGAAGAAAATGTCTTGAACAGAAAAACATCCCATCTTGAGTTTTACATGAGCTCTCTTAGGTGTATCGTGTTGTTATTTACGGCCTCAAGACTCCCACATTTCTATTTAACGCGTATGTTTACAATCTCACAAGTTAATTAAGGGAAGATTGAAGGGAGTCTTACACTCATTGAAGCGAAAGTGCCCGATATTTCCCTCCCAGACAGCTATATTTGCACTTTTTTCGGCGCCTCACTGCCGACTGAGCCCGACGTCACATATATTTACCCAATCCTTCTGGTGTGGATGTGTCTGGATCATCGGCTCTGTGGAGGGGGCTTTAATTAGCATATCTGGGGGGCCTCGACTCCTTCCTCCTCCCCAGGAGCCCTCGGAAAACCACGATGGCGACGACAATGTCAGCCCCGCCCCCGACGCCGCTGCGCCGCCCGCCCGGCGGTAGCCTCCCTCGCGGGGCGGCGTGAGCCGTTAATTAGGTGCTTATCCGCGGCCGTTCGGAACCACGGATCTGATGCGCGGGCCTGTCGGGTCGCCGGGGAGGAGTTAAAAAGATCGCAGAGCGAGGGTAAAAGAATTACGAGGGCCCGGGAATTTGTGCTGCATATTAACAGTCGCCAATATCGAGGCCGACGGCCACCTGAGCTGAGCGGGGGGCAACTGGGACTCTGTGGAGGCTAACAAGAGCCTGGGTGAGGGTGTGTGTGTGTGTGTGTGTGTGTGTGTGTGTGTGTGTGTGTGTGTGTGTGTATGTGTGTGTATGGTCTGTGTGTGTATGTGTGTGTGAGATTGTGAGTGTGTGTAAGTGTATGTGTGTGTGTGTGTGTGTGTGTGAGAGTGTGTGTGAGTGTGTATACGTGTGTGTGTGTGTGTGTGTGTGTGCGCGGTGCGAGCCTCTCTTCGCCGCGTAGAGCGAGGGATGGAAGTTTACGACGTGGCCGTATTCATTATCACACTTGAGCCGCGGTTGTGATAATTATTTTGGCGCTCGCGATCCGTCACTCGGCCCGGACCGCCGAGAGACCGGAGCCCCGCCCTCGTTTTGTTTTTACCATCAAACCGCTGCCAATGTTTTTTGATTTTACAAGGAGCGCCGGCGTCCGAGCCAACACCATCCGTTTGTTTAGTGCCACATGGCATGTGGCTTTTTTTTAACGACCCCCCACCCCTCCCTCCCTCCCTCCCTCCCCCTCTCTCTCGATGACAAAGCTAACTGCTTAAAAAACAACAGCGGATGAAAATAAAGTGTGACCTTTAAACCGATTTTCAATCCCGCATAAGGTGTGGTTCCGGTGTCCGGCAGCGAGCGTGCTTCGTGCGTCCGTCTTCCAAAAAAGGACCACCAAATAAAAAGAGCCAGTGGCCATTTAATATCTTTTCACATTTGGACCATTCTCATCATGCGGTTGCCGCAATGACCGTGACGCTCGGCAGCTTTCAGAGACGGAATAGTTCCCGAATGACACAAAGACACAAAGGAAGGCCAAAGAAAACTGATCCCGGCGTGTGTTTGTGTGTGTGTGTGTGTGTGTGTGTGTGTGTGTGTGTGTGTGTGTGTGTGTGTGTGTGTGTGTGTGTGTGTGTGTGTGTGTCTGTTTGGAGACACCGTGTCCTTTCAAGAAGAGGCAGTGGGCGTCTTGCCAACAACTGGCCCTTTCGCCGGTATCGGAAAGAAAAGGTTTTCTTCTGCCGGGGTTGTGTGTGTCAGTGGGCAGAATGCAGGGCCTGACCTTCCATTACCCAGCCCACCTCTTAACGGGGGATCCGATTGGCCGCCGCGCCTCATGCGGCGTTAACGCTGTATCACGCTGCCGGCTGGGGGAAACCCATTAGCCTTATTGAGGTGATTACAAGTAGGGGGGAAAGAGATTGTTTGTAATGTCGGACTAACCGCTCGCTATGAAATGTAGACCGAATATTATTAACTTGCTTTCTAGCAAAGAAAAAAGCAAAGACCTCTGATCGCTCTGATGGGCGGTTTGTCTTGATTAATCACGGCGGTGTTTCAGAAACAGAAGACGGGAATTGTTGAATAATTTCTTCGTGCAAATTTGCAATTATTTGAGTAATTCTATCGTCTAGGAATAACTAAACATGGAAAAGAACTACAAAAGCAGAACGAGGGACAATTCTTCCTTCGCATCGAGTCAGGGGTAAAGTTAACTTAACGGGGTCCACTCCCTAAGCCCGCCGGCTCGGTTTCAGCCCAACACGACGGTACCGGAGAAATCCAGTCCGGCTATTTGCCTGATTCACGACTTTGGGTCAGTGGGTAGCAGGTCTGTCTTTCAATCAGGGGGTTGGAGGTTCAATCCCCGCCCTAGTCGATGTGTCCTTGAGCAAGTCGCTTAACCCCTGAGTTGCTCCCTGTAGCTGCGTCTGCGGCAGGGGTCGGGAACCTCTGGCTCTCGAGCCATATATGGCTCTTCCGGTGACGCATATGGCTCTTTTGAGTTTGAGTTAAAAAAAGATAAAAAAATCTCCGCCCGCCCCCCTGTAACTTTCTCCATCCTCCAGATGACAGCAGCAGTAATGTCAGGTCTCTTTCTTAAAGACGTCTTTGTTCTTTTATTAAACTAGACGTCTGTTATTGATCGTCTCCACAGCAGCATGTCTCTGTCTCTACGTGTCCCATTAAAATTATACGTAAAAAATACCATATGGCTCTCAATGAAATATATTTAGAAATGTTTGGCTTTTTTGGCTCTCCCAGTCAGAAAGGTTCCTGACCCCTGGTCTACGGTGTATGACTGTAACAGGATTGTCAGTCGCTTTGGATGAAAGCGTCAGCTAAATGACGTGTGATGTAATTCAGTCGGATCAACCGTCTGCATGCAGATTAGATTAGATTAGATTAGATTCAACTTTATTGTCATTACACATGTACAAGTACAGAGCAACGAAATACAGTTTGGCATCCAACCAGAAGTGCAACAGAAGTATCCTCTAAAATATATGATACACATGTTATATAAAAAAAATGCAGATATAAATATAAGATTGCCGATTGGAGCGTTGATCGTCGGTGGCACGATGGTTTGCTCCTACGCCGATGTCCCGATGGCATCGGAGAAGCCCCCCTCGGCAAAACCACCGAGTGGATGGCTCCGCCGAGAACGCCGGAGCGCCTAGGGCGATAATGACCGCCGGCTCTTCTGCGGCGTGGAGAGAGAGAGCGCCCCGCGGGGAGGCGGGCCGGAGCCGGGAGCGCTGAGGCAATCGGGGAAATGAGTCGAGGCTGACGGGGAACTGAAGAGCTGTTGCTCCGGCCCTGATCCCCGAGGCCTCCCGCCGCTCTCTCGCCACCCCTGGGTGCTCTCCGCCGCCACACGGAGGTCAAAAATTGCTAATCTTAACATTTTGCTTCAAGAGCAGTTTATGCCTCCATTTCCTGCTTTTTCTCCCGTAGCTTTCATCTGGCTTATCAGCTCTCCCTTCGTCTCTCTCTCTCCTCTCTGAGCGACTACTAACAGAGAAACAGAGTCAAGCATGTCAACACACCTGCGTGTGTGTGTGTGTGTGTGTGTGTGTGTGTGTGTGTGTGTGTGTGTGTGTGTGTGTGTGTGTGTGTGTGAGAGAGAGGGCTCCATCGGTCATCGTAAGTGAACACGAGACACAGGGATGAAACAAGCGAGCTTGGAGAAGATCAGCTTTTCGTAAACTCTGAGAAAAATGAAAACGAGCATTAGCACAAAGACCCCCGAAGGCTAATGAGTATCAACTCCCTCGGCACCCAAGCTGCTGACCACCTTTTGTGTGTGTGTGTGTGTGTGTGTGTGTGTGTGTGTGTGTGTGTGTGTGTGTGTGTGTGTGTGTGTGTGTGTGTGTGGCTTCATTCATTTGTAAATCCGGAGTCTGCACACATAAGCGTGAAAGGAGAACAAGGACGTGTTTACTTTTATCAGGCTTTCTTAGCACCTCTCTCATCGGATGGTGCACGTGAAAAGGCTTTTTCATTTTTAATGGAAACGAAGCGGGAGCCTAACGCACGGAGCCGGAGACACGCGGGCCCCCGAGGCCCTTCTTTACATACCGGTGATAAATAGTCTTTCACATATCGGGACAATCTGTCTTTTTGTAAATAGTTTTTTCAGAAACGATCATTAGGGAAGAGAGAGAGAGAGAGAGAGAGAGAGAGAGAGAGAGATTACCTGCCGGAAATGCGGATACATGCATTTGCGCCTGCAAAAGCATCCAACAATATTCCAGACTTCGTTGAGTATTCCTTTGTATGAAAAAAGAAGCTTTACTTGGGAATCATTAACCTAACTTGAGTTTCCTTATTGATTCAATGCATATATTTGTTCACTTGGCCTAGTAAGTTTCCCATTTTTCAAACGCTGCATGTCTCATTTTAGGATGACGGGTCAGCTCTCCGCTCCTCGTTCTGACAGAGCGGTGTGGGGGCGGACCGCTGTTTGTTCTACAAGTCATGTCATTTAAATAACGCCCATCATCCACATGGCCGAGACCTATTGTATATGTGGGTACACATCACAATACATGTTTTCTTCTAATAAAATGAATAACGTATGTATGAAATAATCACACACTTTGAAGCTAAGTGCTTTTTTTGTATTTTCAAAAAGCACCTACAATAGGTGGAGTAGTCCACATATTCAGCATCAAATACACTGGATACTACAATTCACAGAATTCCACTGAATACTTTCATTAGACCCTTCATGGAGACATGTACGGGTTATCTTTTATTGATATTATTGGCGAGGACTATGCCGATGAGGCTTTGCAATCTGTGACTGGGATCGATTGGTTGGAAGACGATTTATGTTTGATTTATGTTGGTGTTTTTCTGTACTTCTGTTCCTATAGTTTGTCGTTATGCTGTTATGTAATTTGTATTTATATGTCGTCGTTATGTGTTGTCTGGTGTAACTTATAAAAACTTAAAATAAAATGATTGAAAGAAAGAGCTTTTATTCTCTTTAAACTCTCGTCTCTCTAACTCCCGGATTACAACGCAGGCTCCTTCTAATGAGTGGGATGACACCGCATAATGACATCACTATGACGTCATCGGGATTATTCGTATCCGAACCTGAGAGACGTCAGACAGGCCGAGTTGCATTTAACATGACAAGCACAATTAATTAATCAAATTCATTAATCAAATGGTCTAAATTCAATTCAATTCAATTCAGTTTATTTGTACAGCTCAATTTCACAAATTACAAATTTGTCTCAGAGTGCTTTACAATCTGTACACATAGACCTCATATCGGATCAGGAAAAACTCCCAAATAACCCTTCAGGGGGTAAAAAAGGAAAAATTGAAATTTTTGATTGAAAGCTTTTTGTTAATTTTTTGTGTTTTTGATACTGCAGTCGAACGAATACATTTTTGTGCGTTGCCGTGGTAAAAGTAGTTTTGACGCCGAAACTATTTCCCCCTCAGGATGACTGAGGCTTCCAGCCCAAATCCCTGCTTTGTCAGGCAGAAACCCAGCATCACGATGATCTGAGAGCACAGCGGGCGCCGGCTGTGAAGCAGCGGTGCTGTAGTGCAGCCCAGACTGTGGAGAATTAAAGAATGCAGCAGATACTTTGAGGGGGGAAAAAAAAGAGAGGAAGATGAGATGAAACATTCATGGCTGCCCTGAGGAAATTCAATGGCTGATGCCTCAAGATACCAAAGAGAAAGAAAGTTAAAACAGAATAGAATAGCTTTACAGTAGGAAGTGTAATAGTAAGATTTCGTCATACTGGAGCCGACAATGTCAATGTCTGAGTTCAAACGAATGACAAAGCATAGAAGAATACACGATGTGAACAAAATATGTATTAAAATATATATATATATATATATATATATATATATATATATATATATTTTTGTACACTTAAGTGAAGCTAGATTTTTGTCCTTTGAGGTCAGTTAATATTGCCCAAGGTGTTGCCCGCAGACGAAGACAATATAAATAGATATCCGAGCAGACGCCGACAGCAGGAGCAGCTGATCAGTCATGTGAGTTAAATGGTCGCTACGTCAGATTATATTTGCCAAAAGCATTTCCAAAAGCCATTTAGCATCAACATCAACTCTTTTTCACTAACGCGGGAAAAATGTTTAGTTCACAACTGTGGACGCTTTATCAAATTGCGCCTCTACATACTGTAGCTTTTTTAATTCAATAAATCAAAAGTGTTTGTAGAACACAGAAGAACACGCATTGTAAACATCTCACACACTCGGCGGTTTACAGAACACTATATTTATATACATATATATCCTACATAACAAGATATTTATATTGATAATAAAACCAACATAAAACAATATTTATATAGATAATATAACCTAGATAACAATTTATTTATGCGGATAATATAACTAATATAACATTCTATTTATATAGATAACATAAACGATATAAAATTATATTTATATAGATAATATAACCTATATAACACTATTCATATAGATATTGTAACCTATCTAACTCTATATTGATATAGATATTGTAACCTACATAACACTATATTTATATAGATATTCTAACCTATATAACACTTTATTCATATAGGTAATGTAACCAACATAACACTCTATTTATATATATATTCTAACCTATATACTAACGGCTAGTGGCAGCGTAGAGCACATGAAATAGAACACAAGAAAGAAAAACGAGCCAAAGGAAATCCACTGAGAGGCCATTTAATCTTTAAAGAAATAGGTGAACCTTCACAGAAAGTCCCTCCAGACCATCTTGGTGAGATGTAAAAAGAAACGTATGTGAGGTTGAGTCGCTTTGAGCTCATGATCCGAACTCCAGATGGATGTCGCTCGTATTCAGGAAACATGAGAGTAAATAAATATATAGCGATACGTGAAGGGGGGGGACAAGTAAACAAACAGATGACTGGTTTTCTCATCTGCACTGATTGTGAACAATACCTCAGGCAGTCAGTCAGTCAGACTGACAGACAGACAGTCAGTCAGACTGACAGGGTCTGGGCTCAAGAGAGCCACGGCGGGAAGACTCAAGTGAGCTTAAGAGGTGAGAATCTCTTTAAGTGAGAAGCGATAACAAGGGAAGAGACGGGAAGCGAGGGGAGGGAGAGAGAAACGCAGTTAAGCTGCGTTCAAGTCACGTGGGCTTAGCTGTCGGAGCGATTGTTAAAGACAACGACACCGGGGGGGTTAAGTGTGTTAGTGGTGCTCCTCGGCCACCGCTGGCGTTTGCCCCCGCCTGACCTTGTAAAGTGGCAATACACGAGTCCACGTCTGGCTTTAAGAGCCGCTCCGTCACAGACAACACTGTGGTTAGAAACACGGCGCTTGGTGTCACTAGCGTGCACTTGAACGCCTCTTGAGGGAAAACGTGAACAAAGTTAAGCGGCAAGGGATGGAGAATGTGGACGGCGGCGAGAGGTGCAGACGTGAGTTTGCCCATCGACTCTTATTCGACCCGTGTTTTGATCGTCCGTTAATCGCTCCACTCGTTTTCTTCCACCATTATATCGCATCACCTTTAGCTTTGTAAAACTGGGGGCGTTTGTCACCGTGTCTCGGGACATTTGAAAGACAAATACACCCGATTTAACGCCGAATCCAATAATTAGTCGCAGCCCCCGGAAGCAGAACAGAAGGAAAGCTCATTGACCAAAGACAGATGACGGCAATCAGTCAGACACGAGACCCCCCCCCCCCCCCCTCCTCCTCTCGGGTTCACCGTCAGCGTAACAGGAGGTGGGGGTCGAGGTGGGGGTCGGGGGGGTTAGTTAGATTCACGGGCGGAAGTGCGAGGCCCTGCATGAGTCAGGAGAAATGCTAGCCCCTGCCTGGTGGAGCCGGCTCTTGGTTTAATTAGAAGTTAATTTGAAATACATCATTCCCCGACACTCGACTACTCTTGCTGGTGACACCAACCAGAAAGTTATTTAAAAGTAATTTGCGCCGCCTGAAAGCTGACAAAGTGTTTACGAGCAAGAAGCTGCTGTTTACGGAGTCCTTTTAAATGCAGCATCGGGTGTCTCTCTCTCTCTCTATCCAACCCCCCCTCTCTCTCTCTCTCATTTCTTGGCTCCGTGGTCCCAGGAGTGCACAGCGCCCCTAGTGGCGGAGGGCGGTGCTCGCCGCCTCCTTATCGTCGCTGCGGCGTTGTCCTCGGCCACAAATGTCAATTAGTCACACGTGAAGCGGAGAGGGAGAGATAGCGGCCGCGAAAAACACGAGGATGCAGGTGTTTGTTTCACGGGGTCGTTTGGAATTTGCATTGCTGTCGTTTTCGAGTGCGGCGAACCCCCCCCCCCCCCCCCCCCCCCCCTCCCTCATCGACGTATGTCTGAAGGCAAGGCGAGATGGAGGACCCCCCTGCGCCTCAAAATGGGTCTAATTATCTCCATTTACCCCCCATAAACCTCAGCAAACCCGGCACCGCCTTCTTCTTTACCGTAACCCCCCTGCCGTGCAAGAATTACCCCTCCCCCCCATCTCCCATCTGGGCTGTGAGCCACCGTGTCCAGACGGCAAACCGGCAGCCGTCTCCCTCTCGCGGCTCTCGTCTCTCTCCCCCGCGGCTCATCGGAACGGAAACGAGAGTTGAAGAAAGAATGGAAGAAAGAAAGAAAACAGAAAAACGCGGGGAGCGAGAATGAGCGTCTGAGACGCCAGAGAGAGAGAGAGAGTGATGAAATCCCAGATTTTTCTCATGCAACGGCGTGTCACATCGTTGTGTACAAAAGGTAATTTAGTCTGAATGGAGCAGCGGGGGCGCCGAGATTTAGGGGGGTAACGCAATTTCAGCAGGTAGGTGAAATGGCCTCGGGGGGGTGGGGGTGTGGGGGGGGGGGGAGGAATGGCTCTTTTGATGTAGTCTGCTCTGACGTTTATGGAGAGCAATTTGAAAAAGTATGCATTTATTCAAACGCGGGGACAGATGGAGTCACACACACACAAACAAACAAACACACACACACACACACTCACTCACAGTGCAGAAATGTGAGTGCACACACTGTTCGGTGGCACATCCTCACCTAGACGAGTGAGTGCAAATTGATAAACTTCCATCAGAAAGATGTGAAAGTGCACAAACTAACACACATAAACCTCACGTGATAATCAACAGCACTGTTTTTATTTATTTACACACACACACACACACACACACCTTTCTCTTTGCAATGATACAACAATGTCTGGCAGCCACGAAACAGCAAGAGGCGGGACTATTGATGGCATCACAATAAGAAGTCTTCCAGATGAACGATCCGTAGCGCTAGCTGTTGTATCATTTCATTTCCACAGCGATAACAGCTCGGAGGACCAAAAGCAAAAAGAGCATCGTCGGTCCAAAAATTTACGGCGCTCGATAAAACCTGCGAGCCAAATCAAGGTGAGCTTGGATTGCTCACAGCGGGTTCATTAAGGTAACAGTGTGGCCCTCAAAACACTCGCAGTTTGGATTCCATTTTTAGTGTTATCGTTTGTTTTAAATAAATAGAAAGTTTGTAATTATCCTGGGCGGCGATGAAACCAGACGATGTCATCCTTCTGGTGCGCGACGTAAACGTAGCCCTCGACAAACGGGAGCGGGAGTCTGGGAACACGTTAAGTCATTTCACGGTTTGCATTTGTTCTTTTCCTCCAGGTTAGATAGATAGATAGATAGATGGATAGATATATACTTTATTAATCCACAAAGGGAAATTTGTTAAAAGGGGAAATTTGTTTGGGGGACCGACGCTGACTGGTCGTGTTTCTTGCTCTTTCAGATCAAATCCTAAACAAAAATCAATAAAAAAGGGACAGTTCACCCCAAAATAAAAATAAAATCACATTGTTCCTCTTGGCTGTCGTGGTCTTTATCAGTCTAGTCTAGAGTGTTCGGGTACGAGTTGCCTTTCTTTCCAATATAATGAGAAAATCCCGACCAGGTTACTCCAGACAATCCACAAACCTTGTTGTGAGCAGCTTCATGTGAAAACTATGGGGAAATTGTTAGAGAAAAAAATGTGTATTTCAGATTTTGGGGTGAACTAAGGCTGTTACTGACTGCAGTTATCTTCTGAAATGTCACCTACAAACACTCAGAGATTGACAGTATAACAACGCCTTGCCTGATTGACGTGTGAAATCCCTTAGAAATGCCAACAAAAACAACACGATGGAGAGAAAACAATGTATATATATTAATATATTTCAGCATGACTACTTATACAGTACGTAAGCACGCATTGCATGGGTATGCAGGGGGTGGAAGCTATTCAAGAAAGAGCTGGTGAGTGAAAATCACCGGTCCAATTATGTAAGCTGTGCATGCTTTGTACCCACAAACAATAAAAAAATAAAAGGCTCGGGCATAAAAAGCGGTTTATCTCAAGCGTTTGTCGCAGCCAGACAGGTTGATATTAGCAGACGGAGACGCCGCCTCAGCCAGCTGAAGATTTGAAAAACAAACGACAGCTATAGTCTCCATTGTGGTTTGTCATTGCCTCTCAGCACCGCCATCTG
Source organism: Liparis tanakae (assembly GCA_036178185.1). Taxonomy (NCBI): domain Eukaryota; kingdom Metazoa; phylum Chordata; class Actinopteri; order Perciformes; family Liparidae; genus Liparis; species Liparis tanakae. The sequence continues at coordinate 11,838,569 of CM070106.1, forward strand.
TGACTTTCTCTCATTCCACGCGTCCCTGCAGAGTTTAAACTACAGTTGCTATCTCTTAAATCCGGCCTTCCGGAAACCAGACGGACGTGTCACCGAGTCACGCCCGAGCGGCGAAGACGGCCTCCGTCTGCGGGACAGATTGTCGTATTTTCACGATTAATCGAGCTAACGTAAACTCCGATCCGTCTCCTGGCTCGTATCTGGAAGTCGTTAGCTGGGAGCTCAACCCTCCTGTTACCATTGGTGTCAATCTGACCCCATTCAATGTTTAACGTCTCTAAATAAATGATTGACATAATTTAGTTTGCTTCATATTTCATGACTTTTCCTAATTTATTGGGGACAACTGGGAAAACATCAAATTCACATGATGATATGTTTTCACTGTCCTAGACACAACTTGTACGCATCGTTGTTCTTTGGGGTCAATTTGACCCCAGGCTGTTTTTCACTGTGTAAAACATATAAGAAATATTAACTTTTTTATTTATTTAAAGGGCTATTTAGGTCGTCAACAAACAAACATAAAGTACCTGACACGTAAAGTTGGGAAACAATATTAATTCTAATAATTTTCTGGAGGTTTTAATTACTGGGGTCAGATTGACCCTAAGGGTAAAAGATGTAAGTAAATTTGAAGGTAACAGGAGGGTTAAAAGAAAAATGTAATCGTTAGCCGGTTTCTCTCAAATCCCCGTGGCTCATAAAATATTCACCTGTTACTGTCGGCAAGGTGACCGGGCGCCGCGAGGTTATTCGCAGGCAGCGGCGGAGACGCCCCCCCCGAGGCCACCGCTGGTGTACAAAGTCTCACAGCCTCAATTAATCTCTGTCAAGCCCTTGGACGATGTGACCTATACCCGTTCCTCCTCATCATGGGCTTTAACGGGAGGAGGTGGCTTCGACTTGGCCGACCATCGCGCTCTCGATTTATGGATTTCCTTTAGGAGCCGCTGTACCGAGCCTGAAGGTGGGGCGAGGTATCGATCTGGTGTTCTGACACACAGGCATTGCATTCACAGAGTTAGTTTAAAAGGCCATTACTCCCCTTTGCTTTTGAACCGGAATAACGTTTGAAATAAAAGTTAGCGCTCCTTCTTCGTCGCTCTGAGCGGCGTTAGCGTGAGCTGCTGTGCGGCACTAGCCGCCGGCCAGAAGAAGACAAATAAACAACATCAAGGAACGAGGTCAACAAATTAAGTGAAGCCCCTGTCGTGCCTACGTTGTCTAATGCCGTCTGAAGAATGCTGAATAAACACAAGCCCCGCCCACTCACATATCGGTACGCACACAGGCCTTAAAGCCGTGTCGATGGTGAAGTGATGAATGCTTTTCTGCGTGTGCATTATTCTGTATCTGTTATCTAATGCAGGCAACACAAGGACCCCGGAGACCTCGCCAGAAACTCTGTGAAGGAGAAAGTGGACGTTTTGCTGTGTGCAAAACCATGTCCTTTCAACGCAAATGGAGATACGGCACGCAGTGGAATTATCACTTGAGGAAATCTCTGGTCACCGTCACGTCCCGCTAATGGCCCCCGCCGGGGGGGAAAGGCCATGAGGCGTCGTTATCTCCGGGGTTCTCGCTCTCTCCCGCTGACCTTGCCCGAGGGCGCACCCGCCGCCAGCGGGCCGACCCGCGGTTCGGCGAGCCGCGTGGCTGGACTGCCGTCCGCCCGGGATTAACGTTGCGGCTGGATTCCAGCAAGAGGTTGGGAGCGTCCGCGAGAGGGGCCGCATCGGCCCGGAGTAACGCTCCGCCGAGTGGGAATTTTCATGCTTTATGCATGTGTTTGTTTGCAAGCACTTCGGTGTGTTTTAAGAACAGAAAAAGGAGGCGCGACGGGAAGTTGGGGGGGAATTTGCTCCCTCTTTTAGAGAGACGACACACCTAAGTACATATGGACAACATTCGGTGGCTGTAAATGGGAATACGCCCTTTGGACCCAATCTGGAGGATCCTGGCATGACGAGGGATGAATGGAGATTTCGCTGCAGGCTGCCCGGTAGCTGCTTAATCTCCAGTCCGGGTCCGTCGTCGATGAAGGGTAAATTAACTACCTGTTGACTGCTCCTTGTGTCCAGCAGTAGAGCAGAGACCACTATGTCCCCGAGAAATGATTCATAGTCGCGTCCGAGTCCGAGGACGTGATTTACGACGCTCCCTGGTGCCGGTGACACCGGCCGCGCGGCCCGTTTTGAAGACGGACAGCGGCTTTTCTGTCCCGATTAAGGAGAAAATAATTCATCGGCGAACTCAACGAGCGTGGGCGCGACCTTTGAGAGCAGCCGCTCGGTCTCCGTGGCCCTGCAGTCCGGTTGTGCTCGAGTGTAATTACGACCGACTGCCTTTTGTACGTTTTTTAAAAACACGTCCACTTAAAACGACAAGTCGGGAGGCGACGGGGTGCTCCGTCTGTGCTTTTGTGTCGGGCGCATAAGGCCCGGGCGCCCAGGTCAAAAGGTCACGTTACAGTGGTCCGAGAGGGATGTAGCCTCTTGAATTATGCAGACGCATTCCACATTAGTATGGAGATGGTATCGTTCGCTAGAGAGCCAGATGTCTGAGAACCCGTCGAGTCGGTCTGGAGGTCGGGAAGCCTTTTCCGAGTTGGCGTCCGGGAAGTAATCCCAGTCATTTGCCCCAGGTGAACACTATCAGATGCACCTGTCATTGGCTGAGCGCGAGCGAGACTAGGGACACATAAAGCTAAGAGGAGCGCAGTCTGGCGATGGGGATATAAAGCTTTCTCCGACCCTCAGGCTAGATTCTCTAGTCGAGCTGAAGTGGATTTCAGAGGAGAATTAGGGCCACTTAATCTCTTTTGTCGCCGTTTCCGCAGAACTCAGCTAGAAGACAATGACTATTTCAGAAAGGAAATTTTCCACATTAAATTCAATAATGGCACTCAACTGTTTAATTATTTTGTACCCTGAATAATAGACAAAATGACCCGCTGCCAAGGCCGAGACATCTTTCGTGGAGCGGAGAGGCACAACGGGGAAAAAAAAGGTCTCACATTTCCTGTGTGCTTATGAAACTGTACATTTCGATGTAAATCGGCACATCCGTCAGGGACTCTTTCATCTGGAATTCATAAGAAATATATGACCAGTGAATATTGGATTTTTCCTGCGTCGAGAACAGCGTGGAAACGTCCCTGCGCCGCATCGGAAAAATACATTTTCCTCGATGCTGCCACGCCGAATGGCGACTGCATGCCGGCGCGCTAGTCTCCTCGTACAGACTTTTGCAGATCCTCCGTTTCAACAGTGATAAGCATGTGGTTCTAGGCGGGCATCTTGGAGACGGACCAAGCCTCTCGCAGCCCGTGGGGAATGAACGGATGCGATATCCGGTAATCCCGGATCATCCGGGCCCAGATTGAGCTAAAAAGCCGCGTTGCTGTGCATCGCCCACCCTGTTTAGCAACCCAGACGCATTAATGCCAGTCATGCATGGAAAACAATCACGGGCCTGCGGACATAATCCTTCGCCGAAAGCTGTGTAAATAACTTGCCGTGGCTCGAGGGGGGGGGGGGTTACGACGGAACAGTCACATACCGACTGAGAGGGATACAGTTTTTGGCATTCTTGAGTCCTCCCGTTTTGGCTCACGGAGCTTCGCAGCCAAACAACAACAAAAATATATATAAAAGCTACAGGAAATCACACAATGTGCATCGGAAAAAAAGCCGCTTTGAAAATGATCCAATTATAATGCAAACAGCTGTGTATACGCTGCATGCGTATGTGGGCACACTTTTGAGTGAGTGAATGAGTGTGTGTGTGTGTGTGTTAAAGGGTGTCTGTACTTTTTCCCACTCTGTCAGCACTATGGTTTGACAGTTGGAAGTGAAAGGACGGGGTAATATTACTGGCTGTTTGTTTGCCGCGTTTCCGCCTGTCGCTCTGTCACTCTGGCTCAGCATCACAGGCGCTGACTGAGATGCTCTGACGGCTCCTCTGTCGCATCGGGCGCCGCGGCGGGAAGGCTGATGGTGGGTGGGTCGCATTGAAGCACAGAGGGGTGCGTGTGTGTGTGTGTGTGTGTGTGTGTGTGTGTGTGTACTTCCTGGTGCTCAAATACAACATTCATTTATTTTTTTAATATAGCAGAAAGGGTGGTCCTCACTCCCTATGTTAATTTACCCGGTCCTCGGTCCGATGCCCATGCAGGACTGTGTGTGTGTGTGTGTGTGTGTGTGTGTGTGTGTGTGTGTGTGTGTGTGTGTGTGTGTGTGTATTCACCTTTGTGTGCATTGGGAAAAGCAAAACAGAGGGAGGACTACACACGCCGTGAGTGTGGTCATGCATGCATGCGAGGGGATGAGGAAAGAGACGCAGCTTCAGATATTCCTGGTCGTCTGCCTCCGTGACGTTTAGTTATGGCGCTTCATGCTGCTTGGATCACGCTGGAGCTTCAGACAATTTTTTCCATTAGATCAAAGAATATCTGACGTGTGTGTGTGTGTGCGTGTGTTTGTGTGGGTCATCCAGGCCCAACGCTACTGATTAGCAGCAACACTCTCCTAATGAGGAGCTGATCCTTGAGGAAAGCCGGCCCCAACAACTTTTCCGCGTTACCCATACGGACCACCCGGCAGCGGGGCGACAGGGCTGCCAACTTTGCGCAGTTTATTTTGGTTGGGAAAAAAAACATGAAGCTCTTTGTACAAATTAGGCAATAAGCGAGCGAAATTCGGGGGGAAACAAGTAGGACCCGAAGCCGATAGAAGTCATATATAGTGAAGTTGGTGCGGAGACAATAGCGACGTTGACTAAACTGTAGCCGAGATCAAATAAAAACGTCAGGCTTGGAGGTGATATGTCACCATGCAGAACGCTGTGATGAAATGTTGCTTTGTCACTGTCGTTTTTTCCTGTGTGAAAGCGAGGGCGTCTCAGCTCTGGAAGCTGGGAAACACTCGCCGCTACATCCATCAGGATGCAAGAAGGGGTGAGGCCTGAGTCGGCTCTCACCCGTCACTTAAAACTTAATTATGCCCAACTTTAAGCCGTAATATAATTTAAACTGCCAATGTATATGCAATTTCACCGCTGTCCTGTTTTAATAAACGGGAATATTAGCTACAGAGAACAAAAACGTCTTTGTAGCCGGTGTTATTGTTACATATTTCTGCTGTAAAGTTAGACATCTTAACATGGGGGGGTCTGTGTGTACCGATTCAACGTCGCCGTTTGAAGAAGTGCAGTTTTTGATCTTTGCAATGATGATCTTTGGCAAAAACGTGTCAATTAATCAACAAATCGTTTCTGCTCTCACTCGGCTGCACATGGATTTATTTTAATTAGCTTGTCCTCAAACGGTTGTGTAGGCAGAGCCAACGCAACACAAATGTGGTTCAAGACCGTTAATTAACGTTACTTGATTGTATTTTCACAAGTCAATACCAGGGTTCGTACACATGTTGACTGATGGAATTCCAAGACTTTTCCATGACTTTTCCATGACTTTAAACCAAATCTCCATGACCAAACTGTAATCTTGGTGTGTACGTGAAAACTTTTTGAAAATGTAGTATTCAAAAAATTACAATTACAAAGCATAAAATAAACCTTAAATGAAACAAATGAATGAGAGACAATAGTTTGATTAAAAGAATAAACATTACTATACATGTTTATTCTTTTAATCAAACTATTATCCTTTATGTGCAAATCCATCTGTTTGGACTTGGCGTACGCCGGCTTATAATTTGAGTCTTCCTTTCAAAAACATATGAATTATTTTAGACTTGACTTAAATGAACACGTGAATAAAACAAATTTCCATGACTTCCCAAAATGTTGTGATTTAAGTTTTTTCCATGACTTTTCCAAGCCTGGAAATTACCATCTTTAAATTCCATGGCTTTTCCAGGTTTTACATGACCGTACGAACCCTGCAATACAAAACGGGAGAAAACAAGGGATCCTTAACGACTTTACTACCACCAGACCCCCGTCTGCTCTGAGCTCCCACGCCACGGTCTCTTGCTCGCTCGACCACTCACTTTGAGCTATTCCTGACGGGACCCACGCTGCTCTCAGACCACCGTGTTTCCAAAACTTTTCTACTTGACTTCTCTAATTTCACAAGCTGACTGGAAGCGACAGCTCGAGCGTAACCTTCCCCAGAGCCGTCTACTTCAGAAGCATCGCCACGGAGAGTCCAGAGAGCAGATCTCCGTCATCAACAACAAATACGCTCTCGTATGAGCTGGAATGGAACAACAGAAGAACCAGCCCAGACCGCATTAAGAGAAGCGCTCTCGCTTTTCCCATGTTTTATTCCCCTGAAACTTTATTTAAAACCAACACGCTTCGCTTTCTATTTGTTGGCACATTTGTAACATCGGCTTTGAATTCCCTGGAATGTAGTGCAAAAAGTTCTGGTTGTGATTGTCTTTTAGTGCACTTTGTGCCCCT